>LSYV01000003.1:3859690-3921055 GCA_001584585.1 Gonium pectorale
CCTGAAAGGCTAGGGGATGGGCTGGGCGGTTGTCACGGCAGCGGTTACCCGCTGACCCAGCTTCTCGACTCGGCGACGCTCCGCTCGGCGGGGCACTTTGCGAAGCCTATTTATAACAAAGTTAACACACTTCGATATAAACAAGCTCTCGTCGTCCTTATCCCTTCTATAACCACCAACCCCGAACATTATGTCCGGACGCGGCAAGGGCGGCAAGGGCCTCGGCAAGGGTGGCGCCAAGCGTCACCGCAAGGTGCTTCGCGACAACATCCAGGGCATCACCAAGCCCGCCATCCGCCGCCTGGCGCGCCGCGGTGGCGTCAAGCGCATCAGCGGCCTCATCTACGAGGAGACGCGCACGGTGCTCAAGACGTTCCTGGAGAATGTCATTCGCGACTCGGTCACCTACACCGAGCACGCGCGCCGCAAGACCGTGACGGCCATGGACGTGGTGTACGCGCTCAAGCGCCAGGGCCGCACCCTCTACGGCTTCGGCGGCTAAGCTCATCCACCTTCCACCTTGGGGTTCGCCCCCAGCCCACACAACCCGGTGTTTTTAAACACCACCCAATCAATTTTCCGGTACCGGGGGAGGAGAGCAGAGGGTGGGTAGGGTCGGGGAGACTTATTCATCCTCTGGAGGAGTTATGCGCTTGCAAGCTCTCCTTTATGTGAGCGGTAGGCTGCGTGATACCGGAAAGGTGGAAGAGCAGCACGTGTTGGTATGTCCCATCTATACACCATGCCCAGTTCTCTGGTAGCAGCCTGCGTGAGCTGATAGCGTCTCCGGATTAGGCCAAGCTCGTATGTCTCCTTGCTCTCTTCTGGATGGAGAATCCGTGACACAGATATTTGGGTCGATAGCGCATTGTAGCGCAGAAGGTCTGGTTCTGG
Source organism: Gonium pectorale (assembly GCA_001584585.1). Lineage (NCBI taxonomy): Eukaryota > Viridiplantae > Chlorophyta > Chlorophyceae > Chlamydomonadales > Volvocaceae > Gonium > Gonium pectorale. Next base: position 3,860,585 of record LSYV01000003.1, read on the forward strand.
CCAAGCTCGTATGTGGCGCGCCTACAACGCATAACAACAATAACCTGGTAGCCTGCCTCAAAGCAGTACGCGCAGCACCGACAGATGTGCAACTTCCAGCTCACCACGAATACCCTTCCGGAGGGCCCTGAGGAACAGCACAAGGAGGCTAGGTCGACTTACGATTGCAAACCAGGTACCTGCCTCTACCCGGAACTTATGAAGGGCCCTTTCCACATGAGGAACGCGGGTTATGCCGAAGAAAGCGATGCCTCCACATGCCCCTCGCTACCAGCAACTACCGCACGTAGCGGCAAAGCTTCATCACGCAGCCAACAAGCAGGAAACGGAAATAGGGAAGGCAGCCTCTACACACCCGGGGTATGCGTTTTCCTTTTCAACACCCGGGGTTGCGATGTTTCCAACTGGGCGCCGAGTGCAGGGCATGGCGGACGGAGGAGACGAGCAGACTGGCCCTGCCGGTGTGAACCGGTGGCAACGTTACCTGACGGAACATGGTGGTATAGGGTCCTGCGAGAGGTGTGGTGAAGTTACCAGTCCATCGGCGGCCAGCGGTTACTAGTCTCGGGGCGCCCAGCCCGCGCGGACCGCCGAGTGGCGTAATACATAAGCGGGACGTTCTATGCACACGTTATATATGTCATTGTGGTGTTTAAAAACACCGGGTATTTGGTCAGGAGTGAGACAGGATTGAGCTTAGGTGGAGGTGAACTTGGTGACGGCCTTGGTGCCCTCCGACACGGCGTGCTTGGCCAGCTCGCCCGGCAGCACCAGGCGCACGGCGGTCTGGATCTCGCGGGACGTGACGGTGGGCTTCTTGTTGTAGCGGGACAGCTTGGAGGCCTCGGTGGCGACCTTCTCAAAGATGTCGTTGATGAAACTGTTCATGATCGACATGGCCTTGGAGGAGATGCCGGTGTCGGGGTGCACCTGTTTGAGGACCTTGTAGATGTACAGCTTGTACGTCTCGCTCTTGGACGCCTTCTTGGCCTTCTTAGCCTTCTTGTCGCCACCCTCGGCACCCTCGGCAGCGGGCTCCTTGGCGGCCTTCTTGGCGGGCGCCTTCTTCTCCGCCTTGGGCTTCTTAGCCGCCCTCTCAGCCTTGGGCTTGGCTTCGGGCTTCACCTCAGCCGGGGCGTCCGCGGCGGGGAGAGCGGCAGCCTTCTCGTCCTTTTTGGGGGCCATGGTAGTATGTAGTCGAGCGAGTCGCAATGCACGTACTTTGTTGAATCTTATGGATTACCGGTCTCGGACCTTGTGGAGACTGCCCGCTGACACTCAACCGCAGCAACCGCTGCTCGGCCCAACCGCGTCCCGCTGAGCCAACCGCCAAGTGCCCAGCCATCGCTAAGCTCTTAAACTCACATTCCGAGTGCTGCTGAGCATCTACATTTGCTGAATTCACGCCCATTCACTTCCGTGCAACCGCACTCGACACAATCGACATGGCTGGTCGCGGCAAGGGCAAGACCGCCGGCAAGAAGGCCGTGAGCCGCAGCTCCAAGGCGGGCCTGCAGTTCCCCGTGGGCCGCATCGCTCGCTACCTGAAACAGGGCAAGTACGCGGAGCGGGTCGGCGCCGGGGCCCCCGTGTACCTGGCCGCCGTGCTCGAGTACCTCACTGCCGAAGTGCTTGAGCTGGCGGGCAATGCGGCGCGCGACAACAAGAAGAACCGCATCGTCCCGCGCCACATCCAGCTGGCCATCCGCAACGACGAGGAGCTGGGCAAGCTGCTGGGCGAGGTGACCATCGCCTCGGGCGGCGTGCTGCCCAACATCCATGCCGTCCTGCTGCCCAAGAAGTCCAAGGGCGGCAAGGCCGAGGACGGCTCGGCGGCCGTATAAGCCACTGCTTGATGGACATGTAGAGCCAACAACCATTAACTCGGTGTTTTTCAACACCACCTATCTTGTTGACAGTGTGGTTCTGCATGTGGGTTATCACTAACGGAACAGCACGCCGTGCACCGCCTTCACTTGGGCCTCCTGGATGGAATGCTTTCCCTCCGAGGAAGGTAGCCGTAGATGACCGCATGCACGCCTCCCATCCACGCGCACCCAAACCGCCGAAGTACGTTTACTGCGCCTACCAGGTCAACCAGCGCCCTTGCAAAACCCTACAGGCCAACATCCATCGCACCGTACTAGCCCTCGCACTCGGACACGCGCTCACACGTCACCATCAGAGCACTAGCGTCGAATCCAGCTTTGACTTGTCAATGGTCGCCGAGGCGCCCACCCCCAGCGTGCTGACCCCCACTGCGTACTGCGGCCCGGGCACGCGCTCTCGCCGCTCGTCCGGATATCGCGGCCGCATGGTGAACCCCTTGACGCCTCCGGGGCCGGCGGCGCCGCTCTCGGCTCCGTTGCTGGCCGCGAAGCCGCGGAAGTCTTTGTCGGCGTAGTCATGGGGCGCGGGGTTGCCGATGTGATCCGGCGGGAATACCCGTTGCGGGAACTTGACGCTGTCGGGTAAGGCGGGTGGCGGGTAGAGGCGCAGGTGAGGAGGGGGGGGAACAGATGAATGGAGGTCTAGTAGACGATTGCGGAGGATTGTGCAGAGGCGAGGATGTGAGGTTAGTGCCACGGTGCCCTTGTCGCGTCCCTAGAATGGTCCTTGCTCGCTTCGATGGGCCCGTGTGCCTGACCTACCGGACCACGGAAAGAAACGGACACCGACGCGCTCTGCTGGCGTGTTGCCGCAGACATCAACAATCCACCACACACAGCCCTTCCCTCGCACCTGCCAACTGCGCACCCCCTCCTGCAGCCCCGCCCTCCCCAACCCTCTCTCATCCACACCAGCGTCCAGCGCAAAGCGCCCGCCACCTCCCTCCTTACCTGACGGCGATTCGCCCATCCCCCTCCTTCGGGTCGTAGTGCCCGGGCCCCGGTTTCACGTCCTTGCTCCCGGGGTCCACCACCCGCTCCGCGCACGAGTACAGCGGCGCACTGGCATGGACCAGCCCGTCCGCGGCGCCCGGCTCGTAGGCCCCTGGCCCCGGCGTCCGCTCCTGCTCGCGCTTCATGGTCTGTGGCCGCAACGTGAAGGCGGGCTTGGAGACCGCCCCCGGGTCCCGCGGAACGCCGTAGTCCGCAGGCCCCGGGGTGCGCTGCGCGCCGCTCTCAAAGGGCTTGCCGCCGAAGGTCCAGGCGGGCGCCGAGCGGTGGTCCGAGGCGGCGCTATGGCCGCCGTCGTGGAGGGGCGCGTTGGGGTCGTGCTCGTAGGTGCCGGGCCCGGGGCCGGGCAGGCCGCGCAGGGCGCCGGATGCCGAGCCGCGCACGGAGCGGCCGATGGTCCAGGAGGCGCGGCGGGGCCGGTAGGGGTCGAGCGGCGGGGAGCCGTACTCGCCCGGGCCAGGCATGCCGTTGGCGAGCAGCCGGTCACTGCGGCTGACTGCGGGGCAAGCGGGAAGGCGGAGGGGTGATGGGGCGCATGCGCTTTGGGGGCGTGCGAGGGAAAGAGGGATGTCCGGCCCATGAGCGCTACCCACGAAAACCCACAAGCCAAGACAGCCCGCCTCGCATTGCCCTGGAAGCCCATGTAGAGGTATGAACGGCGTCCCCCTCCCCGGCCCAGAGCCTCAGTCGCACCTCCAAACGTCTTCCCTTGGGACCACGGCCGCCACCGCTGCGGTGTGTCGTACTCCCCCGGTCCCGGCGTGACCATGACCGCCGACTGGGACGGCAGGTTTTCGTGCCGAGATTTGAGGCTAGCAGCATGCGGCTCTGTGGGCTTGAACTCGGGACTGCAGTCGGCTGGACCGGGCGATCGCCCGCCCTCCGAGGAGCCGTGGTTGCGGTTGGCTATGGAGAAGACGTTTGGCGTAGGCTTGACAAGGTTGGTGGCGGGCGAGGGCTCGTAGGCGCCAGGGCCCGGGGAGCTAGGCGGCCGCGCTGCCGAACGGATGAAGGGAGGCAAGAGAGGATAGAGATCGGTATTAGAAGGGCACATTGGTGGGGAAAGGGTGCCCCCCATCGCGAGCTCATCTAGACCTGACCGCCTTGTGGCAGTCCCCTGAAAGCCGTCGGCGGTTGTCGTGGCGGCATCAGCAGTCGCGTCATTAATTTGCAAAGTGGCGCTCGTCGTCGATGCTGCCATTTGCCGGGCCAACGCGTCCGCGATGAAGTGCGATGCTGCAGCCAGCCCGAGCTCAATGCTGCCTGGTGGTCACGTAGCGCAGCCTCAGGAGCAAAGCGGCAGCGAGTCGCAGCAGCCTCGTGACAGGCAAGCAACCGCAGCACGGTGTTCGCGGTGGGTCATGAACGAAGGAACCGACCGAGCGCGCATCTTGAGGACTAGACCTGGGGCCTGCTTCTGGGCAACCGGATCCCTCCGCGCGCCTGCTCCTGTCCTGCCGGCTAGGCGACCGCCGCAGTTGCATCTCTGAGAAGCGCTCCGGGATATTGGCCAAGACCCCTGGTGGCTGCGGCCATTGCTCGGATGCAGCTTTCCATCAATGATGCGATTTCATTTCTCGTCGCCTGCGCTACGCGGAACGCAGCCCTGAAGCCGCACGGCACTCGACTATGACCCAGCCGTTCGGCGTTGGCCCCGAACCCACCCGGCTGGCCGGCGCGTGGCCACCTACGTGCTACCGGCTGACTGCCGGTCTAGCAGGCCCCGCACCTGGTTTGTTTTTCCCGCCAAAGGAGTAGGCCGGTTTGCTCGGCGTCACTGGCTTCATGGTTGGGTCGTACGCCGCGCCGGCTGGGGTCCTTGTCCCGATCCAGTTTGCTTCACGCGGGCTGGTGCCGAACCCCGTCCCTCTGCCGCTTATGGTCCATCCAGTTCCGTAAGCCCCGGGGCCAGGGCCAGGGTCGCCTGGTGGCACGGGATGGAGGCAAAGTACAGGAGGGGACGGTGTCCGATGAGGCTTATGCGATGAGACGTCAATGATATTTTGCTCAATGCTTATGGTGACGTCCTGCTCGCGTACCCGGGCTCTTTTCGTGTCTTCCTCCAAATGAAAATGCCGGGGCAGTAGGGAGGGTGAGCGCCTTGCCGACCCTACGAGGTACCTTGTAGTCTTCTAGCATTAGGAACACGCACTATTGTTGTTTAACAGCAGAAAAATTTAGGAACGCCGCACACTCTGTAGTTAAATACACATGTACATTATGCTGTACTCATGTGCTTAAGCCACACAATGCTTGTGTGCGGTGTGGACGTGAAGGACAACGAGAACTCTAAGGCCGTACGAACTGTCTCGGCGTGCGGCAATCGGACCAATATCTGAATTCCAACCATTAATTACATGAGCAACTTGCATATGCCCTGTGTAGTGGTTGCATCTAACCGCCATGCGCATTTGCTCTTTTGATCAACTGAACTACTCTACTGCTGTGTGCCACACGGCAAACAAGCCGTTCTAAAGGAAAAATCATACGATGAGCGTAAGCGCGAAAGCGATGGCGTCGTGGTAGGACCGTGTGGTAGGACCCAGCTAGAGGTACGGTACCCGAAGGGGTGACGTCGGCAGTAGTGTGTGCCGTCCTCTTTTGCTGCGTATGGGGCCATGCCAGTTGCCCACCCAAGTTGCCTGTAAACGTACAAGCTAGGCGTGATTGGGCCGGCCTCCGCTCCTCGTGCGGTCTTAGCAGTATAGGCGCACGTCCGATCCCGAGTGGCCATACCCCCGAAGTATATCTGGGATCGTCAACATACAAGCTGCCTAACATGCGTTTACAGACACAGCGCAGTAAAACAGCGGTCAAAACGTGTTATGCTACGTTCATCGATAGGTGATGCACGGAACAGGTTACAGCTTTACACACGCCAGTTGAGAGACTTCTACGCCAACCCCCCCGCCGCGCCCTCCCCGAAGTCAAGCCCTCCTACCTAAAGACGCCTCTTCGTGTTATTCACATGGGATCTATTGTTCTTGCGAAACGTGTGCGCTGAGTCCACAAGACATGGCACAGACCTTAAGCGCTTCAAAATCCACTCGTCACAACGGGGTTCATGGATGCGCCCTTGGTGACGAACCACCCACATCATTTTGGACACATTGGTTAGCGGCCGCCCCCGTCACATACGCCACGCCACAGTCTGCCCATCGGGCAAAACGATTGCGTATACACGGATGCGTCACTCACCAAGCCCCGCGTCACAGTGTCGTGATCCCCCCCCGAACGAAACTATGCACACCCACCCTCTGATACACCTCAGTCATGGCTGAAACGGCGCTTGCCGTTAAACCGGACAGGAGCAGACATCCATCCCATACGAAGCACGGAAACTTCAACCCCAAGGAGCCACTTCCATGAGCAACACTTTAGCCCGCATTAACGGCCCTCCTCCGATCAAGTTCTTCCAATGGTAAGTCCAACTTCAGTACGCCCTGGACATTGGGGCCCGTCATCCCGCTGCCCATGGGCAGCTCAGGTGAGCAAGGCCGATCCGTAATCTCCTCAGCGGCGGCAGCAACACAGGCCCCCACGCGGCCACTGGTGACCGAGTAGAAATTCGCAAATCTTACAAAGATTTCAGCTGTACAAGGACCCGGACAACTTTTGGGCGCAGGCTCAAGTAGGCCTGCCAGCCCATTCATCTTGAGCAAGGTCTGAGCGGAAGCCTTTATCGGCCCATGCCTGTGCGCGGGGCAGGGGAGGCACAGAGATGGTAAGCAGCAAGTCAAGGGCAAGCTTCTTACATACAAGATTCAGCCTACTCCATGCACTGCATGTTTTCATTCACAGCCTCGTGGTCAGTTCAACTCAGTCAGCACGAATATGCCAGCCTCCGTACCTTGCTGCCAGCCCATCATTCCGTTGCTGCCGTAGCCTTGTTGCTGCTGCTGTTGTTGCTGTTGTTGCTGCTGCAGCAGCAGCTGCTGCATGCGCAGCTGATCGTTGCTGGACATGCCGGCCATGCCGCCTTGCTGCCCAGCCTGCATGCCGTACTGCCCTCCCATGCCAACCTCTGGCCCTGCGCGTTTAAGGGTCAGTATCGTAAGCGATGGGACATCTACATGCATATTCTGCACGCCACATCAAGCAGTTGCGCCATCATCGCATGGGACCGTCAGGAGGCCCCACACCCTTGACTCACGCTTCACTGCCGGCGCCGCGCCCTGGACCTCCACCAGTCGGTCCAGCGGTGGCAGCGCATGTGCCACGGCGTCCTTCTCGAACTGCCCGCTGTTGACGTAATCTTCGAAGTCCAGCAAACAGCGCTCGTAGTGCGCGCGCAGCGCAGCGGCGGCGGGCGTGTTGGGCTGCGAGGCGCTGGCGGGTGCCTGTGGATGCACGTTCTGTGCCAGGCACAGGTCGGCCCACAACTTGTTGAGAACCACGTATTCGTAGCCGCCGCACCGGTGCACGTCCACAAACAGCTGCGGCAAGGGAAGGGAAATGAAGGAACGGGAGCAAGGGCGGGTCGGTAAGCAGCCAGGTTCCAATAACGGATGGGGTTGGATCCATGCTACCTGGGGGGGAGTGCCGGCTGTACAACAACATATCAGTATGACGTGGCATCCCTGCTTCGGGGCGCTCCATGCCAACGGATACCGCACCTTCTGCAGGTCGAGCTCCTTGCCCGCCAGTGAGGGCAGCCGGTAGCGGCTCACGCCACGCATGCGGTACCAGTTGACCACCAGATAGTGGAACGCCTCGCGCGACGGCATCATTCCCAGCAGGTGCTGCGGAACGGCGCGGCGCTGGCCAGTCCGCGATGGAAGCGGCTGCGACAGCAGGTCTGGGGCCACTGGCCGCCCGTTGTCGTCCTCCGACGCACCACCGCCCGCCGCCATGGCCGCCTGCTGTTGTTGCTGCTGCAGAGCGGCCTGCTGCTGCTGTTGCTGTAGGAGCAGCTGCTGTCGCTGCTGCTCCTGCTGCTGACGCAGTAGCTGCTCCTGCTGCTGACGCTGCTGCTGTTGCTGCAGGAGCTGTTGCTGCTGCTGTTGCTGCTGCTGCTGTTGCAGGAGAAGAAGAAGCTGCTGTGCCATTACGGCGCCCTGGCCGCCGCGCTGAATGATTTGCTGCAGCATGAGAGCTTGCTGCTGAACAGGCAGGTGTGCGAGCTGCTGCTGCAGTTGCACAAGCTGGGGGTTCTGCGACACCGCCGCCTGGCGCGCCTGCTGCTGTTGCTGCTGGAACAGAGCGATCTGGCGCTGTTGCATGTACTGCTGCGCCTGCTGGGTCGACATGTTACTGCCGTGCCCACCCTGCGTCGATGGCTGTGATGTGTGCGCCTGCTCGTGGGGGCTGCGGCCACGCACCATCGGCTTCCGTCGGCCGCGGCCACCGCGCCCACGGACGGGAGCGCCGCCCTCGCTGACGTCTGCATGGCAACAAAATCAGCGCATTCGTCAGTACTACGAGCATGACTGGCGCACATATTGTACGTGGCCCAGGCAATACCAGTAAGTAGTCCTGGCACCTGTAGACTCTGCCCTCACCCACCGCTGTCAGACTCGCTGGACGAGGTGGGCACGTACTCGTCGTCGTCCTCCTCCGCCATCTCCACAACCTTGGGCGCCTTCTCGCGAGCAGCCGCCCTCTGGGCCCGAGCCGCCTCCGCGGCCGCGGCGGCGGCCTGGGCCTGAGCAGCGGCGGCCGCCTCCGCTTGGCGCTTCCGCTCCTCCGCCAGGCGGCGCTCGGCCTCAGGGTCCACCTCGATGTCCCAGGGGCACACCTGGGGAACGCAGCGCCACGGTTACGGACAGATGCGATTGCTTTACGGGCTAGGGCCAGAACGGCAGACCGCAGTTACGCAACCAGGAATCACTTTGATTGCTGTGAGCCTGACATCCCAAGGCACAAACGTCAGTCTGCTGAGCGTAGACTAGTGGCAGTGATCCGCGCAGCAACTGCGGGCTCTTAACCGTAGCATTAATTCGCACGTACCCTGGCCTGCGTATTCTCCACTCCCGACTTGTCCCACTCCACCGTGACGCTGTCCCACGGGTCGAAGTCCTGCTGCTCGGGCGCGGGCGGGGCGCCAACGTGCAGGATGCGGCCCTTGTACCAGCTGCCGCTGACCTTGGCGCCCTGCTTTCCGCCCACGTACATACGACAGCGGTCGCCGGGCTGCCAGCCCTTCTCCCTGAAAGAGTGACACGGAAGAAGGCGCATGAGGTGACGAGGCTGGCCTAGTAACGCTCATGGATTGACCGCACCGAGGCCCTATCACGACGCACCTGGCCTTGTCAAACCCATCGGCACGGATGACAAACTGCGGCAGCGTGTTGTCGATGTAAAGCGGCAGCACCAGCTCGGACTGCGAGTAGAGCACCAACGCGACAGCGTAGCACGTGTTACATAAAGCTCTCAGTGCAGGAATAGATACTCCTGACAAGGCAGCATGTAAGCTCGACATCAGGACCTAACCCAAGTAGGCGTGAAAGTCGGGCTTATGGTTGTAGCCCTGAAGAACAAGCAGCATGCACATATCTTCTCACCGCGGCCTGCTCGAAGCGCGGCATCTCGCCCCTGAGCGGCGTCAGGAGCATCCACATGCAGGGCGGTCGGGAGGGCTGGACTGTGGGCACGGGCTCCGCGCCCTCCTGCCCAGGTTGCTGCTGCTGCTGGGCCGCCGCCGCGGCTGCGGCCGCTGCAGCTGCGGCCTGCTCCGGGGTCTGGGGCATCAAAGGGTACCTACAAGGCAAGGCGAGGTTGAAAGGATGTATATGCGTCATTGGCAAGGACGTAAGCAAACACATGAAGCCGGCAATCTTCCACTTGCCACACTCACGTGCGGTATGAGAGGCATGCCACCCGGTAGCGCCCGGCGAAGTGCAGGGTCTCAATGCGCTGCCGCAGCGCAATGAGCTCTCGGATCCAGTTGATGTCGTTGTTTGCCTGGCGTGGGCGGGGGCAGGGTCCAAGTCAGTGACGCACAAACACTCCATAACGCTGTCCGTGTACTGCTAACAGCTGCCAGAACACTTGCTTGCGCAACCGTCGCAATCTGATCCGGCAAGGCCGCCGGGTGCTGATAACACCCAATCTCACCCGCGCCATTTTGTAGAACTTCTCCAGGTGGAACAGGATACCGGTGCGCAGCACCATCACCGACTCGTTCGGCCCCGGGAAGAAGAGCGGGCACCTGAAAGACGTATGAAGTTTCGCACATAGACAAGCAAGCTGTCAGAAACCAAGTTGCTCACGCGACACATCAAAGGACTGTACTTAAGATGCAACCGTGAGGCATCACTGAAAGCAGCCCTATGCTGGTGTCTTACCGCTTCGGCTCCGTTGCGTACCTGGTGTCAGTGACGCGGCGTTGGAAGGCAGCCCGCGTCAGCACGTGTTCCCGCTCAGTCGTGTTGACGAACTGCTGCAGCGCCAGCACATGCAGCGCCACCTCGCGCGTTGTGTGGTTGGGATCGCGCAGACTGGCGATCCAGGCCTCGCGCAGCTGCGCTGCCCACACGTCACGCATGACGCCCAGCTTGAACAGCATGTCCTCCAGCGCCAGGACCACCTCAGCGCCGCTGAAGCGAGCGGCCTTGGACTCGTCGCCGTCGGCCTTCATGTCCTGGTAGTTGTACTGGGATTGCGGCGTAGTACGGGATTAGTGATATGCAAATTGTTGAATGAATTAATAGTAAGGATTCTGTTAAAAGGTAAATTTAAAAGGGGAAACGCGCAACAGAAGACGCAAGGAGGTTTCCATGTCAGCGCCCAACTGACCCTTAGTAGAGGCGCTTGAGTTGTCGGCGGGGGTCGGAACGTGCATGAGCCCAATTAAGACGCTGCGCAAGACTTTGTGGCGCTCGCAGGCACTGGTTCGCAAGGGCTCACCCGCAACATGTCCAGCAGGTCGCCCAGCTGCTTGGGCCACGGCGCGGGCTGCTCCCAGAAATCGACCTCGCCCAGCAGCGTCTCCAGGGCATTGCAAACGCGGTCCTCCACCAGCAGCGGCACGCGAGGCACACCAGGCTGGTGCGGAAGCTGAAGTTGGCAGAGGCGATAAGGGGACATTGTGTTGTAAGCGGGAAGTGTGGGGTTGCACCGCGCAAGGGGTAGTCATTACCCGAAGACCTTCAGCACCCAGGGGAGCCGGCCACCCACCATGTTGAGGCTACCCCGCAGTAATGGCGAGATGATGTTCCGGTACCCGTTGGCGCGCCGAGCATCCAGGTCGGACACGTTCCAAGGGACGTTGGCACGGGACAGGTCCTCCTCCTCGACATCGCCCGCTTCATGGACGGGGCCTGTGTTAGGGGCAGGCACCCCTGTCAGCGGCTGGCTGCTGGCATATCATGGCACATCTTAGTCCTGAGCCGTGGTTTCTTGCATTCCCCTGTATGCGCACTTTACTAGGCTCGTCTCCTGATACGGACGATGCGTCACGCACCATCATTGAGCTTCTTTGGCAGCTGAATGCTGTCCAGCAGCCGCACCAGCGGGCCCTCACGCGCAATGTTTCCGCTCCGAAGCCAGTCGCGCAGGGCGGCCAGCTGCTCGCCCTCATACCTGAATAGGAGAGCAACATGCAAGCGATTAGTCAGTCTGCCAACCGTTGGACATCTGACCGTAAAAGGGCTTCCCAATAGTAAGAAATTCACGTGGGTGACCAGTTACCAACATGAAGTCTGACGTCCCCACTCACCAGCCCCATTTCTTGCCGTCCGTGCTCTCCACATACAGCCGCCAGGCGCCCGCGTTGGCGCCAAGCGCCCAGTATCGGCGACGGCGAAAGTCGGTGCCCACGGGCTTGCGGAGGCCCAGCCTGGCAAGAGATGGTAGAGTTGCTTTTGTAATCACCCGTGCCAAGCGAGGTAGCGGTATTTGAATTTGCATCTTCAATACATTTAACAGCTGTTCAATTACGCGCGTGGAACGCAAATACCCTAGGCACATGCCACGTCACTCTTGCCGTGTTAGTATCAAACCCCATTCCCCCGTCTTACTTGCAGCTGTCCATCCAACGAATCCAGAAGTCAGGATCCTCCGCCTCCAAAAGCGACCCTGGTAGCGCTGGCTTCACCAGCTCCTCGCACGCCCGCCGCACCGCGCCGTCGTCGCTGGTGCCGACAGATGCGCCAGCTGCGGCGAGTGTGCGCAGCTGCAGCGAAAGAATCTCTACGCGGGCGTTGATGTGCTCACGCAGCACGTCGGACGCGAGCGCCAGGTCGATGAGGCCGCGCAGGATGGCCAGCTTTGCGCGGGGCGGCAGCAGCACGTATTCGCGTTTCTTGAGCAACTCAGCGGCGGCCTGGGGACCAGGGGCACGACTTGGCATCATCAGAAGGCGCGCTCATTTGGAGGATGGCATATCAGTTATGTGCCGCGGCAAAACCGTCAGGTCAAGGCGTGCGGCACCTCTCTGTTGCTGGAAACCTTTGAACGCGATACGGGTGCAGCACTGCAGGTTTGGATCGCAAGCGCGGTGGTGAAAGAGAGTAAGGAAAGAATGAAAACAACACAGGCGGGACAAATGTGTGAGTATGCAGAAGCCCACGCCGCGCTGCATGCCTCACGTCGATAGGCACGACCTCACCTTGGCATCGGCGCCCACCACCTCGACCGCGCCGGCGTTGATGGCCGCGACGGTGCGCTCCACCCAGTTCTCCGTCTTGGCCTCGTCCGCCATCAATTTAGACTGCAGCCGGGCGTGAGGGGTTTGCGGTTCATGTAAAGATTACAGCCAAGCCGCAGCCGTTCAAGTCTTTAAAATGCTCGCGTCCCGCTCACCTCCTGCGGCAGCTCCTGCTTGCGGGGCGCATGCCCGTCCACCATTCGCAGCAGGCCCGCATGCAGGTCACGCAGCAGCGCGGCCGACGCGATGTAGTCATGATCGACCAGCGTTCCAACGTCGTACTGCACTTCGGTAGGCGAACCGGCTCCGTCCGAGGGTGCGGAGCCGTCATCCGGGGCAACGGCGGGCGCGGCAGGGGCCATGCGCGGCGTGCCGTCGGCGTTGCGGAGGGGAAGCGGGCCGGGCATGATGGCTGCCTCCAGAGCGCGGATGGGCATAGGCGGCAGCTGGAGCATAAAGGCAAACGTCTGGGGACAGACGGGAGTAACAGGGGAGCACCTTCAGTACACGACTACGATTACTGCCAAGTTTCAACCTGCAAACTAAACAGATGTCGGCTCAGTCAAGCTTGCAGGAAGGTTGTGATGTAGACCACGCCGACTGAGCGAAGCCGATCTCAGGAAGCTGCCACATATATGTTATTGCTCACATGCAGTGCAACTGTTTGTCGATTCGGCGGCACGTACCATGGCCATCTCCCATACAGCCAGGACCTCCGGCACAATGTCGGGGTCAACACGCCAATCTGAGACCGGCTCGGGCGGTTCGCCGCGTGCCGCATCAGCTGCTTTCAGCTTCTCGAAGTACTCGGCGCGGCGGCGCTCCCAACGCGGCACCCGGTCAGGCTGCGGTGTCGGGGTTGGTGTTAGAAGTGGTGTTAGGAGTGCTGCAGACATTATGCGGTGAAAGGGCAATAAAAGTATCAGATGCAAACAGAACAGGAGCCGGAGGCAGCATACCCCGACTCACATCGTCCCCGCCGTCGGCCACGTCCACCTCCTCATCCTCGCCCTCGTCGTCATCGTCGTAATAGTCATCGTACTCGTCCAGGTCAGGGTCCTCATCTCCGACGTACCCGTCGAACTCAGACGCGGGCCCCGCAGCGGGCGCTAGAGGGCCCGCCGGTGTCAGCGAACGGCTACGGTGGGCGTAGGCCGAGCCACCACGGCCACCACGGCCCGCGGCGCCACCGCCACGCCCGCGGCCCTTGCCCTGATGAACAAAGCACATGATGAACAAAATTCAAAACATGACGCACACGAAGCGCGCTTCGCAACATGATGCTGGGCTTTGGAAGGCAGCACTTGCACAGCGCAAGGATTGCCCACTCATAAGATAACATATCTGTAGTGCGCACCTTGCCGTCAGCGTCCTCAAACTCCTCCTCCTCGTCTGCAAGGTCAGCAGGGATTTGCAACATGCCTCAACCACTCCAGGCAACAGTTTACAATCTTGCCCTTGCGACGCGCGCACTGCCCACCGCTGTCTCACCAAGGTGAGTTGCGGTCAGACGTGCTGTGGGGAGAAGCGCTCCCCACAGCTCACGCAAAACCTTTGTGGATACGTGTTCACCTGCTGCTGGTAAGTGTACCGTTCTAAACGTCATGTCATGTGGAAAGCGTGCAGGGTACCCCTGCACAACTCTCACGTGGTCTAATCAACTAGCTTCGTTGCATGGTAGTGCTGCTTGTGACTACGTGGGGCACGGGGTTCGCCGGCTTCAAACCCAACAGCATATCTAGTTGCCCCACCTTCACCTGCACCGCTTGTGCGCTTGCGCTTGGGCCCAGCAGAGCCAATTGCGGCACCTCCGCGGCCGCGGCCGCGCCCTCCCCCGCCCTGCGGCGAACCAGCCGCTTGCTGGTCCACAAGTCGCTGCGCCTGGACCGCGTTCGCGACCTGCTGCAGCTCCAGAAGCAGTTGAGGGGGGTTCGCCCGGCAACGCTGCGTGCAGAGGAGGAAACGTAACAGGTTACTGCACGGCGGGTCTACAGCTGGGAGATAGGACACGGCCTCGAGGCGATGGGCCCTAGCACCTTGACACAACTGCGAATCTACATGGGCGCTAATACCTACAGGCACTTGTGCTGACACATAGCGAAGTCGGAATGCCTTGCTGTATGGCCTTCCACCTGGATAGCGGCACGGGTCTAGCACCGCCATGCGCATATCCCACACCGAGTCCTGAGCGCCGCACCTTCACCCAGGTATGCAGCTGCGCCACCATGAACTGCGAGTCCTGCTTCAGGTCCTCCACCGTATAGGTGCTCGGCGCAGTGCCTGGTTGCTGGTGGCCTTGCAGCAGCACCTGCGCCGCAGCCGCCAGGCTGACCGCGGGGTTAGCTGCCATGCAGGCCGCAGCGCGGAGGCAGAAATCCGCACGACGCTGAATGGGCGCGTACAAAGCCGCGTAGCCAGCAGAGGGGGTCAGCAACCGGAACCTGCGGGTGGATTGCCAGGCGGTTCGTATAATAGGCATCAGGCTCATATATGGCAGTGACCTTGCACCCTAGCCATAGAGATGCTTCCTGCCGCTCATTTGGGCAAGATCACCCCAGATGCAGCCGGTCCCGTAAGTAGGGATGCGCTTCAGCTTGACGTAAAGGGTGATACAAAACAGGGGCACTGCAAGGGGGTGTGAACTCCACGCAACCCACCACGCGGTCTCCGTGAGTATCCATACACCGGGGCTGGTGCCGTATTGAATCACCCAATCCAGCAATGGCTGCGTTTGCGCATGAACGGATTTCTGATCGTCTGCAGGGAAGGGAAGTCCGGAAGTTCAGCGTGACAGTGGCCGGATCGGGCGCCCAGCTAAAGGGCCGCCAAGCAGCCGCTGCGGACAGGCTGAGCAAATCCGCCATGAGGGCGCTGGCACCGACCAGAGTCTGCTTGGGCATCTGTTGGTGGAGTGACGCCGACGGCGACGACGCTCCCCGCCGGAAGCGTCGTCAGGTCGTCAAGGCTGACCGGCGTGTTGCCGGCGGTGTTGTAAATAGTGAAGTCGTTGAGCGTGCGCACCGGCACCGACGGCATCTGAGGGCCTGCTATTTCGCATTGCAAACGGTTTGCAGGCGGGTAGGGTCTCGTGTCAGCCAAGTCAACAAGTCAACATGGTTGGCATCCACGACTTGCACGGGGCAGCGACAGCGCCTTGGGCGCCATATAAACGCAGGTATGCTAAAGGAATTAATTTCAGCCTCAAGGACGCTAATTCCTCACCGTCCGGCTCTCCTGGCGACGACATTCTTTACCCTCGAGCAGGTCGCAATTCAGCAGGGGACTAGCCGCTCCAAGCCAGCAGCCAGTCACTGGAATTACAAGGCCTCCGTAGCGCGGGTGAGGCGGTGCATATTTTGGCGCTAATCGAGTGGAGGAAGAGCAGAAGAGGCCAGAGGGACTGTGGGCTACAAGCGGAGCTGGTCTATCCGTTGAAAAAGCTCAGGCAGCGCGGGTCAGCGACAGCGGTACGAAACGATCGAGCGCGTGCACTGTCTCCTGCCGCCCTTCCAAGCCGGCCAGAGCGTGTGCGGACTATGTGGAAGACATTCAAAGACGGGGATGGAGAGGCGGCGTAAGGCGACTGTACCAGAGGCCGCACAAACACCGGGCGCGAACCACGCGCCGTACGCCGTACGGGCGAATACAAGCCTCGCCATCATGCCTTAGTGAGCGTAGTTGATGTCGCTTCGGTCGCACTCCCTTGGTTTTACTTCCAAGGCTACTGACGCCGCAGACCATGCTGTGTTCCAGAACATCGGTCCCACAAGGCATTGGGCGGGTTGGGCTAGCCCCCCGCCGTGTGCCCGCGCTTCGGGTGCGATGCCAAGCGATGCCAGGTCAGTCCGGCTCGTGCATACAACACTGCCAGGGGGCGAGCGGTGTGCGCTCTCCGATGAGCCCTTACCTTACCCTCCCTTGCAGCAGGCGATCAGCTGCCAGTTGTTTCGGCACCTGTAGAAGCGCCCGTCGCGCCACCGGCCCTGCCGGCCGCGCCGCTACCTGAAACGACTGCGTATGCCCCGCTGCCGCCCAACGCGGCCTACTACCAGGTGTGTAATATTGCACTGGTTCGATGGCAGAATTTGGGTTCACCGCACGCATCTGATCGGGGTCTCTCGCACCATCACCTTCTGCTTCCACAGGGCATGGTTCCACGCCAGGAGTACTACATGGCCGTGCCGCCGCCAGGTGCTTACTATCCACCTCCACCGGCTCCTTACAAGGAGGAGGCGGCGTCGACGGGCGCACCATGGTGGATTTGGCTCGGCGCCGGTGTCATCCTTGGCCAAATCCTGGCGAAGGTACCGCAACGCAGGCGATGTATAGGGGCCTTCACACAGCAGCACTGATCGGGGCTGCCTGGGTTTTGCAGGTGCAAGAGTTCATGAAGAACCCGAAGACCCCGCAGCAGGTTATGGCCGAAATGGCCATGAAGCAGATGATGGGCGCGATGGGCAGCACGCCCGGCGCGGGGGCAGGGTAAGACTGGGAGAGCATGACGGGTTGAGACCCTCCTCACGCTGCCTGCCGCCACCCACGAGGCCTCTCCTCACCTACCCTCTCATCCTGCAATCGCCCACAGAATGCCGCCCTTCGGCGGCGCAGGCAGCCCCTTCGGCGCCGCCGGCCCGGCGGGTGCCGCCAACCCGTTCGCCAACTTCGCTGCTGCTGCGGCCGCCGCTGCGCCCGTGGACACCACCGCTGCTCCGGTCAGCGCCCCCGCGTCCCCCGCGAGCACCGTCGGCGCCGCTGCGGCATCCAGTAGCGCCGCAAATGGGGAGCGCAAGGGAGAGAAGTTTGCCTCGCGCCTCAACAGCGAGGGCCGGGAGGCGCGTAAGCCGGAGCCGGCGGCCGCCAAGCCGCTTGACATTGTGGTGAGAGGATGGGCGGGGCTGGGCTGCGGGCCGCTGATGTGCAAGCGGCTGAAGGGTAGGGCAGGACCGTGGTGCGGGCATGGTGGGGAGGTGGGACACACGCGGCGAGGCAACTGTGGTGTCAGGGTGCTGCCTGTACGAGTGCTAGGTACGATACCCGTCGGGGGGGTTGCGCACAAGTGTTGCCGATGCTTCCATGCGATGGAGCTCAGCATCCTCGACTGGGATCGGGGTTCCCGCTATTCCGCACGGGCATGTCCAGGCAGCAGCAGAGGCAAGCGTCACACCGCAGCAGTAGATAACAAGGCAGTGCAGCCCTCCTCTCAATGGGAGGGGGTCCCTATCGCAGGCGACAGCGCTGTTGGATCCGGTGGGGTCGGGAAAGCAGTTGCGCAGAACGTGGGATTGGGCATTGTTCAGGCCGCGGCGCTTGGCTTCTGTGTAAGCTGAGAGCGCGGGGGCGATTGGGCTCCGGATTGGTTTGTGGCAGTCACTGCGCACCCATGCGCCCTTCGGCATGCACTTTGGCGTTGCAGGGTGCTGGAGGGGGTCCGGAAAACGACTCCGTTTCGCGGCCGACGCCGCGTGGGCGACCTGCAGTGCATGGTCCTCTGAACAGAGTTATCAACTCTGCAACTAAAGTTTCTTTCATGTCCCCGGTTATCTGTCTGAAACATCCCGATCTTCACCTTGTTTGCCACACGTCACCTGCCCCTGCCCC
The DNA here is from genome assembly GCA_001584585.1 of Gonium pectorale. Classification (NCBI taxonomy): domain Eukaryota; kingdom Viridiplantae; phylum Chlorophyta; class Chlorophyceae; order Chlamydomonadales; family Volvocaceae; genus Gonium; species Gonium pectorale. Next base: position 3,878,672 of record LSYV01000003.1, read on the forward strand.
CGCCCAATCGCCGGCCTGGTGCAGGAGCCGGTTGTGAAGGAGCCCTCTCCCAGCGGCTCTCCCTCGAGCAACGGAGGGGGCGCCAAGGCGAGCTCGTCCGCCTCGTCCGCCTTTTTCACGGACGTCAGCTCGGACGCCAGCAGCAGCGGAGCCGGCAGCAGTGGCGCCAGCAGCAGCGGAGCCGGCGCGTCGGCGCAATCAGGTGCGGGCTGCCGGCCCATCGATGAGTGGGATGGGAGCTGGGGAGGCCATACCGAGCCAAGGGAGCCTGGACGGGGCAGCGTTGTACACGGGCGAGCACAGGCGGGCGGACGGAGTGGGAGGGAGATGCCGAAGGATGGTGGGATAGGCTGAGCGCTTGGACAGCGATGGGAGTCAATCGGCTCGGTTCGGTGGTGATGGTTCACCATGGACATGTGAGGCGGCTGGGGGCCGGCCGGCGGCGTGGCGTTGCGTTGCGTCTCATGGGCGCGTCGCGCGCACACTTGGGAAGCCAGCATGTCGGAGGGCGTTGGCTATGTTGGACGAGAGGCGTTTCGACGGCTCAGGGATGACTTGCGCATACGCACACGTAACACACGCTGTGGCTGCCGGCTAGGATCCTGGGGCGGATGGGTGAGCGCGGTCCCTACCGATTGCACCCCCGCTCCGCCGGGGGATGCTGGGCGTCCTGGGCGGTGCGCGGGTGCGGCTTGGTGCGCCGTCGGGGCACTGGGGCTGCCGACACCGGACGGCTGAAGGGGAGCGGTGGCTCGAGGCGGGGCGTTCGCTGCGCTGCGCTCGACAGCCCGCTAAATCCCCCAAGCAGGGCGCGGCCCGGGCGGCGTCGGCGGGTGGCTTTGTGCCGTGCAGTGCGAGCATTGCGCGCCGTTGGCCATGTGGGGCTGGTCTGGGGCAGTTTTGCGCCGTATGCCCTTTGACCGCATCGTTGCGCCCATGCGGTCAGGTCAAGACATCATAGCCCATGACGGCCTGCCGCCCAGTCCCGAAGTCCCCAAATCCCATGCTATGTCTGGCCATGCCAGGGGCCCTGATTCGCATGCCGCTGCCCGCGCGGCCGCCCCACCGCTAGTACCAGCACGCTGCCTGCCTGCCTGCCGACCGCTCTTCCTAGATGACTCCCCAGCCGCACACACGCTGCCCTCCTTTCCTCATTGAACAAAATCTTTTCGAACCCCTCTGCCTCTGCCGCTGGATACGAACGCTGCATGCGGGCGCTTTCAAACCTCTTGACCCCCTGTCTCCGCCTCATGCGACTGCGCAGGCGACACGGCGGTGATGTCGGAGATGATGGAGAGCATGCTCCGGAACCCCGAGATGCAGAAGATGCTCTACCCCTACCTGCCCGAGCCCATGCGCAACCCGCAGTCGATCGAGTGGATGCTGAGCAACCCCGAGGTCAAGAAGCAGATGGAGCAGATGTTCGCATCGCAGGTGAGGCGCGTCGGGCCGGGATGTGGGAGCGGGTAATTGGGGGCCCCTCTGGTCTTCCTTGGAGTAGCGGAGGGGCTAGAGGGAGTGTTTTCCGCTCAGGAGCGTGGGCTCCGCTGCACTCCTTGCGTGTTCGACTCCGCACATTGCCCTTGGTCGAACCCCCACCGTCTCTCGGCCATGGGAACGAGACGGCATGCGCGTCGGGCGTCCCTAGTAAGTATACTTGCTTTCCATGCTCTTGGCCACCACCCGCCCGCCACCCCACCCACCCGCCTGCTCCCCGCCCGCCTGTTCTCCGCCCGCCGCGCCCTCTACCCTTGCGCTAGATGTTACAAAAATGCCGCTGGGTGCCAGCGCGTGCTCGTCGAGCCCGTATTTTGCGTAAATGCCATATGTCCTCAAAGCCCCCGCCCCCCTTCTTCCCATTTCGCAGAACGTGATGTCCCCCCAGATGATGGAGATGATGAAGGGCATGGACTTCAACCAGGACAAGGTCAACAAGCAGTTTGCTGAGCTGGGGCTCAAGCCCGAGGACGTCATCTCGAAGGTCATGTCCAACCCCGAGCTGGCGGCGGGCTTCTCCAACCCGCGCGTGCAGGCGGCCATCATGGATATTTCGCAGAACCCCATGAACATCATGAAGTACCAGACCGACCCCGAGGTCATGAAGGTGCGGATCTCGGCTGTGTGTGGCAGGGGAGAGGGGGCAGGGTTTGAGGGGGGGGCAGGGGGTGCCCCCTCGTGTGACTTCGTTTGTTTTGCGTCGTGTCCTTGCCCAGCCGTTGTTGACTGGAGGATGCCCTGCCTGGCCCCCTGCCTGGCCCCCTGCCTGGCCTCCTGCAGGTGCTGGAGAAGGTCACCGAGATCTTCCAGCCCCAGGTGAACCAGAGGTAGACGACCGGTCACGGCTCGGTCCCTTGGAACTTGACCGGGCAACGGGTGCCGGGTTTGCCGGGGGGACAGGTGCACGGAAGGGATAGCTGGCTAGGGGCTTGCAAAGGGGGCCATTAGAGGGGGGATTAGATTGGTGGCTTCGATACTGGGCACGGCTGTTGGCTGGGGAGGTGTGTAAGCGCGTTTCAGACCGTAACGGCGCGGTTTGGGGAGGTCATCGCACTCAAATAGTGCGGGGCGGGGCGTTCCTGAGTTGAGTGGCGTGTTGCATTTTCGCTCCCTGCTACGGGGGGCAGGTGTCGACGTCTCGGGGCGGTTTGCTGGAGGACGAGCGCAAAAGCGTTCTACCGGCGGCACTTACGGACTTGACAGGTGGCACGCGTTCAGGGGGGCCACAGCCGAGCTGCGGTCGATTTTTGTGTCTGCCTGAGGCGGCTCGTCGCGTTTTTGTAATTGCAGCAGTCGATGCCGTCGCCCTTGAGACGAGTGCCCGGCGGGGCACAACCTTACGCTGTCCCGCGCTCCCAGCTTGCGGAGCAGGCTGTTGGGCGGTCAGGAGCCTTTGCCCCGCTGTGCTGCGGGTGGTTTCAAACACAGTGTGTGCGGCTGCAGAGTGCCGGCCACCCACCACAGCCCCGGGGGTGTGCGGTTTGCGCGCAAGGGAAGGCAGTGGTGCATTGGCCCGTCACGCTCGCTGTGGCACTGTCTTGGGCTCTTGTAACGCGGTTCGCAGATCCGGACACGTGCATTCCTTGAGTCATATTGGTTAGGCGTTCGTGGCACCTGCAGCACCACTGCAGGCGGCTTCTGGTCTGGCTCCCAGGCATCGCAGGCTTGCAGCGACAGTCCGCCATGCACGCCTCCATGCCGCCGTCCGTGCGTGCCGATGCGTGCCGATACGCGGGCGAGCAATGCCATGGAACCCTTTCTGGAGTTTTAGCAGGTCACTGAATCCTGCATACAAGCATGCAGCCCCCGCGCAGCAAGCTCCCCTCGACACGCCTTCAAAACCACTCCCCCCCCCCCGCACTCCGTGGAAATGGGGGCCTTGCGCGGCTGTACCCGCCGCCATGGCGATGTGGCCCTAACTTTTACCACCGCATGCCATGTATATAATGGCACAGGCGGGCTAATAGCACCACGCCCAAGGCTTCTATGGCTACGCGGACCACTTTTGCGGGCCCTCGGGCGCATACGCGCAGTACATATGAAGGAACGATGCCCTGGCCAGGCACACCGCTTAGTGGCGCGTACATGGCGTGCTACTCCCCAGCCCGTGCTTCCCCGGCCAGTGGAAGGCATACCTTGCTCACCCGTCATCCCGCCCACTTGACACGCAACGATGTAGGACCCTCGTGTGTGTATGTCCGTAGAGGCTGCCTTCCCCGTTTCTGGTTTTCTTTTAGGCTGGATCTCTCGGTTGCAGGCTTACAGCTTACAGCGGTCACGTGCTCTTCACCGCCATTCGGCAAGTTGCGTCCCAGCGAAAGAAAGGCATCCCTCGGCCATCCGCCGGTAGGCACCGTCCGCGTCATCCTCTCCCCTCTGGCAGTGAACAGCGCCAGATCCACCCGCACACGCAAAGAGAGCGACACGTAAGGGATACAGAGTGTCCTTTATGTCCAGTAACATAGCTAGGTCGCGCCAATGAAAGACGTGTACTTATGAACGAGGATTCGTATCAGTACATGGTAGGTAAGGGCCGCGGCCGCACCCAATCATCAGCACGACCGGGACCACGGGGGCTGGCGGCATAAGACAGAACCGACGACGCAACGAAATACGGCAACCAAGCACGAAAGAAGAGCAACTCTTCGAACAGACCGTCACAACACCAGATACGCACAACACGCATACACATGAAACACATACAAAACACGCTTGGACGCGACCTCGCTGATCGACATGCAGTCCGCACTTGCTCGTCGACGCCTCTCCTACAGGGCCGGCGCGCAACGCGCTCGCACGGCCAACGGCTCTTCCCTCTCGAAACGGAGCGCAAATGGCGTACGACAGCAAGATCAGTGATAAAGCGGCAGTACGCACGTACATATAGCCTACATCACATCTGCCACGCACAACATGAAGACACATTCGACGTATCCCTAGCACCAGGCGTGTGGAGGCACACCCTGCAGCATGTAGGCAGCGCGCAACAGACGCCACCCCTCCACCTCGGCGCACGGCTCAGTGGCCCAGATACCTCGAATTGTTAAGCGCAAACGGCGCGCAATGACACGTGTCTTTAACGAAATCAACACGCTCCCAAAATGCTTGGGAACGTGGGCAGCCTGAGGCGCGCCACAGGCCAAGCGCCGTCCCTCGCGGGTCCCACGATGCTGACCCCATGCGGCTCCCCAGCCCCTCGAGGGCTCGTCCGCACCTGCCCCATTCATGTTCGTTTCCGTTGGAAACGCCCTTGCAACTTTCGCGCAAACCCGTCAGCCTGCGTGAAAGCCAGATTGTTTCCCTGCAAGGCCAGATCCAGGTTAAGTTCCGCTTACGGGCCGTACGCCCCTGCCGTCATGCTCGGGCGGAACATGGTGCTGCAGCCGCAACCCAGAGCGCAAGTCTCTCGACGTACATCCCTCCCCAACAAAACGCGCCGACGATGTCGGCCCACATTTCCACATAAAGCCAGGCCTTTCCGACCCGCACCCGCTTCCCCCAATCCCAGCACTACTGGACAACCCGCTCCTTCGCCTCTCGCGCTGCAGCTGGCGCAATCGGCGCGCCCGCCGCTGCCTTGGCCGCCGCGGGCTGCAGCTGCGGCTCTTGGGGTCTGTGGTTGATGCACCAGACGGATGAGAGCGTCACCGCGCCGCCCAGCAGCTGCATGGGGCTCAGCGTCTCGCCCAGTGCCAGGTAGCCGGCCGCCGAGGCGAAGACGGGCGTCAGGAAGGTGAGGCTGCTGAGGGACGTGAGGGAGCCGTGGCTGGCGTTCCAGAAAAATACACCGTAGCTCAGCGCCCCGCCCATCAAGGACACGTACGACATCGACAGCGCGTCCTCGAGCGTGAGGCGGGACAGCTGCGCCGCCAGGGCTGCCACTGGGCCGCCCCCGGCCGAGATCGCGGTGACGGCGGCCGCTGCCGAGTCGGCGGCCGCGGGGTCGGCCGCGGCGGTGGGGCCGCCGTGCGCTGCGGCCGCTGCGAGCAACACGCCGCCGATGATCATGTGCCAGCCGGTGGCCATGATGGGGTCGCAGTGGCGCGTCACGAAGCGGACCATCACCGTCCCGACCTGCGCCGAGCGAGGGGCGGGGCAGGGTGGTGTGCCCCCAGGATGGTGACGGGTGCTCGAGGAAGTGTTTGCGCAGCGCAAGTGAACCAGCTGTCGACGAGGAGTGGGGCTGAAGAATTTAAATTTTGCACGCCGTACGAAAAGAGGTCCAGGCTGCGGGAATTGGTATGAGCTACCAAATGCCGTCTTTGTTCCCGCCCTCGCAATCTATCCCGCCAGCCAATCCACCCACCGCCATGCTCTGAGCCGCCAGCAGCATCCAGAACTCCCCGCTCTCGAAGAGCCCTGCCAGGCCGGCCCCGGTCTCAGCCCCAGCACCGCCCGCCTCGCCAGCGGCGGCCCCGGCGCCCAGCGCCGCCAGGCCCCAGGCGCCGCTCGCCAGCGCCTCCGCCGCCTCTGCCAGGTTGTCCCCGGGCACGTTGAGCAGCGCCAGGCCCGCGACGCCGAGCCCCAGGCCCGCCACACCCAGGCCACTAAGCCGCTCGCCGAAGAGGAGGGAGGCCAGCAGGGCAACGGAGAGGGGCTGCGAGTCGATAATGACGGAGCCCAGCCCGGCGCTGGTGCGTGAGAGGCCCTCCGCCAGGAAGCCCTGCGCGACGGGGCAAGGGGCGATTCGGGCAGCGGTTGGGCCACAGTGCCCTCTGACGGAGTGACGGCGGTAGTTTGGCGATGCGTACAATACCGGCACCCTGGTGGTCCCAGATCGCCGGCGGCTGCGGGCCATCAGATGCAGAGCGCGCCGCACCTGGAAGGCCGCCGCGTCCACAAGGGCGAAGGCGAGCACCCACGCCCATGCCTCCAGACTGGACGGCTGCTTGCGCCCCGACGCGGCCGCCCAGCCCACCAGCACGGCGCCCGCAGGCAGCAACCGCAGCGCCCCCAGCAGAAGCGGCGTTGCGTGCGGCACCACGCTCTGCGGCCGGCCGTCGCGGAAGCGTGGGGAAGATCATCAAGAACGGGATTGAACAGGCGTCATTCAACCGCTGGGAGATCACATGGGCCGGGCACGCGTCCTGAGGAACGGAACGTGCGTGCTCAGGTGACCCTGGGGATATGCCTAACACGGGAGCCGGTAACCCAGGCGCGATCACTGGCATCAAATCGACTATAGAGACACAACCATTGGATTCTGTGCGCTCCGGGACGCTCGTGGGGAGGGGCTGCGTCAGCATGACTAGTGGCGTGCCACACCCTTTGAAACCAGTGACCACAAGTTGGACCTACCTTCATCGCAACCATGCTCGTGCCCCAGAAGAAAAAAGGCGATATAAGGACTGCAGTTTTCATGGCCATGGCCGCGAGACCGGGGTCGTCTGAGGTCGAAATTGTCGGCATGCTGGTGGACGCCGTCGACGCGGCGTCATCCTCATCAGGCACATTCTCGAGCATACATGTGACGCTATCGAGGCCTGAAAGCGTGCATTGCATCTCCTGATGCGAAGGTTGCGCAGGTGGCGCGACGAGCGGTTGCCCCTGAAGAAGAAGGTCCGCGGCTTGCACAACGCTCGTCGTGACGTGTACCATGTCGTCAGGCGACGCATTCCGCCGTCCCGAATGCCGCCGAAGGGCCGGCGAGATGCGTTTGCAGCGACACGTTCGCGCAGTCGCAGCGCCAATCAAGCCCGCGTCGTGACGCAGGGCATGCAAAGCGGACATTGTTAAACTCGAAGGCCGAGAGCGGCGTGCAGCGAAAGCGCAGCGACTAAGGTTAGGGCTTCAGGCGGTGACGATAAGCACGTGAGGCTGTTAAGTGTTCGTTCTTACGTTTGTCTGTCAGTAATGCACAGTCACTTCTTTCCGATGAGGTTCCGATTTCCAACAGTCACGCCTGATACGGCGACCTGGATCCCTGTCCCTGGAGAAGCAGCGGAAGCTGTGGCGGTGCTGTGTAGGCGCCTGTAGATGACCAGCACCTTGCCTTGTTCAGAAATAAATAGGTCCCAGCACACCTGAGACAGCTGCGGGTCGGTACGTAGCTCCTTGACCCTTACAAGAGGTTTCTTGCTCTGCAAGCAGCGCCCCTGGTGTCCCAGGCTTTGGGTGCGATGCGAGCAAAGGGCAGCGCGGACGAGCGGACGGCTCCCAGTCGTGACGCCCCACAGGGAGCCTCTCAAACGTGATACTCTGTGCTGCGACGCGAAGGCATCCGCAGCGGCATCCTGACGCGTGCGCGCAGGAACTGCAATGGACCAGCAGCGTCAGGAGCCAGAGCACTCGGTATCGGGCATCAACGTCCGCCCGCAGGGCTCACACCCGCTGCTGGAGTCGCCGAGCCGCAGATTTACTCAACATGACTGGCGTGCTCAGCTCTCGGCCGCACAGGCCGCGCGCATGGACAGGGAGCAACGGCTGGCACAGCGCGGCGTGCTGCTGCCCACGCAGCCCCAGCAGCAGCCAGAGCACCAGCAGCCGTCTCACGAGCCTCAGGGCACGTGCTACCCTGCATGCAGCCCACTCTATCGTACGGTGCAGACCTCAAACCCTGTACGGATGCCAGGGCCAAACCTCCAGCCGCCGCAAATGCCATTCCCTGCCGGTCATCCGCTGACCCTGACAGGGGTCATAGCGGTCCCGATGCTTGCAGACACAGGCGGGATCGGCGGCCCGGCCAGCATGCCTTACCACCATGGAACTCCCGGCCGTAGCACTCCGCCGCCGTCGCTCTCACCTCCACCGCAGCTGTGGCAGCCAGGGAGGTTGCCGACCCACTTGCCGGCCGCCCAGATGGCACCGGTGTTGCAGGCTACAAGCGCGGCACCTGGCTGGGGCCAGCCGCTGGCAGCGGGGACAGACCCACAGGCGCTGGAGCCGGCACACCCGCTCAGTGCGGCATGGCCCGGCGCTCTTTCTGGCGCGATGTCTGGCGCATGGCCCATGTCCTTCCAGCCGGGCGGAGGGCACCCTGCACCGCAGCTGGATGGCAGCGCGGCAGCTCCCCATCCGCCACAGCTCCAGCGGCCTGCAGGGGGGCCCATGCCCCTCATATCGCCACTGCACCTAGTGCACCGGCACCGCGATGCGGCCGCAGGGCGGGCCACCAGCCCAGGGCGGGGGCCAGGTGCGGTGCTCCGGGGCTAGGCCAGTTCTGGGCGTGAGCACTGCATGGCTGTCCATTGTGGTCGTGTTGGGTGCATGTGGCTGGCTGCCCTGGCCTCATTTGTCTGGAGCCGCTAAGTTAACTAAGTGTGCAGTTCTGCATTCCAACCTCATACAATGAGCTGACTGTTGTCATGCCTAACCCAAGGCCTTCTACAACCCTCCTACACCTCGCCTCACACATTACCCAACTCGACTGTACTGAACCTCAACATTACTGTGCATCGATTGTATCTCTTCGACTGCCCCAGGCATTCACTTCCACAGCGGTAGCCCACACTCGCCCTACGGGGACGATGGCAAACAGCTGCTGCGGACCACGGGCGGCAGGCGGCAGTCCTCGCCAAGCCGCGGCCCCTGCCCTACACCATCTCAATCAGCGCATTGCCCGGCCTCCAGCGCGTTGCACCGCACCGAACGGACCGTCGATGATGCGCGTGGCAGCAGCGACGGAGGGCGGCGTGCCCTGCACTGGAGGAGTGATAGCAGCAGGTCCGACGAGGCCGACAGTGGCAGCGACGACAGCATCGGCAATGGCACTAGTGATGGCCAAGCTGCCAGCCGGGGCGGTACAGCCCGCTCCCCACACTCCGTGCGAAGCGGCCCGTCGCCTGCTGAGGCACCTCCCAGCTGCGCGTCGCCGTGCAGCGGTCTCGGACCGCCAGCCTGGCGGCGCCATCCCCGCCGCCGGCGCTCCTACACGGTGGTGTACGTCCACGATGCTAACGCCGGCAACGCAGCCGCCACCGTCGCGGCCGCTGCCGCCACGACTGCCGCCGCTGGCGCTGTCGTCGCCGCTGCAGGTGCCATGGTGGTGGGACACGCCAAAACGGATGGCGCCACGGCACCTGCGCCAACTGCGCAGTGCGCGTCGGCTAGTCCGACGGCTGCAGGAACAGCGGCGGTCACCAGCCCCGTTGTAGCGGTCGATGCTGGTGGCCCGCTTAGCGAAGGGAGTGCGGCGGTGCCTGATGGGCAAGCTCGGCTCCGGCAGGGGGCAGGGATGTCACAATGGTGCTCTCTTGCCGAGCCATGCGGGGTACCCAGCGGCAATGAAGGCACCCCTGGGCTGAGCCTACCTGCTGAGCAGGCTCCAAGCTCAGGAGGGCGCAACGAGGTGTCAGGGCGTCCATTGGGCGGACCTGACCATGCCGCGCTGCGCTTGACGCCCTCACCCGCAGCCGATGCAGCCTCCCGCGGCGGCGAGCTGCAACCGCCGATCCGCTCCTCGGTGGGTATCCCACCTTCGGGGAGACAATCCCAGAGTAATACGGAGGAGCTGGATGGCATGCATGACAGCAAGCCAGGGCATTGGCCCCCTCAAAAGGACAGCAGGAGCAGTAGGGGATCGACACCGCCTACGAGAGCGCCCGCTGTGCGGCGCTCCTCACTCGCCGGGGCTCAGCTGGGCGACGAAGGCGCCTCTAGCGGGCCCCTCGCTGCTGCAGCCCGTGCTGCCTGGGCGAACCCGCTTGCAGCCGGTGCGCCATCCACCGGCCCGTCTGCTCCATCGCAGTCGGGCGGCAAAGCGGAGGGACGGTGCCGGAGTGCGGTATCTTCAGACACGGAACAAAGCCGTTCGAGGCTGCTGCGGCAGCTATCGTCCTCTGCGTTACAGCAGGCGCTGCTGCCTGGGCTGCCCCTGTCCCCTTCAGGAGCGCAAGCCGCAGGCGCTCTGTCAGCCGAGCGCTCACCGATTCCGCGCCGCAGCTCGGGCGCGACGGCGGGCCCGCTGCCGCCTCGTTCGCCTTCCCCACGCCCCTCACCCTCCAGCAGGGTAGCTGCGCGACCTGTGCATGCAACTCACGCCCCAAGGAGGAGTCCAGATAAACCTGTCAGCCCTGGCGGCTCCAATCTATGGGGGCCTGTCGAGCAGGGCCGTGACGAGCGCCGGCAACCAGGACGGCACAGCGACTTGCCTCGGTTGGGGCGCCACAGCAGGCGCGTCCATCACAGCCGTAGCGGATCTAGCCGCAGCAGCAGTCCAACCCGCAGCCAGAGACCCAGCCGCAGCTGCAGCCCAAGCTGCAGCCGCAGCAGTCGCAGTCCCAGCCACAGCCACAGCAGGAACACCAGCAGCGGCGCGAGCCCAAGCCGTAGCAGCTGCAGCTACAGCAGCACCGGTAACAGGGCCCGGTGCCGCAGGCAGCGTGCTCGCCGGTCTCGAGCGGTAGACAGCAGCAGTAGCCGGTCTGCTCCCAGGTCACGCCTCACGTCAACCGCTCCGCGGGAACCCTGCCCAGCAGCCGGCGCGAAGGCCGGGCCTGTTAGGCACGCTCAGCGCCAGCGGGGGCCGCCTGCAACGCTCGGTGCCGAAGCTGGTACAGGCCGGGGCAATCGGCCGGTGGACAGCAGTGCGGCCAGTGCACCCTTCGATGCGGTTGTGCATCAGCCCAGCCCGGTAGGTGCAATGCCGGACACATGCCGGGAAAGGAGGTTGGCCCAGGCGCAGCCGCGCCCGGGCCCACCCGCGCCACCAATATCGCCCAAGCGGATGCAGCCGCCGCGCACGGCAGCGGGGCCGCAGCCCCGGGCCGAGCACTCGCCGCAACCCCCGCCGCAGAACCTTACTGCTGCGGGGTCTTCTCATACTCAGGGCCCAGCAGCCACAGTGCCCTCACCATCGACGGCCCCCGCCGCTGCGGTGCATGTTATCAATGCCGCCAACAAGCTCAGCCCTCCGGCCACCAGACCCAGCCGCCCCGCGTCACCGGTCGTACGGGCAATGTATCGTGGTTCCGTGCAAGCGGCCGGCTTCCAACCCCTGCAGAGCAGCCTGCTGGCAAGCAGCGACGAGGAGGCCCCCCCAGTAAGCGCCCTTCCAAGGCGGGGCGACGTCAATCTCGGGCACACGGCAGGGGCCGGCGCACGCCGCCAGGGCGGCCTCCCGCAATGCACTGCCGCCGGCCGCGGCGGCAGGGGCGGAGGCGCCGACGCTGACACAAGCTCGGCCAGCTCTGACGACAGCGACCCATGGTACTGGCTGCTCAAGGCCAACCACGTGGACCGCATTGTGGGGGCGCGCCCCGGCGGGCCGCTCTCGTCATCGGCGCCCTCCATCGCCAGGGCCGTGACGGCGCGCTGGCTGGACCGCGAGCAGCAGCGGCACCGGACGCGACGTGGCAGCGCTAGCCGGCTGCACAACGACGGGGATGGTGGCGGTGGGGGCGGTGCGAGGAGGCCCGTGACGCCACAACCCGCGTACGATGTGAGCGCCAGCGGGCCGGCGTGGGTGGCCCCGCGGAGATTCTGGCGGCCAGAGCCGTCCCCCCCTCCACCGCAGCAAGGAGGAACCGCCGCACCGGCCGTTGGCGCGGCAGCGCGAGGTGCCAGGGCGGACCAGGCGGCCGCGCCTGTCAGCGACACGAAGCAGGGTCCGGTCGACGGCTCTGGTGCACGGCATGCGCAACGCCATGGGCGCCAGCCCACCGTCAGGCGCCGTCGCAACCGCCAGGGCCACTGGCGTAGCTGCAGTCGGAGCCGCAGCCGCAGTCGCAGCATCCACAGCTGCGTTACGAGCAGCTCGCCAGCAGCGCGGCGCCAGAGGAGCCGTGAGACTCGGTCCCACAGAGGAGCCCGCGTCGAGCGCGATCGCAGCGGTAGCAGCGGCAGTAGCGGCGAGCGGAGGCACCAACGTCCTAACAGCGCACGTGAGGCAGATGGGGAGGGATGGGTTACGGAACGGATTTGGTCGAGTTCAACGAAAGAGGAAGTACTTGAGCAGATTTTCCCCCACGCCTCAAGAGTATCGGCCCGCCACTGTTCTTTGCGCCTCCCCTCCACAGGGCCCACGCGACGGCACAACAGGGCGCCTGTCCCAACGGCAGTACGCCGATCACCCGGTCGCGGCGGCACTGCCAGCGCAGCGCACCCGCGCGTAGCGATGGCCTCAGCCTCATGTACATTGGATGAGCAGGATCAGGGGCCTGGCACGGTCGAGGGGCCTGGCGAGGTCGGCTGCGCAGAGGGCGGGGGGCACGCAGAACAGCGCAGCACCACTCCCGAGGCCGGCTCGCGCGGCCGCCGCCAAACGGTCTTCACGGCAGTTGAGCGCCAAGCCGCCTCTCCTTTAAGGAGACGCGGCAGCCTCGCTGGGCATGACTCGGCGCCGGTCGCTTCAGTACCCTCGCCGGCAGCGGCAGCGGCGCAGGCGACGCATGGGTGGGCACACTGCGGCGGCCGCGGTGTAGGAGAGCGCCAACCGGGCCGCCCGCCCACAGCCTCTCCTACAGCAGTCCGGCACAGCCCGAGACGCGGTGACTCTGACGGTGCGATGGTCGGCACAGTCGATTGCGCAGCTCCTTCTGGGAGCCCAGCAGCTCGTCGTCCGCCCTTTCCTCCGCCTCCTGGGGACGGCGCCATCCACTACCAGAATGTGCTGCAGTCTGACGTGTCGAACGGTGTGGCAGGGAGCCAGGCCGCCGCCGCCATCGCCTTCGGGGGCGCAGGCAACGCAATCACTTGCGGAGGGCAGCAGGGCTCCGCTCCCGCAAGGCAGGCGGTGGCGCCAGTGGACGAAGCGGCGGCCAGCACGGGGTCCGATGAAGTGTCAGGGGCGATACTCAGGCCCACGCCCACGGCCCAACCCGTCTCCCGTCAAGCACCCGGCGTCGCAGCAGCTTCCTTGACGGCCGTGGCGCACCCAACGGCCAACCGCTCCACCCAGCCCTCCGCCTCTGGTACAGCTGTGCACGGCCACGGCACCGCGTCATTTGCTGAACACAGCAACGAAGGGTTGCAAGGAGCAGAGAGCCTTCCTAGCAGCAGCACTGCGCACGCGCCCACGCGCTCGTCTTCCGCTCCCATGCCCACGCCTGCGACGCAGCTGCCACAGGCCGCCCTCCATCGTCACCAGCCCAGCGGCACAGACAAGGAGCAGCCCCCGGGGCCGCGCGCCTCACGTCAGGTGCCAGGCATCCCGGCAGGAGGAGCTGCGGCTGCGGGCCCCGCCTCGAGGTCGCCGCACGCGTTGGGGCCGGGAGAAGCCCCTGGCGTGGACGGCGCTGCCGCCGCCGTCCCCGCTGGGCTTCGCCAACTTGTGGATTGGGCGTCGGCGGCGGTCCCTGCAAGGGAGGGAATGATGGCCCCGATTCAGGTGCGCTCGCGAAGCCGCCCGCCGGCTACGGGGTCGGGTTGGCTCAAGGCGTGTGATGCAGTGTTTTGCGTATGCGCCACTGACTGAATACTGCAACATCGAGCCTCACTGGCCCTTTACCGCCCCCTGCCATGCCCTGCAGATCATTATCACGGGCCCGACCACCTTCATGACAGGGCCGCAGGGCAGTGCCCAGCCGCAGCCGGAGCCCCTGGCGCCGGCGCCGGCTGCGCAACCGCCTGCGCAGGCACGGGGCACGCAGCGCCACAGCCCACAGGACCTGCTTCCGACGCAACGCGTTGCGGACCAGCGACTGCATCCAGAGCCAGTCCGGCCCCCTCCGCTGGACTTCAGCCGGCTGCTGCAACGGGAAGGCGGCGGCGCGGCGCAATACCAACCGACCCCGGCGGCTGGTTTCAACATGGCTTCGTCTGCGGCGGACAGCGGGACGACATCCACTGAGCTGGAACTCCGGGATCGGATTCGCGCGGGGCTTTGGACAGCCGCGAATGGCTCCAGCAGCGGCAGCGGAAACACCCTCACGACGAGCGCCAACGGCGGCGGCGGCGGCACAGGTGTCCACGCGCCCGAGCTCTGCCACCAACATCCGCAACACCAGCAGCTGCAGCAGCAGCAGCTGGGTGTTGGCGCCAATCGGCAGGGGCCAGATGGGGCTCAGGCTTGGGCTGGCCAGCAAGGGCGACAAGGTGCCCGGGCGTGGGGGACTCAAACCGGCCCCGCGCGCCTTGTGGACATGGCCTCATTGACTGCGCCCTTGGACGGCATCGGTGCGCTCCCTCATAGCCGCACCGACGCATCCGGCACGTCCACGACACGCAATGGCCACAGAACAAGTGGCAGCGACCACCACGGAAGCGGCGGTGGAAGTGGCGGAGGGGCCGGCAGCGGCGGCGGCTCGTCGACATCGACGGAGGCAGCTCCGCCACCTCACCGCGGGGCCCGCCAGCAGCTGCTGGGGCAGGGGCCGGCGCCCACGGTGCAGCAGCTCCAGCAACATGAGCCCCGTGCCGACCGCGTCCGGGGCCAAGGCGGTGCTGCGGATGCTGGTGCCCCAGCGGGCTGGGCCCCAACGGGGCAGGGTGCTGCGGTGGCATGGCTTCCGATGGGCGCTGGTGGCGGCGGGCTGGAGGTGACCGTGCGGCTAGGACCGCTCTCGTCGCCCACCGCTTTGCCTTCCGCATCACGGGACGGCGCGATGGAGGGGGCCCAGCTGTGGTACAGCGCGCAGCAGTCGGACGGCTGGCACGGGCGACCGGCGGTACGGGCGGGCGACGACGAGGCGGAAGCATTGCACGCGGTGAGCTGGGTGGAGCGGGTTCCTGGTCGGGACAGCTTGGGCCTTGCCGCTGTCGGAGCGCGCTGCAAAGGGAGTCGGCACGTTGGCTGTCAACTGGGACAATGCACTACAGCCTTCCGCAGAAAGTCCGGGTAGGTTTTGGGAAAGTGCCAGGCCTGTAACCCCGTGAGTGGCATGGTAGCTGAAACCAAGCTGGGCACCTCCGGGCTGACCCAGAATGGCATGATGCCTGGAGCTCACAAGCCCGCTGCTGCTCTGCCACACAACTAGGCCAGCTATGCCCGATTCCATGAGCACACACCCGTGGGTGGGTGCGCCCCGTGGCTACCCTTCACCCTTCATGTTACCAGCGACGTTCCCGGCTGCTATTCGCACAGGGGCCAAGGCCGGGCGGCAAGGAGCCGCTCGCAGTCCTGCCCCCTAGGGACAAGGGCATCGGTGTCGCCGGGGACACCGCCTACCGGGAAGGACTTCTCCACACGGCCCGGCGCCCAACAGAGCACCGGCATCCTCAGCCACAGCTGCCAACGCCATCGCCGCCGGAGTGGCCCGGTTTCAGCCAGCTGCCAGCGCCAGACTTGTTGCCAAACGCACCTCCTGCGGTCAGGACCCGGTTAGAAGGACCGGTGCAGGGGCCATCGGTCGGGAGGGCGCCGGGCGGTCACGGCGAGCTGGCCTCGGCTATGAGGCCTATGATGGAGCGGACTGCGTGGACCCCGGAGTCGTATGTGTCGGCACCGGCGGCGTCGCGGCCCGGTGAGGCTGCTTACGAGAGGCCGGCGGCGGCCGGGTCCGCCGGCGGGCGAGGTGGCGGAGGCGTACGTGTAGACTTGAGTAACGGCCGCTTTCTGCAGTCCCTGAGGCAAACTGGACCGCAGTGGGGCAGATAGAAGGGCTCTTGCCTGAGTGGTTTCTGTTTATCGGTGCGCTTCAGGTCGCTGTGAATGGCATTCCAGTGGCCGCCAGCACACGCAAGGCGGTTGGGTGTGCAGGTGTTAGGAGTCCGCCTTGGATCGCGGGGGAGAGTCACGCTGCTCCGGGCACCAAGTACAGCACCAGCAGCCTGTCCGGTACGGTTCGTGCGCGCGTCTGCCTGATGCCATCCAGCGCCCGCTGGCGCACGGCGCCGGCTTAATGGTGCATTGTGTCACTACACAAATTACAGGGCATTGCAGGAGAAGGTCACGTTGGAAGGTGTGGTCGCGCACGCTACTCCACAGCGGGTGCGGGTTCAGTGTGCGCCGATGGCCGTGCGCATGAGCCATCTACGGCCTCTGCAAAGGGATGGCTGTAAAATGCGGGGTTGCTGGTCGGGATTCGCTGCATCAAACAAGAGTTGGAGGAAGCTGGGTGCAGGCCTCGGCTACGTGGCCGGTTGTCTCGGCGGTCTGCGGCAGTGGTGGCCATACGGTAGTGCATGCATGGTGTGACTAATCCCTGCTGGGATGGCCGGGACGGACGGCTGCGTGGGATCAGTATTGGAAGGGCTTTGGACGGGCAGAAAAGAAGCCCCAACTGGTGGAAAACAATGAAGGCCTCGTCCGTGCGTGTGTGGGGGGGGGGGGGCGGGGGAGGGATACCGTGGAGGGGGGGGGGAAAGTCAGGCACGCGCCCGTGCGCCGGTAAGGGGTGTCCTTGCACCACAAACGGTTAGGTACCCCTGTACAGCGCACCGGCACGCACGTTCCGCATTCCCCTGCCAACTCCGCATACGGAGCTGCACACACGTTGACAACAGCTGGGTCCTGCAACAACGCCATCACTTTCGCGCTTACGCTCGTCGTATGCGTCGTTCCATTTAACACATTGACAACGGTCGGAGGAGCACTGGTTGGAGACCAGCAAGCGCACGGGAAGCGCCATTGCCTCTACCGCCGTAACCAGGGAAAACTGACGGCAGGGACAGCGCCAGTTTGGGGTGAGTATGAGCAGCAAAGGCCTGAGGCCTTGATGTCAAACCTCACGAAGCGTACCACTGACCCTGCCAGCCCTGATACGCGGTGCCATAGTAAGAAGGCTCCGGTGCGACCCGAACGGGGCCCATTACAGGCATAACGACCCGACGTGGCTGCTTCTGGGAGATGCGCAAGGCTGGAGTCCGCTGGGCCTGCCGGTGGGTGATATGGATGGGGTGGGGTGCCGCCCCGCCCGGCCCCGCCGTCGTATGCACGCGGACCGCAGCTGCCGCTTCTTGCAGCCTGAGGCGGAACAGGTCCGCACTGGGCAGCAAACAGACCACGCGGAGCTTGGTTGGGTGTGTAGCGCGTGGGGTGTGTGCAGTCGCCATGTATAGCACTTGCAGCACTCACTCCGAGCTGAATGCATCACAGGAAGGGTTTGGCCGAGGGCAATGCCAGGATGTGCGAAGCCTCTGCAGCACGGCTTCTTGTTGTGGGGTGTCGTACGTGCCCCCTACCCGCCCCGGCCCGCCCAGGCCCCAGGCGCCCAGGGTTCGGCGCTCCGTGCTGCGTCCCTAACTCCCGATCTCCCTCTTGACCGTCGCGGGTCACCCCAAGCTCCTCTAGGCGGTCAACGTCGGGTATGTCCCTACAGAGCAGCCTTTATGGACGGAGGCACGCCGCGAAGCGGCATTGAGGAAGCGGAGCCCTCTGGGATGCGAGCAAACCGCTGCCCCAGGTTATGGGTGGAGCGCCCGCCGCGAAGCGGCATTTGCGGAGGGGGGACGGACTCACATACCTGTCCTGATCCTCCTCACACAGGAGTAATCTGATTGTACGCGGTGCAACAGTCGCAATACGGTAACCGAGCCAGCGTGCCGGGCCGATCATGGCGGATAGCTCCTCGGGCGACCAGGGCCGATACTTGTCTGGCTTGGTGGGAAGGGTGGAGTGGCCGGCGTCACAGCGGTAAAGAGGTATCGGTCGGGTTGCCCGCAGAGCCCACAGCATCCTCGGCAAGCGTTCCCGGCACTGATTGACCCGCCAACACAACAGGTTGCAAGGAGAAATATGTCCCGGTGCGGATAGCGGAGTTTCCAACACTACCTCGTCCGCGCGCAGTGCAGCATCACCAACCACACGCACGTACGCGCAGTAGTCTGCCACATCACATCAGCCACAAGAGACGAGGAGCACCAGTAGGTGTGTACGCCTGCAGACAAGCTTCTCGTATTCCGAAGGCAGGTCCTCCCCGAGTCTCTGACTAGCAGGCCTTCAGAGCCAAGGAAGCGAAGGTGCATCAGAACAACACCGGCGTGCCCACGCGAAGGGCGAAGGTACTGCCACGCGAAGAGCGAAGGTACTGCCACACAGAACCTGAGCACCTTGGGGCACACGACAACTCAAGGGCTCCAGCGCATCACCGTACAATCCATGTAGGGCGGGCTCATACGGAACGTGAGGCTCATCTCGGTTTGTGCTCGTGCGCGAGGGCAACATGCGGAAACCGCCAGCCAGCGCGCAACAACATGCTCGTCCCTGCAGGCAGCAGCCGTAATCAGTGGTTACGTGGCCCAAACGAACGGCAGGACCTATCGTAGCGTATACTTTGAGGCGCAGCCCCCTGCGCCTGGACAGCTTCAATTCGGTTTGGGCCGTGTCGGCAATCCGGCTAATGCAAGTGCTCCGACAGTCGGAATGCTGCCAGAGGGACCGCACATTTTACGCAAATCCGACTCCGCAAATATGTCATCAGCTAATCAGCCAACGAGCACAGGAATCCGGAAACACATACCCCGCACATCCGCGCCCGAAATGCACGCCGCCAGCAGCAGCCACCCGACCGCCCCCCTCAGTGGCCCGTGCCCCGCGACCGAAGCGCCGCTTGAGGCAGATACAGATACAGATACAGATACAGATTACAGGCTCCCTCGGAGAGGGGTTGCAGCCAGCCAGGAGCCAGTGAGGTATGTGTCGTCAGGCTGCCGTCACGGGCTGGGCACACTCAACTCGTGGCTGGCGTGCAGGCGCAACACGGCCTCACCACCGTGTCGGAGATAATGCGCCCAGCGCGAACCTGCGGGGCCGAGACCACGGCAGCCGCACTGACTTGGCGGCGTCCAACATGCCTGCACGGGACGCGGGGCGGGCTTCTGTCTGCATCCGCTTCAACCGCACATGCACAGAGGGCCCTTGAACAAAAGAGGCCACACCGCGCTGGGTCGGGTGTGTATGACCGCGCCTCTACGGTCATACACACCCGAAGGCGCGACGTTTCCAGTAGGGCGGGCGGGTACAAATCAAGGCATGTGGCGTTCGTCCCGGACAGGTGCCCGATGCCAAGCGACGCCAGCCCCGCGCAATGGCCCAGTGGCAGGGCCCCTCGTGCAAAAATGCCTTTAACACCATGCGGCCCAACGAGCGAGTCGCGTCAACTGACAAAATCGAGGAAGCCGAACCATGATTGGCCCGAGCTTGAACGACAGGACAAGGACAAGGGGTGGCACTGCAAGGTGAGGGGCGGGCCGCAGGTCAGCGTGCTCGAGCATAGATGATACAAATCTGTACCTGCGGTGATGGCATGGCTATGGAGGATGAGATGCACATGTTCTGCAAGTGCCCGTGTTACGAGCACCTCCATGGCCGTGCCACCGCCGAAGGGACCGACCGTTCGTATCACCACAGCCACGCTCAAACACGCTGACCTGCGCCCCGCCCCTCACATTGCAATACCATTCCTTGTCCTTGTCCAGACCTGACTCAGCACCTGCCGCCACCCCCCGCGCCCCATGCCCTGCACCCAGTTGAATGTAGCACGGTAGCAGGCACGGCGGACGCCGGAACGGCTGTAGCGGCCGGAGCGCACCGGGGGCAGTGTGGCGTCGGCGGCCAGTGCGTCAGGCCACGCACGGCCTCCCCGCCTCGGGCCGTCGGCGAACGAGAGCTAGAATGGCTCCCTCGCTTATACCGAATGGGGATGAATTGCACGTGTCCATGTCATGAGCACCGTCGGGATCCAGTGCTGAAGCGGGGTAGAGGCGCCGATAATGACCGGCTCCCCCATCCTGGTTGCCCTTCCTGGGATGCGGCCTGGGACGTAACGAAAACTGAGCCTTACAGTACACACGGCGCTGCTGCTAGAGTGGACGCGGGCAGCCGCTGTCGTGAAGGTGGGCATGCTCAGTTACAGACTGACACGGAGCTGCAAGTCGAGCAGTGATTTCGCTAGGCCGCTGGGGCCTGGTGGTGGACATGTTGTGAATAAGCTGGTCTAGGCGTGCATACCTGCGACCCCACCCTCCGTGGCCTTCCGCAGATGGCTCGGCCCAGAAGCCGGAATGATGCTGCACTCGCGTTGCCGGCTTGTGATGGTTCGGTGTGGTCGTGCGGCGGTAGGGGCCTTTGGGTTGTCTTCGACCGGCGCGGCTTGACCTGCTTCGGCTCCTAACTCGTCATAAGGGCCCCCGCCCTTGCGACGTTCCGCACAGCACGACTTGAATAGCTGAAAGAGTTGTTGATATGAATGGGGCGGTTAGCATGTGGTTACACGAGTTGTCTCTCCGATGCCACCTCGCTCCTGCGCCAGCCCACCAGCTGGTGGGCTGCCGCCGCCACCGCAATTCATGACGCAGAGATGGCGTGGTATCGGCCCATTCGATGAAAATAAAAAGACCGGCATGCTAGCATGGTCTTGGCGGGTCTCTCGGGGGCGCCGAGCAAGGGGCTGGGGATCGGGCGGCGGTGTGCCCTGTGTGTGTGTGTGTGTTTTCGAGTGGCATTCTTGTACAGGTTTTCAGGAGCGGTAGGCTGGGTCGCTGTGACTGGTCCTCCGCTCTTCCCGCGATACGCGCGATCTCGGCCAACGGAAACGGTCGACAGCTGCGCCGCTGACTCTCCACTCCGGCCAGAATTCCGAACGCGCAGGAACTTCAGTAACATCTGGACCCATGCGGCTTGCGTTGTAGGATAGTTCGCACTGTATGCTTGTACCTTGTGTACCGGGGTCCCGCGGTTTTGACATTTTCGAGGTAGCTGCTCGCGTAATTTGAAACGCACGAGGCTGTTTTCTTGGTCGAGCTCCTGCAAGCTCCCAGATCACTGTTGCGAAGTGCAAGTCTTGCCCAAGGGTCGGCGACCACGACGGTGCTGCTGTTCCAAGAAACCATGGCCGCCTCGCTGCGCACTATGTATACCGTGGCAGTTGCGCTCATGCTGCTCTACGCGGCGCTGCCTCGTGTCAACGCGCATGCGTAAGATGGGGCGACACACGGGTTGGGGGGGAAAAGGGACCTTTTCATTTCTTTTACTCATAGGTACTCAAAGGTACCAAGGCGCATGCATTAGGCACGCCAAACACTGGTCTCGCCGTGCGTATGGAACCGCGCGCGAGCGTATGGAACCGCGCACAAGGCTGACGACAGCTATAGGCTGTCGCGATCTGCAAGATACATTATATTGTTTTGCAGCTGCATGCATACTGACCCCCAGCCCCGCCGTTGCCTCGGTGCACCCGCAGGGGCCACTTTCACCTCTGCCCAGATACTCCCAGCGGGCGTGGCTACGTGCGGTATGAGATTGGCAACTGCACCAACTTCGTGTCGCTCAATGCGACGGCGAACCTAACAATGACTGGCAAGGTAGCACTCCTCTGCGCGAACCTGTCCGGATGAAGGGGGGCTGCGTATCGGGGCTGCTCACCGGGCCCGCTTGTGTGGCCACATTGCAACGCGTATGGATGAAAGCAATCGAGATCCCACGCAAGTCACTGGGCAGCACTGATGGCACCGTGGCGCAGGCCACACACAGGCAGCAGTGCAGTCAGTCAGCTGGACGTCTATTGCCCATCCCTATGTGCATGTGTGCCTCGCCAGGTGACCATGTGGGTCTACGCCTACAAGAACTGCAGCGATGCCATCTCGTCGGCTCTCGAGTTCAACACGGTCAGTGAGCACAGCGGCACCAGGGCTGTCGGCCGCCTCGCTTGAGCGCACCTTCTTGCCAACCTGCACTCCCAAATACGGCGTCAGCTCACTTGCACTTCGCAAGGCAACGTGGCATGTCATCGCCCCAAACTTGCCAGTGGCCCGACTCTCCCCGTTGCGAACCCTGCCTGGCCCAGGTCCTCTACAGCAACGGTGCGCCCCTGGCCACTACCAACACAACGGGCTACGCATACACGGGTGAGCCAGCGTTTCGGGCGCTGAGGGGGGTCGGATCGGCACGTGATTTCGGGCTTGCGGCGCGGGTTTGCTGCACATTCCCGCTTGCCTATGTAGCCTCACACTGCGATCCCGCTTCGCACGCACCGAGTCGCGTGAGACCACACGCTTGGGACATGCCAATGGCTGCAATCCAACACAGACGCCCTATATCACCGTCTTTACACGCCTTGCCGTTCATGCCAGGACCAGCACGCGGTGTGCCCCGGACAAACAGCACATCCTGACGCAAGGAACGACCCGGGCCGCACGCTGCGTTGTACTAACTGATGATGTTGCCGTACCTGCCGCATGTGCAATTGCCGTACAGGCACGTGTGCGAGCGCCACCAAGTCCGTGTATCTCGACGACGCCCCGCTTGGGAACACCCCGGACAACATGATCTTTTGGTACCCCGCGCTCACGACGGAGAACGGCTCTCTCTGCGGCAACGCTGCTAACGACATGATTGTTAGGACCGTTGGCGCCAACGGCCAGCTGGAGAGCAGCCCGATGCAGTCCGTCGTGCTGTCCACGGCGGCTACAGGTGGCGGCTGCTTGCGTATTCCACCTGCGCTCTTGCCGATAGCCACCGATAGCCGTCTAGATGGGTGTGCGTCATGCCTGCATGCGTCATGCTCGGGGAGCGGAGACGGAACTGGAAGGGAGGGTGGGCGCGCCACTCATGTATAGGGCGGAGAAGTAGCCATGTCACCACGCACATTTTAAAGTTTCGGTGCACAGCAAGTCCCTGCATCGCACCGGGCTGCACATCAACCCAGCTGTGTAAACAAAACCCAGACGTACGGTGTACGACACTAGACCTGCAGTGCACAGTTCCGAGGGGTCTGAGTTCTTCGCGGCACGCCGTTCCGCTGCGTTGCAGGCCCCGCACTGTGCTGCGATTTCAGCCTCTTTGCGAAGCCGGCCATGGAGGCGATCACCGCCCAGACCGCGCCATGCGACGTCGCGCCGCCTTCGCCGCCGATGGCCTCGTCGCCGCCCCGACCGCCGCCGACGTCGTCCCCAGGCGCGGCCTCCGGCCTTCGCATGTCGGCCTTGGGCATCACGGGAGCTGCGCTGCTGATGGCCATGGCGTTCCTGGCTTGAGAGGTGGGCCTGAGCCATTGCAGAGTTGTGTGAGGGAGCAGGAGTGCCGTAGACGGAGCACTGAAGCCCAGCGCACTGGCAAGCCGGGTTTTCCGGTTGGTTGCTGGAGGTTGCCGAAGGCAGGGGAACAAACAGATTATGTCAAGAACCACATCAACTGCGTTCCCACACTCCGTAGTCAAAGACCAACTGGTCGGTATCAGCAGTTGCTGGCGTGTTGAACGAGTGCTTGCGCTGCGTTGCGTCGGCTGAAAGCTTTTGAGCGCAACGGGAAACGCAATTCGTCCCCTCCCATGCTATCGTTACTCTCGCCTTGTCTTGGGGTTAGTGTGCATTTCGCGTGCCTGCTTAACGCTGTGTGCTTGCCTTTGACGGGCCTGCCCTGATACCGGTAAGAGGCGCGGGGGAGACGTATGCGTCCGCACGGGTGGGACACCCTACACGGTTTTGCAAACGTTTACTAGATTCGATGCGTTCGTTTTAGTGCCGCGTCATGTGCTCGGGCCCTGTTCTTCGTTGTTTCTGCAAGCTCGAGTCGTCATTGTTGCAGGTTTCTTTTTGTATATTTGTTCGTACATAGTACCAGTTCGTGTTCATTGAATGTGTCCGTGGTATGGTCGGTGTGAAAGAGGTGCAGTGCGGAGCGGAGATCTGGTGGGAGTGGAGTGCTGAGTGCAATGCGTACCTGTCATGCATCTGTGCCGGGATCTTTGGGGAAGGATTTGGCCTTACGTCCTTACACAGGCCCCCGGGAGCGGAGGCATAAAGATGGCGTTCTGGCAACTGGCGGACTGGGCACGCCAGGGACTTCAACGAGCATGCAAGTTCCCAACATAATATGGGGACCCAATGTGAACAGGTTCCGACGTCAAAAATTGCCCCTCAACCAGGATCACGCATTGGGGACTAGGTTGGCCCCCTCTGGCCTCATCTACATCGCCAGGCCCAAGGCCGGCTGGCGCACGATGGGCAGGGGAGAGCTAAGAAATACACGAGGATAAGTTGCATCCGGGCTGAGCAGCACACTTCCGTCAGAGCCTGAATTGACTGATATCAGGAGGGGGAGGCGAAAATGCAGGGTACACCCTCGGCACGGCCAGCGCCAGTCGAGGCGGCCCCGCCCCGCCCGTTCACCACACCAGCTGGCGCGGCTGCACATGCCTCCTACTACCATAGCGTACAGCGCGCATGCATAACCGCACGATCATGTACAATGCAAGGAACCCGCATCCGCATACGACTCCATCTGGTCGGTGCGCCGGCCCGGAGCCCTGCCTCATGCAGTGCGGTGCGGAGCGGTGACCCGGCGGGGCTTAGCATGCCCCATGCAGGCGCAGCGTCGCACAAGAGACCGCGATTAGAGCCTTCAAGGCCGCACAGGCCCAACACACTCCGTGCGGCCGCCGCCGGCATCTTACGCTAGCTCGCCAAACATGAAAGCATGCGCGCTATTGCTGCGCGAACGCGCCCTTCTTGCAGGGTTCTGCGTGCCAGGAACGCTCAGCCGGCAGCGTGCGCCTCTGGGTCCACTCACCGCACCGCACGTGGCCAAAAGACTCGATGGGGCGACGGCCCATAGCGGTGTCGACTGCCAATCGCCATCAGTCCAACTGCAACACCGATCTCAGTAATGTCCGAGGGTTCTGGAATGCGCCCCCTCCCCCTGCGCGTGTGGTCGAGGCCTGTATGGTCGGGGCCTGCACGAGGAGGGGTGCGCGCGGCGAGCGCCAGCCGCGCAGTCCCGGCTGCACCCCTCTCAGCCACCGCGCCGAGGAGATAAAAAGTCCCATGCAACGTCCACCCTAGGTACAGAACTCCCACGTCCACTACAACTCTGCGCCGCCCTGCTGCCACCACCCTCCCCCTCGCTTCCCTTCACCGCGCTCAAGCTCGCCCGCCCGGCCTCCGCACGACCTTACCTACCGTGAAAAACAGTGCTGATATTTGAATGGTCCGCCTAGCCACCAACCCAGGCACGGGCCCCACCGCGCCCCCGCTCCTAGCCACTCCACTTCCCATGCCCTCATGCCTGCGCCCTCAACTTCTTCTCCACCCTCGGCCCTCGACGGAGCGCCGGGCCGGTCTCCAGGGGCTGGCTGGCTCGGGCGTCCTCCGCCGCATCGGCCCAGTGCCCCGCGCCTGCGCCGCCCTGATGCCCCTTCCCCTCCCACACCCCCACTTTACTGCAGGCTGCAGCAGTGCCCCTCCTCGGCTACGGGCGGGGGCCCGCCCTCCTTGCGCTGCACGGCGCTGGGGGGCCGCTTGGGCGGCTCCGCCAGCTCGGTCTTGATCTCCTGCACCATGTCAGCGATCCAAGGGACAGTGAACGGGAGTGCATGCAAACGCAAACGTGAGTGTGTCCACGACCCAGCCCAACAGGGCAAGCAGGGCTGCCCACGCCTAGGTACCCTGGGCTAGGGAGCCGCACCTTGGAGATGTCCTCCAGCATCTCGATCACTTCCACGAACTCGGGCCGCGACTCGTAGTCGGCCGCCCAGCACGTCTCCACCAGCCGCTTCAGGCGGTTGGGGATGACCTGCGGCGGAGGCGACCAGGGTGGAGGGGCGGGCAGCGGTACGGGGGGGGGAGGCAGTGCGGGAAGTCAGGAGCGAGGCGATAGTCCTATGAGCGCTGGCACACAAACGCGGCATGGCACGGCCCCCTCAACCAGCGTAACTGAGTACCCTGGTCGGCCCTTGTCGCCCCCCGCACCCCTCCCTACCGCCACCAGACCTCAGCAATCCCCGCCGGCGCACCCCCTGCCCCTCAATGCGGTTCCCCCCCACTGCAACCCGTTCCTCCCCCTCTTCCCATCACCCCGCACCCTCCCCCTCTTTCCATCACCCCGCACCCTCCTCCACAAAATCCCCGCCCCACCTGGTCGCGCCGGTTGGTGGGCCCCCACTGCGGCCGCAGCCCCTTGAGCGCCGCTGCGCGGGCCGCCTCGATGGGGTCCATGTTCCAGTAGGGCGGCAGCCCCTCGAACAGCTGGAAGCAGATCATGGCGAAGCTGTAAACGTCCACCTTATTGTTGTACGGCTCGTGGCGGAACACCTCGGGGGCCATGAACCGGTACGATCCGGTCTCGCCTGCAGGGGAAGCGGGTGTGTGTTACGCATGCGTCAAGGAGTGCAGAAAACAGGTCGAAGAGGTCGCTAGCAAAGGCGTCAATCCTCCAAGCCGGTGCGTGTGGGGATGGGGGGCGGGGTGTCAAACTTGGAAGGCGTTTTCAGTAGAGAAGCCCGTGTGTTGAAAAGAAACAACGCATACGACGAGAAGCCCGCGTGTGTGGGGGGGACCACACGCAAAAGGCCGTGTTGTTCCGGGCCACCATCCCTGAGAGGCCTCGTTCGCCTCCCGCTGCCCCTTCGTGCCCGCCCCCGCTTACCCGTCAGCTTGTAGCTCTGCGTCGCCTTCTCCATCTCGCCATGCACGCTGCCTTTGGGCGTGGCAGCGGCGCTGTTGGTGCGCCCGCCCAGCACCGAGTTGTCGGGCGTCATGTCCAGCGAGCCGCGGTGGCGCTTGGGCTTGGTCAGCTTGAGCGACTTGGACAGACCGAAATCCGCGAGCTTGAGCACCTGCGGGCGAGCGGGGTTGCAGGACATGGGGAACGAGTCCGTCGAGTGGTGGCAAATCCGTTATGCCGACTTGCAGTCAAGGCGGAGGCGCGCGGGGGGCCATGGGGAAAAAATCAGGCGTTCTCACTAGAGAGGCCCGAACCAGAGGTAAAAAGTAACCAGAAAGCGCCCACCGTCCCAGGGGCGGGGGAGAGGGGGGGATAAAGATGGGAAACGGGTTGCGGCGCGGGAGGGGGGGACGGGCTGTTGGCAATGATTGTCGGCGGTCTGGTCGCCTTATGCTGCCCCCCAACACATGAGGAGTGGGCTGCGCTCCGGGGGGTAGGTGGTCAGCTCATACTCCCCAAGGCTGGCGCCGGCATCGCACACGACACACACCACTACGCCCCCCGCTCCCGACCCCTGCCCCCCTGCCGCCCGCCTGCTCACCCCCATCTCATCCTGGCAGAGTTGCCTGTGGTGCGGCGACAGCACCTTGGGCCCGCCCATCATGAGGTTGGCGGGCTTCAGGTCGCGGTGGATGACGGCCTGGGGTGCGCGGGGGCGGGGGCGGGGGTCACGGGGGAAAAAATTGAGATTCCGGCATTCTTAGTAGGGAAGGGGGCGGGGGTCAAGGTGGGGAAGCAATCAAGCAAGGGAGGCACCCGGGCTGAGGTTGGAACGCAAGGGTCAGGGGAAGTGAGGCGGGGGGGGGGGGCAACCGCCGGCAATCGGGCACGGCCGCGTGCCGCTGCCAATGTCCGCCATGCGTCCCACACCATCACTGCTGGCCTGGACCTCCGCACGCCCTGCCCATCACAGACGACGGGGGGCCGCTCCATCTGCCCCACCTCCACCTGGCTCCACCACGCCACGCCACGTGGCATCCGGCCCACCCGATCGGAGACGACTGCGCGTGGTCGTAGACATCCGCCCCCAGGCGAGGACGCGAATTCCGGCAGTACCAGCGCCGCGTTCGCCCGCATCCCGGCAGCCGGCCAGCAACCACATTCCGCTACCTTCCCTCCGCGTCTACTGCTCGGTCGGCCCATCGCGTCTGCGCGCCAGGACCTTTTTGACACCACCGGAGCTGTTCCCCCGTCTCGTCGTTCCTCCGCCGCTGGCCGCGCCCGGCCACCTTCCCTCCCTCTGGACGGTTGCCCACACCCGCCTGGTCCTGCCCGCCCCTCTCCCCCCTCCCCCCCACCTGCGGGCTGCGGTTGTGCAGGTAGGCCAGCCCCCGCGCCATGTCCAGCGCAAGCTGCACGGCCCGCCACATGGAGGGGAAGCGCTGCCCCTTGAACATGTCCGCCAGGGAGCCGCCCACCATGTACTCGGTCACAATCATGAAGGGAGTCTGCTTGGTCACGGCGCCCAGGAACTGCACCTGTGGCCACCAACCGGCAGGAAGGCGGAGAGGTGGGAGAGGGGCCAGGGAAGCGGGGTCGAGAGATGCCGTCCTGGCCCCACCACACGCACCCTCCCCGCCGTCTTTGCTCTCCCATTTCCCGACCCCCCTGGCCTGGCACCCAATCACTCCCCAGCCCCTTTCCCGCGGTCCCGGGTCCGTTCGCCCCCCGCCTCACCGTGTGCGGGTGGTGAACCTTCTGCAGCACGTTGAGCTCGGTGCGGAAGTCGCCCAGCGCCACCGCGCCAGTCTCCTTGAGCACCTTGACCGCAACCTGCGTGCCTACGGGGGCGGAGGGCGGGGGGCAGGGGCAGGGAGGGAGCCGCGGCGGGCGGCAGACGCTCGGCTCGGCGTGGCGTGTTGCCAGCGCAGGGGCATGCGGTTCACACCAGGGAGCGACCACAGGAGCCTCCAACTAGCTGGTGCCTCGGACCGCTCAGCTCCGCACCCGTGCAAGTCCCGCCAGGTCGCCCCGGGTATGCGCCCCTGGGCCAGGACCAGCTCTCTGACGGCCTGCCGCCTGGGGGGGCGGCCCACTGCCCGTTCTCTGCCCGCTGCTGCAGTCCCACCGCGGTGGCGTTTCACCTTCCGGCGCGTCGCACCACCCCGGTCCCGGCCCCGCTGCAACCCGAGCCCTCGGCTCCAGCTTCAGTAGGCCGGCCTACCGTTCCAGTTGGCCTTGTACACCACACCGAACTCGCCCTCGCCTGGGCGGCAATGCGGGAGAGGCAGTGGGCGCGGAGGCACGTCAAACGAGAGAGGGGGCAAAGGGCGTGCGGGCGAGGGTGGAGGTGCGGGGGCGGGGAGGCGCGGCGCATCAAGGGCAAGTGCAGCTCTGGCGTAGCGCGTGAGATACCCAGGCGCGTCAAGCCCGCTCTCCCAGGCCCCAACGTTCTCCGCCTTTTCCCCGCTTCCGCCCCCCACCCACCCCCACCCGCCACTCCCGCCGCCCCCTCGTCCCTCGTCCCTCGCTCCGCAGAAACCCCTCCCCTCCCCTCCCCTCCCCTCCCCTCCCCTCCCCTCCCCTCCCCTCCCCTCCCCTCCCCTCCCCTCCCCGTCCCGTCCCTCACCGATCTTCTCGTTGAGCTTCAGCGAGATAGGGTCGATTTCCCACTCGGGGTCGTAGTCGGTGAAGATGCGCACGTTGCCCGCCAGCGGCGAGTCGGCCAGGTCCACCAGCGCGCCCTCCTTGTCCAGCACCTTGCCGCCGCGCTGGATGAGCAGCGTGGCCAGGTCGCCGTGGTCGCCGCGCACCGCATCCTGCGGGCCGAGGGCATGGGTCGGAAGGGTGGAGGTCGGAGCTGTGGGCGCTTGGGAGAGGACACGCGGCTCTTTGCCAGGAGTGGTGAGGGAAGCGGGCGGCGAGAGAGGCTGGGCGCGAACCAGGGGCGGCGAGCAAGCAGGTTTGGATGCAACGCAGGGCAGGGTCCCAGGTCGGATCGACGACGGCGTCGCCACGCGTCGCCCGCCCCTCTTGTCCGCCGCCCGTCATGCCATTCAGTCTCCTCGGTACCACACCGCCCTTATCCAGTGTCACAGCCAACCGCCACGGCGACCCGTGGGGACATAACCGCACACCCTTGCATCCTAGAACGGAAATACATAACTCTCATCCGCGGCATGGTTTCTTTGTTCCCTGAGGCTTGCGCTCCCCTTCCCGATGCCATCGCTGCTAGCCACGCCCCATCCGCCCCGTCCTCACACGCGTTCGTCCGCCCACACGCCTCACCCACTGCACACCTCTCCCACCCACAGCGCCGGGAGAGCAGGCGCCCTTGCTGGCAAGCGGGCGGTGGGCGAGGCAGGGTGCAGTTCGCGCACTCCCCTCACGGCCAAACCTTGCCGCGGCAACCCTCCCCCCTCCTCCCCCCCGCCCGCACCGCCGTGCATGTGTTGAAACGAAACGACGCATACGACCAGCTTAACCGCCGTGCGTGGTGGCACCAACGTCTGAAGCACCGGCGCGGGCGGCGAGTAGGTGGGGATGGGTGGGGCGCGTGGCGGACACTCGCGAGCCCATCGGCCAGCCGGGGTGAGACATGCGCCCTCACCCCGCACGATACGAGAGGGCTGACATTGCGGAGGGCCTCGGGGCACCCCTGCCGTGCAGTCGCAGCCGTCGCGGCACGGAGCGCCTGTGCGCGCGCCACCGCACGAGCGCGGGCTGCCACCCGCTGATCCGGGAGCACTTGCGGCGCATGTGGTGCCCCGTGCGGCCCCCGATGCCGGTCCCCAGTCGACACGCGCCCCAACCGCCCTACCGCTGCAAGACGAGCCTCCAACCTGGTCAGCCTTCGCGACCGGTGTTCCCCGAAGCGACAGCGGCAGGGACACATTGAAAGACGCACGCCGGGATGTTGCGGGCACGTCTGTGTTGCCTAAACCAGCGACCTTAGCGTTCGCTGCCCATTTGCACTGCTGCCTTTGAAGCCCCCCAGGCAGGCCGACGGTCACACCGGACGCCAGCGCCTGGCCAGGCCTGCCGCCGGCGCCCCGCGCCCCGCTGAGGCAGGGGACAACCCTGTCGACCCGTGGGCCTGCCCCCAGCCAACGACTGTCCGATGAACCGCAGGAATCACTTAGGTCACAGCAGCGAGATTGGCCGATGCGCGCAGCGCGAAGGCCGGTGAAACACCCGGGCAAAGCAACAGGGCGCCGACCATCCACACCGGCCATTCATAAGCCTCCTAACAAGCCGGCATCGCATAGAACGCGGGTGCTTGAGCGATCGCTCACCTCCAGCGGTGTCCGCTTGAAGCGGTCTACTGGGTTGACCTCCGCCCCGTGGTCCAGCAGCCACAGCACCACCGAGAACGCCCCCTCCGCCGCTGCCAGGTGCCTGTCAGGGCACATAATGGGGAAAATCGCTCGGCCGTTAGATAATCGGCATCGGGTGCACGTGGTAGTGCAGCGTGTCAGTCAGGCGGTTGGTTGACCGCGCACGCAAACATGGAGTCCACTTACAGAGGCGTCCGCCGGTCGTAGTCGCAGCAAGACGCATCCTTGATCTGCAGTGCATGTAAGTGCGTCAGGCACGCCAACATGCAAAGAAACCGCAAACACATCGGCGGCGAGCAGGGCCCGCGCTTCGAACCGCTCCTTACATTGAGGCCCCACGCGTAGATAATTTTTTTGCATCGGTACAGGTCACCGACGCTCGCGAAGAATAACAGCTCGGTGATGGCCTGCGCGCGGTTGATGTGGGGTTCAGAACCTTCGACCTGCGCGCCCTACACAGCACCGCTGTTGTCGCATACCTGTCGCCGAGCTGCATTCTCCCCATGCAAGGAGTCCTGGTCGGGAGGCTGGGCCATATGAACGCCCCACGTGCGTCAACACTCGCGAGTCGGCGTCGGCGTTTTCAAGCCACGCGTGGTCAAGAAGCCCCTCTCTGCTCCGGTTTCTGGCGAGAGCGTTCCTCTCGGGCTGCGCTGGCAAAAGCCGACTCAGGCCAAGACCCAGAGGCGGGTCGCTTGCTAAATTAGAAAGTGACGCGTATTATAATATAGCTTTGCGTCCAGATGGAGAGCGACCTGACAAAGTGACAAGTGGGTGCAGCAGGTACAAGGAACCGTCTGACGCCAGAAGTTCGTTTGCGCCAGGTTGCGAGCTCAACAGCGCAATGAGCTATTGTAGGACGTCCTAAATAGAAACCCAGTATTGGGCCATGTCATAAAATACAGACACGCCGTACGCCACTAACTCCCTTGTGCTGGGTGGCCGGTGCGCGGTTGCAATTCGACACTGCGAGGAGTGTGCATACACTGGGGTGAAGGGGGCTTTAAGCGAGCTGAGGAGGGGGGAAGCAACGAGCCCGGTTGCGGGCGGTGTGCAGGAACCGGGCGGTGTGCAGGACACGTCCACAATAACGGGTAACTAGCAACTCCAGCCTTTGCAGCTGGAACTTGTGGCGATAGGCGTGCGCCTGAAGGTGCAAGGCCGAGTCTGATAACCGCTACCTCGAGCCACACGTTCGGGCTCTGGGTCCCGACCCAGCAGGTCTATCTACCTTACCTATCGTGCACTGCTTTTGTGGACCCGATGCAACCCGATGCGCCCAGCTTACAACTCAGCCGGTAACTGCGAAGCCTGGGTAATGCAGGTCGGGAGGGCGCACCTGCTCGCCTGCGCCCGCCGCCAACAGCCGCCGCGTGTTCGGGTCCGTAGGCCCGTACTGTAAAGGCGGCCCGTACATCCCGAGTGCTGTACAAATATACGTCACTATCGCTCCAGGGACGCCAGAATGTCCAGCCACAAGAACGCCTCTCGTCGGTGGACAGCCTCAAGAGCATATTTGGCTTCAAGCCTGTCAACGTGGCGACACCCTGTGGTCAGCAGCTGCGCACGTCCTTGCATGTCACGTGGTACACGTCAACTGAAGAAGCCTACCATGCGTCTTAACGTCCGGTGCATGGGCGTCTTCTGCCCGAGCTCTGGACCAGGGTCGGCGCACATGAAGTGCTCAAAAGGGCGCCTCGTCAGGGTAGGGGTGTTCAATGCAGCTGCACCCTGGGGGCGGCATAGCTGCTGTAGCTCGTCGAGGCGAAGGCACGGAATGCACAATACGGTGGGATCCGCTGAAGCTTGGGAGGGCTTGATGAGTCTCCACAGATTCGGCCGCCAGCTGCTCATCCCGCAGCTCGATGCCGCCACCGCCGCCGGGCGCAGCGGCCAACCGGCCATCGCCTCCGCCCCACCGCAGCGGCGGGTGCGCGCATGTGCCACAGCACATGCTGATCATCCTCCAGTTCATCACCGCGCACCGCCGCCGAGCTTAACCTCGATCCCCTCCGCACCAGAGTGCGGCACTTGAGCTGAGCAAGAGCTTGCGAGTATCATGACTTCCTGGGCGAAGGGGTGTGAAATCCTTCACCGGTGCTCTGATGTGCACCGGGACGGGTAGTGCTGGTGGCGGTCAAGCGGCTGCTTCCGTAGGGGATGGATTCCAGGGCGCCATCCTGGGCAAGGCCGGTGCCGCGATCTGGCCTGAAACACCTTTGGGCCCTGACAACCCGTTCAACGGACAGGCCCAGTCACCTGCAATTCGCCGTTCACACGTACCCCATCCACTCGTATCAGCTCGTTGCACTTTCTGCTTACTGCGCCCACCCACTTGTACGCCACAAAGCTGTCCAGCGGCTGGAGGTTGGGCGAGCGGCACAATCTGTGCGCACTCAAGTGATCGGTACGAGCCTACGAGGTCCTCTGGGAGTACGGGGAGAAGTCGCAGGCTGGAGTTTACCCGCACAGGACAGCGCACTGGAGGATATAGGGTTTAAAAGCCTGAACCGTAGGGGCCACCGCCGACAGCGCGTCGGACTGGCGAGCACCACGTCTGTCGAGCACCGAGCCTGCCACGAGCAACCGACAGGCCGGATTGACTGTACCCATTGACCCTCGTGTCGACACCTGCGCTTAGCGACGCCAGCTACCGTCCACCAGCTGCTCGCTGTCCGCATCCCCTTCCAAGCACCGCTTAGCCTGCCAGCCCTACCCTGATGAGTGGATGCTGGACGTGTGAGCAGCGGATTGCAGGCGACTGTGCCTGTCGGTTACACGGGTGGGCCGCACCCTGGAATCCCTGAGCTCCCGCGTGGGAGCAGCCGCTGACCGCGAGCAGCTCTCGCCGTTCCCATGCAGATCCGCAATGAGGGTGGCATACCACTTCGCCCCAAAAAGTCATGATACTCGAAAACTCTCACTCCGCTCAAGTGCCGTCCTCTCATGGAACGTAAATGACCGTTGGAGCTGCCTCTGTTCCAACGACAGCAAGCAGACATGTTAAACAGGGGACACCACGGAACCTACACTGTAGGCTGCAGTAAACTGTCGTGCGAAGCCACGAGCACCGAACACCCAATCAACGCCAAACACACACGGCAGGCCCGCATTACGAGCAATCGGGAAACGGCAGGCAGCCACAGCCCCCAGGCGGCCAATAACATACGGGAAGCGGAAAACGAAACGCTGTTAGTGCGACTTGCCAGTTCAGCCGCCAGGTCAGGCGCATAACCCCACTCCACACGCGTGTACCGTGCCCGGAATTCCTCCCAAACAGCGGCGGGCGCGGCGGGACCCGCCGCACCTGCACAGTATGCCTCGGCTCCTCCGCCCCACTGCCCAGGCCTGCGCCCCGCCCGGCTCATGCGCTCAGCCCTTCCCCCAAAGCGCTCACTGTGACCCCTGCCTGTGCGGCCAAGGGGCCTTCATCCTACACGCATCACACACGTGACGAACACGTCGCACTTGCTCCCCAAACTATGCCAGAAGCACTCTGCCTCCAGCAGGTTGGCAGGGTGGCAGCATCCCGCGCCTCGCCTGCGCACAGCTGCGATACGCAGCTGAGGGAGGGCCAAAGGCGCTGGACAGGCCGGCTGGCTGCCGTGGCTGGCCAGTGCTCCACAGGAAAGAGCTGCCGCCACGCCTGCCTCCAGATCCACTGCCGCCGCTACTGCAGGCCGCTCCACGAGACGTGTTAAACGAGACGCGCCCAGGTGCGCTCGCGCTGTGCGCCTCGCCGCGCTGGCGCAGCCGTGCTTGGCCGCCGAGGCCCGGTCAGCGGGCGCTCAGAACCTGAACGGCCCGACCTTGGTCTTGCTCTGCAGCTCCTTGAGCTCCTCCACCAGCTTGCGCTCCTCCGCCGAGAGCGACTTGGGGATGCGCACCCGCACGTGCACCATATGGTCGCCGCGCACCGTGGGGGAGCCCAGCTTGGGCACGCCGCGCCGCGCCATGAGCAGGGTGGTGCCGGGCTGCGTGCCGGGGGGGATCTTGAGCTCCACCGGCCCGTCCACCGTCGTGACCTTGGCCTGAAGAGAAGGCACGGACGAACAGGAGCGAATCGAGCGTCAGCAGGGTTTTAACAAAGCACACTGGCTTGAAACAGTGTGCCCACAGGTGCTGTTGTAACACCCTACCCTCACTAACCCCCCTCTCTCCTTTCCAGGCCCCTGCCAACCCGCCCGGCCCCGGCGCTTTGCGCCCCGTCCCAGTCCTCGTTTCTAACCTGGAGGCGCACCTGCTCATGCCGTACCCGCAAAATCCCCACATCGCCCCTCCCAGCTCCCACCTTTCGCCGCTCCGCGCCCCATCCACAAACCGTCCCCGCCCAGCCCACCTGCGTCCCCAGGATGGCGTCCACGTAGCTGATCTCCACGTCGCTGTGGATGGTCATGCCGTCGCGGCGCAGCTCGGGGTGGTCCTTGATGCTGATGTTGACGTACAGGTCGCCCGCCTCGCCGCCGCGCCGCCCGCTGTTGCCCTCGCCGCGCACGCGCAGCCGCGAGCCGGCGTCCACGCCGGCGGGCACCTTGAGGCTGATCCGCTTCACCTCCTCCACCCGTCCCTCGCCGCCGCACTTGTCACAGGCCGTGAAAGTCTGGCCCTGCCCGTCGCACCGCGGGCAGTAGCTGACCTGCTGGAAGGTGCCCAGCGGGGTGCGCATGGCGGACACCACCTGTCCCGAGCCTTGGCATTGCGGGCAAGTGCTGGGGGTGGTGCCGGGCCGCACGCCACTCGTCTCGCACACCTACGACCGGGGAGGTCACGGAGGAGGGGGAGCGGAGGTTGGAGGACATGGGTTGGGCAAGAATGGGCTGGAAGCCGAGTAGCATCCGCCGTACGAAAAGGCAGAGGAGGGGCAGGCGGCGCTGGGCTGAGTCTTCGCCGAGTCGCGTTTTCGCTCCTAACCCACGACCCGAATCGGAGCGCACGTGGAGAGCAAGAGATGGAGAGTGGGTGAGGGGCGAGTTTCAAGGAGGGACGACGGCCGTGATTCGACCAGCTTAGGCACCATCTATCGCCGCTCAGCCCGCGCCTGCTTCCCGGCAGCGGCTGGGAGCACCGGCGGCTGCCCCCAGTGCAGTAGCTGTTCTGAGTGCCCACCCTAAACCTCGCGCAACAAGCGCCTTTGCCCACTGGATCTGTTCAGTCGCGTGTCGCTCGGTCCTTACGACTCCGCCAATGCGTCTATCTGGCTCCGGCTTCCGCCTCCCGCGTCCTAGGTTCCCCCGCCCGCCTCTGGCCTTGACGCGCTCTATTTGCCCGGTACCCGCAAAGGTACACGGCGGGAGACGCAAGCGGGCCGATGCCTTACCTCCCCGGGCAGGACGGCCGACCGAAACTAGCCGCGGGACCGCCTTCCTGCTGCTACCCGCTCCCTGACCCCAACACTCCCCGAGCGCAGCTCCATCGCCACCTCCTGCACCTCTGGCAGCAATCTCGGCAGCGCTCACGCCCGTGACCCCGACGACCAGCCCTAATCGTCCGTCTCTCCGGCTACCCAACCCTCGTCAGCAGATCGCATCTCCTGTTCATCCCCTTCCTGCAACACATACCCCGCCCGCCCGCCGTCCTACTGTTGCATGGTATCAACTCCATCCACGCCCATGCCCACCTCTAGCCCTTGCGCGGCCGCCGACCGCCCTGCCCTGCCCCCCGCCCCCCCCCCCGCCTTTTCTGTTACTCATCGCTGCACCCACCTCGCAGGCGTTTAGCCGGTCCACATCAATCTCTCGCGAGCAGCCGAACACGGCCTCCAGGAAGTCCAGCTGCAGCTCAACCCTGCAGGCAGGGCAGACCGACGAGGGAGGGGCACGGTTAGGCTGGGTGTTGGCCGACAGCACACACGCGCCGGGCGGGCCCCTTGGTCGGCGGACTGGCGGGGGCACTGGAGCGCAAGACGCAGCCACGGGTGCAGCGGAGGGACATCGGGGTGCCACTCAGGGACAAAACAGCCCAAGGCTCAGGGTCGCGCACTGGAGCTGGCCCCATCGCGGGCACAGGTCGCAGGTCCATGCGGTCTCGCGCCGGACGGGTGGGAGGCCGCAGCCACCCCTCCTGCGTCCTCACAGCCGGATCGGCCGCCTTGACCCAGAACCCAAGTGACCGCGCGGCCACCTGATGGTATCATGGGAAACCCCCTTTCGTGTCCACTCTCTGGAGCTTGTCGCGTCCCGCCCGCTCCCCTCCCCTCCTGGGACAGCCCACATCGTCAGGCCCGCACACCTCCTGCTCCCGCGCGTCCCCCCCCCTCGCCCCTCTCCCGCCAGCCCTCTTCCTCGCTTCCACCGCCGGGCGCGTAGGCGCCGCCTCCGCCCGCACCTGCCATCCTCTCCGGGCTGCGTCCGCGAGCGTGATGATGCGCGGCCGAAGCCTCCTCCCCCCATGCCGCCCATGCCACCCATGCCGCCCATGCCGCCGAAGAACGACTCGAACAGGTCGAAGGGGTTGGTGAACTCCACGCCCGGCCCGCCACGGCCGCCCATGCCGCCCTTCAGGCCAGCCTCCCCGTACTTGTCATAAATGGTCTTCTTGGTGTCGTCAGACAGAACCTGTGGCACGCGCGGGACGGGAACAGGGGCGTGGTCGGCTTAAGATAGCACGTGCCAGGTGGCAGGAGCCGAAATACAAACGGTTCACGGAGAGGGTAGAGTCTGAGGCGGGACAGCGGCACTCTGCAATACAGCGGAAGCCCAGGTGCCGCAAGTCAGCGGCGGAAGCGGCGACACAGCGGGGTGGTGGCAAAGATGCGGCTTCAAACGCCCGTTACAGCGTCCCCGGGCTCCCACAGCAATCCCCGTGTAAACGAGGCAACACAGTGAGTGGGGTCTGGCCTTGGGAGTCCAAAACTCCAGTTGCCTGCCGCGTCAGGCTTGAGCCACGGGGGCCAAGCAGAAGTACGGAGCTGCTGCAATGTGCCCTTTGTGCGAAGAGCACACCCCTGGCTGTACATAGATCGGTGGGGGTTGGGGGTTGTACCGTTGGCGGTGAGAAGCCACCCGGGACTGCGCCACGAGGCGATAGCGCCGCATTCCTTTCTCATGAGGCTGGATTGGGTTACAGGTCCCTCGTCCCGCCCGACAACCCTCGCAGCGCACCTCGTAAGCCTCGCCAATTTTCTTGAAGACTTCCTCGGCGCCGGGCTCCTTGTTGACATCCTGTATGGTTCAATCGGTGGCCGTATCGCATTAGCTTCCCGCGCTTACAAGGAGGCCTCGCTCACGAGGATCGGTGGCTCGCACATACCGGATGGTACTTTCGGGCTTTTTGCCGATACGCCTGCTTGATAGTCTTCTTGTCGGCGGTGCGGGGTACGCCGAGCAGGTCATAGTAATCCGAATCCGCCCGCACCACAACGGTATGGCCCCGCCCCCGCCGCGCCGACCGATGGAGCGCAGCGGGGCGGGCGGGCGCCGACGATGGCCGGGGGCAGGCACAGCCTGGTCGCCCCTCAACACCACGCAAGTTTGCCAACATGGTGGCCGGCGGGACACCGACTAGACACTAGTTAGCGGCTGCGGCTGAACGATACCCTAAAATGTGGGTTTGCAGCAGGGCTAGCCGTGTACTAAGTGCGAAGGCGGTGGTGAAAGTGGCAACGTCTGTTAAGAGGTGGCCAATATCGTCCTTCTAGACTCAGGTTGTTGTACACCACCCTCACACTGCTAAATAGGGGACAAGTTAGCATGTTTGGCTGTGTATGCTGCAAATTTATTAATGTCTCTTGGTCAGGTGGGCATGTGGACAACAACCAGGCATCACTTCTACCGACCACTGGGCCTGAGGCAGCCACCAAACCATGTAATACGCGGCGCACAGAAGGCTGGAATGGCACAGGGTTGCGACATGACGACCAAGTGAGAGGGGTCTGTGGCATTTTCAGCTCAGAGGCGTGTCCCCAGCTCACACATAGTGTGCCTCCCGCTTGCAAATAGGAGGCACACTCATATACATCAGCTTGGCAGCGCCTGGGAGGGCGGGTCATCGCCGTGCACGCCGTGCCAGGGTTTCGCGCGTGCTGTCCCTGCTAAGGATGCCGGTAAAGAGTTTGCAGCGAAACACAGGTTTGCGGCGAGATATTGCTCAACAACCCTCTATCGTTCGCTAGTACAGCACGACACCCAGTCGGTACAGTAAGGGTACAGTGTCCGTCGTCACGATGAACACATTAGGATTTTGTGCAGACTGCCCTGGACTGTCACGCCGTTTATTGCGGGTGGCTGGGGAAGCCCACATTATCAACGGAGCCTACAGATGCAGCAGCTCTGAAACCCAGTGGTGGAGGAGGTGCCCTGGAAAGCAACCTCGACTCCGCCACCTCACCACTGCAGAGCCAGTGCAGTGACCGGAGTCTTGTCCACGCCGCCGCCCTCAGCGGCCCCACGCAGCATTCTACAGCATGCCGAACCTCCCAGTGGCCTTAGACTGTGCGCGGGACCCATGGAGCCTTCTTTCCTGCCACTGCAGTTGCAGCCCGTCCGCAAGGCGCCGCGGTCACGCGGTCCAAATCCCACGCTGTGTGAGCGCCGAGCGGTCACCACCCAACAGCACCCCACGCACCCGCCGGTGAACCGCCGAAGCCGCGCTGCAAGGCACGCTAACGTTGATGGCGGCCGCGATGAGGACAACTAAGGATGGCTTCCAACTGCCGCTAGTTGGTTCTAGGTGGAGCTGCCAAGTGGAGCGTACCGCCCTGCCTCAGTCTCCGTTTAAGGGAGGAACTCGGAGCCGCCGTCGTTCCTCCGGCCGGGAGGGCCATGTTGCTGTTTACAGAAAGGGTAGGCCTCCTGGAGCACTTCGCCCTGGAGTCCCAGATCCCCTGCAATAGGAACCCGCGTTGTGCTCTTTTAAAGTCAAGCAGACGCCAGCGATACGGAACGGAGCTGCACCAAGATGACACCGCCACCCGCCCAAAGCGCTGCACCGCCTTGGCAATCTCACCGCTGGCCGGTGGCAGGCGCGGCAGCTGCCGGCGCCGCGCCAGCGTCAGGTTGAGCACTGGGCCTGGATGGGGCACCCCAGGTCTTATAGCACACCGCGGCGGCACGGGTTGTGAGGGGCGCGTCCGGGTGGCCGGGGAGCGGCTCCGAAGACGTATTGTCGGCCTAGCGCAGCGTGCAGGTAGAGTAGATCTGGAGTCACCGGAGATGGGATCCAGGCACCTGGCGAAGCCGCTCCGCCGGCCAGGCGCCAGGCAGCGCCCTTTCCTTATGTCATAGGTAGGAGACATGAGGTCGGGCCCTGCGCAGTCCCGCCGCTATAACAAGCCAGCACAGCCCACCGTAGCGCAGCAGGGTGCAGGGTTCCTTCTCTTCTTGTGTGTGCCGTCGGT
Organism: Gonium pectorale; assembly: GCA_001584585.1. NCBI lineage: Eukaryota > Viridiplantae > Chlorophyta > Chlorophyceae > Chlamydomonadales > Volvocaceae > Gonium > Gonium pectorale. The sequence continues at coordinate 3,919,035 of LSYV01000003.1, forward strand.
GTTTGGTCTTGGCCGCCGTGGTGCGCTGTAGTTAGGGCAGGGTTTCGGTGGTTCTCCTCACGGGAGGGCTGCATGTCCCTCCCGTTGTCTGTCGCCCTTTCTTCGCCTCTCCGCCTGTAACCTTTCCACAGAAAAAAAAGCAGGACGTGCGATCATAAAAAAGAGAGAAAAAGAGAGAGTGTTACATCAGTGCCCATACGTGCTTGCTAGCACCTCGGCGGAGAAACCTGCACAGAAAGATGGAGTCCGCCATCATGCACCTCGCGCCCTCAATGCAACATCGGTGGCCCCCGCGCCCACATTGAGTGCGCTCTGTTTTTGTCTGTGGAAAGGTGACAGGCGGTGGTGAGCTGCTGCCTTCACGGCAGTCCTATGTCCGTAGAGGCTGCCTTCCCCGTTTCTGGTTCTCTCTTTTTTTCTTCACGGCTTACAATCACAGGGTGGCTGGCTCCACACGTTTGTCGCCCCTATGTAGTACGTACACTGCATACCGCCGCCAAGCGTTCCGGGTGGGTGGGCTGGGTGCACGCGGGCGCTACGCGGGTCCGGTGGCCGCTGGCCGCCGATGGCCGCGGTGTAGCCGCGGAGCACGTCTTTGGGCGAGGTAACTGGGGCATACTGGGGTGTGGGATCTGCGGCCGACGGGCTGCAGGCTAGGTTCCTTGCTCGTTTGGTGTTCGCGTAGTGTTTACTTGCTAATCTTTTGAGCATGCCGTATGCCGAAGCTGGACGCTCCGAGACGCTCCGAGACGCGGGAGGGCCGATCTGCTCACGACCTTACCAAACCGCCCTGCTGCTTTCCAGTATGAATTGGGGACTCGCTATTTCTCCCCTGCTTTATTTCTTGGTAACTGTTTACTTTCACCCCGCAAGCTCTGCACCATGCGTGCCGGTGGTGGTGCTCGCGACGTCGCGAGGACCCTGGCAGGCGGCATTCTGCCAACATCTTCCCTGCCTTCCGATGCTGCTGCTGATGCGTCCTCCAGTTTGCGGGCGTTCCCGCGCCTTGACTGGGTGCGGGGTCATCCTTGTGTTGGTTTCCGGCGACTTGGATTTGTTCGGCATGCCGAGCGACACGGCCGTACACGGTGCACGGTGCACGGTACACTGTGGTGCGACGCAGTGGACCGCCTAGGCACTGGCATGAACAGCACGGACGTTGTCGCTGTCATATGTCGGGTGTTGAGGAAGGCCCTCGAGACGGCATTCAGTCTGCGTGGCGTGGGGCGGGGTGAGTCGCGTGCGCGTGGTGTGAGGCAGGATGAGTCGTGTGTGCGTGGTGAGGGGCGGGATGGGGAGCGTGTGGTACGGGAGGACAAGGACGCTCCGTGGTGGACCCCAGACTGCGCAGAAGCGAGGGCTGCTATGTTTGAGCAGAAAGCGCACATGCGAAGCAACAACTTGCTGGGTGACGCGGATGCAAAGGCGCAATTCAGCAGGCTGCGGACACGCTACCAGCGCTTGCGGCGGGAAGCCAAAGACAAATACCGCATTACGCATTTCCAAGCTGTCCTTGACTCGTGCAGGGGTGACCCACGGGCCTTGTGGAAGCGGCTAAGCGATGATGATGGGACTCAGGACTGCGCCGTCGCTGATGTCGACTCGTGGTGAAGCTACTTTGATGCGCTCTTTAATGCCACGGGAAGTGCCTCTTGCGACGTAGGAGCGGATGCCATCCTCAGTTTTATTAATGGCGTGCCACGGGGAGAGGGAAGAGGATGGGAAAAGCTAACCCCACGCCGCGCAGCGCGGGTAGAGGCTGCTTCCGCCCTGAACACTCCCTTCACACTTGAAGAGATGAAGGAGGCCTTGGGTGCGCTTCGGAATCACAAGTCTGGTGGGTTGGACAAAGTTCCGGCGGAGTGCTATAAGAATGCGAAGAGGCAGGTAGATGGGCGCAGTCATAATGTTTTGGCCCCACATCTGCTTAGGTTGATGGAGCATATACGAGCCACAGGGGACTATCCGCAGCAGTTTGAGGTGTCGGCCCTTACACCCATCCATAAAAAGGGAGACGTCTT
>LSYV01000003.1:3921075-3938888 GCA_001584585.1 Gonium pectorale
GCCCGGCGCCGCCTGCAGGGCAACCTGCTGGGTGCGGCCACGGTGCTGTCGGCCCGCCTGTCGCCCAAGCTGCTGTCGCCGGGGAAGGCGCACCGCAGCGGCCTGCTGGCGCTGCTGCGGCACACGCAGTGGTGGGCTGGGGGCGCACGGGCGGGGCGGGGCGGGCGGAGGCAGCGGGTCAGGGGGAGCGGCGTTGGGGGGGGGGGCAAGACGACGCGGCAGTGTGTTACGTCGTGCGAATATGCGTGCGTGCTTGTGGACATGCTGCAAGCAAACAGACTAGGCAAACAGACTAGGCGAGGAAGGCGAGGGAGGCGAGGCAAACAGTCGAACAGCCGAGCAGTCTGGCAGTCTAGCGTTCTAGCGTGCGCGGCAGTGTGTGTGTGGTGGGGGGGGGCGCCGGCTTGGTTACAACAGAAATAGAAGGCCGGGGGGAGAACGGAGTGGGGGCGGGCGTACGGGTGGCGGCCCAACCACCCCCCGGGTCCTGGAGCCCAGTCAGAGATTGGGGCAGTGCCGTGCGAGTGCGGTAGGGAGCCACGCACGCCGCAGGACGCTACCGACCACCCCGCACCCGACGTGCACCCACATCCCCATTCTTACCGTGTGCGAGGGCGCATCGCTGTTGTAGTGCACAAGTGGACTGGGTGCCGTCTTACCTACTGGGCATTACGTCATGGCCCTTGCTGCCGTATGCGCACAGGATGCGGAGCTACTACCGGCGGATGGCGGAGGTGGAGGCGGGCGTGCCGCGGAGGGCGGACAGGGGCAAGGAGCGGGGGCGCCGCCGTGGGTCGGGCGCGTACGGCATGGCGCAAGAGGGTGAGGAGGACGAGGGCGGCGCCGCAGGCGCCGCAGGCGTGGGCGCGGGCGCCGCGGGCGCGCTCGTATGCAGCGGCAGCACCGGCGCCGCCTCACCCCGCGCGTTCGAGCACGTGGTGGAGGCCTGGTCGCGGTGCTGGGAGGACTCGGATTTCAAGGAGCAGTGGCGGGACACGGAGCGGCTCATTAGGGTGAGGTGGTAGTGAAGAAGGGAAACGGTTCGGACGCCGCGTGACGCCACATTGCTCTGAGGGTCGATTGTCCGGGTGGGGAGGGGCGGTACTTGGGTCGTGGGCAAGCTGAGCCTTGACCGGCAGGCAGGGTAACGGAGGGGGGCGCGGGTGAGGATTCGGAAGTTGTTCCTTCGCGTGTGTGGGCGCCGTGTGGGCGGGATGCGCGGCTTGCCTCTCAGCGGCAGACGGTGAGGGAAGCTGCGCGCGGCCTGCGGATGCGATTGTAGTGCGCAGGCTTTACCGGCTTCCTGTGCTCAGTGCACGAATCCATCATTGCATTTGGGCCACCGATCGTGCACCCGCCCCGCGCGTCGCTGTGTCGCAGGAAGCCATGCGCGGCGTGTGCAGCAGCGCGCTCGTCGTACGCATGTCGTACTTTCTCGTACAGGGCTACTGCGCCGCCGGCCGCATCGCCGCCGCCGTTGACGCTTCCGCCGCCGCCGCGCGGTCCCGGCCCGAGGACGCCGACGCCGTGGGCCTGGCGCTTGTGGTACGGCAGCTACAGGCGTCGTACATCCAGCACTTGCGGCGCGTGGAGGTGGCGGCGGACCTGCCGGTGGGGTCGGGCCCGGCACTACTAGGGCTACGGGTGGGGTCGGCGGAGGGCGACGACGAGGCGGAGGAGGGCGGCGGTGGCGGCTGGGCGGCGAGCGGCGAGGGTGACAGCGGGGCGGGGGGAGAGGATACGGAGGAGAAGACGGAGCGCAATGAGGAAGAGGACGAGGAGGAGGGGGCAGCGCGGGTGGACTCGGAAGGGGACGTGGAGATGCGGAGCCCGGCAAGTACGGCGACGACTGGGGACACGGGTGCAAGTGACGAGAAGGATGGAGGCCTTTCGGTGCAGCCGCCCAGGCGGCCAGGCGGCGCAGCAGCGCTACTGGCGGCGGCGGTCGGCGGCGCCAGGGCGCGCACGGCTGCCGCTGCCGCCACCACATCCGGCCCTGCGGCTAGCGCCGATGACAGCGAAAGTGGCGGGGACGGTCACGCCGCGGCGATGGCGCCGCGCTCGGGCGCCGCTGCGCTGCTGGCCGCGGCCACGGCGGCGGGCAGGGGCCGAGCGGCGGCGGCGCCAGCCTCCGCAGCTGACGGGGGCCCCTCGGGCTGCGGGCAGGATCCCTCGCCTCAAACGGCGGCAGGTGCGCGCACTACAGCGGCAGCGGCGGCAGCAGCGCCATCACAGCCGCCAGGGAGTCAAGTTGTGCACAAACCGCCGGCGGCGGCGACCCTGGCACAGCAGCCGCGGCCGCAGACACGGGCGCCAGTCGCAACGGCCGGCGGCGGAGCGTACGCTGGCGGCAGCGGCGGGCCGGGGGGCTCGGAGGCCCGGCAGCTGCACGCGGCTGTGCGGTGGCAGCTGGGGGCGCTGCGCTGCGACCCGCTGTGCGCCGCTGCGTTGGCAGGTGAGCGGCGGGGGGTGGGAGGCGGGAGGCGGGGGATGATCGGTGGTGGGCGCTGGGCTGTTGCAAATGACCGTGTCCCCCCTCTTCCCTCCCTCGCCCCTCCGCCCGCCTACCTCCGCACCCAGGGCTGGTCCGCAGCGGCGGCCACTGCGCCGCCTGCGCGTCCGCCACTGCGAGGGGCTGCCTGCTGCACCTGGACCTGGCCACCAGCGGCGGCCTGGCCTCGCCCTACGAGGCGGACGTGTGGGCGGCGCTGGACGAAACGCTGTCGCGGCTGGCGGAGGAGGCGGCCGCGGCGCCGCGGGGTGGGCGCGGGGGGCGTCGGGTGAAGGGCGTTCGGGGGTTACAGGTTCACACGTCCGTTTGTATCTTTGGGAACGATTGGCGAAATGCGAACGGTGGGGCTGGGTATCTGCTGATGAATATGGGGCGTTTACGGACCGGGTGGAGGGTATGCGTCAGGCTCAGGGCGTAACGCATACCCTCCACGGGGAGCGGCGTGTCACAGCACACGTCCTCAAAACTTTGTCCACACGTAATCATGTTCTCACGCTGCCGTCTATCAAACCCATGTCCTTGCCTCCGGACCCCCCTCCTTCGTGACGCGCTTGGTGCAGTGCCGGATGCTGCCCCGGAGGAGGAGGACGGCTCCATGGAGGTGGATGCGGAGCTCAGGCCATGGATGGCGCCGGGATCCCCCGCCTCCGAGGCCAGGGCGGCGGCGGCCGCTGCCGCGGCGGCGGCCCGCCGCAAGCAGACGGCTGAGGTGCCCGCCGTGTCGCTGTGGCGCGAGGAGCTAGAGCCGGAGCTGAGGGACCGGGCGCATTGGTGGCCCTCCACCGCCTTCTCCCAGCCGCCGCAGCTGTGCTGGCGGAGCAGCGGCGGCGGCGCGGCCGCCGCGACGGCGGCGGATAGGGGCACTGACGGGGCGCTGCTGCTCTTTCCCCGCGGCCGCCTTGTACGGCCCCACCACGGGATGGTACGGCACCTCACGCACCGGGCGCGTGTGGCGGCGCTGCTCATGGGGCCGTACAACTACTATACACAGCACGTGTTGTACGAGATGCAGCTGCTGCGGGAGGGCCTCCTGGGCGATAAGGGAGTGTTGGCAGCGGCTGCGACGGCGGCAGCGGCGGCGGAGGCGAGGGGAGGGGATGCCGTAGCGGGAGCTGGGCCCGGGCCGGGTGGCCCTGGCGCCGGCGAGGGGCTGGAGGCAACGGTGCTAGAGGCAGACGGGGAGGCGCTGGCTGCGGACGCGGCGGCGGTCGGTGCGGCAGTGGAGGCGATGGAAGCGGCATCCCGCTGCGCGGCGGCCCTCGCGCGGCGGCTGGCTCCGCCGGCTCCGCCGCCGCCACCGCCGCGGCGGCTCCCGCCGGCGCTGCTGGCGGCGGTGCCCCGATCCTTGAAGCGGCGGGCTGACGCGGTGGCGTGAACTACATTAGTGCAGCTGTCCGAGGTACATATGGTAGTCTGGGGTCTTTGGCGAGAGTCCACACTCCACAGGTTGGCAGGAAGTCAGGACCATTGTCAGCGTCGCGTGGCAGGAGGTCTGTGCATAAGCGGTACGGTATTGTAGGTGTGCTAAGCATGTAGCCTAGGCTAGGTGATGCAGGCTAGGCCACGCAGCCTTGCAATCTTCCTTGAGAGAGATTAAGAGCCCGCGTAATTCTCGCCAGTCTGAAGGGCATTGAGTCTTCGTGAGGCACGTATTTTGGGGCATTCTACTAGGGCCCCGCGTATTTCCCCTGCCCCAGGACTTTCTTTTTTTACAGCCCGCGTAATTCTTCCCTGCCCTAAACTAGGAGAATGCCCGCAAACCCGGGCCAATTCATATCACCTGTAGCAGGGCTGATAACAGGGCTGCAGGCTAGGCTAGACTGGGTCGTGCTGAGTACTGTTTCTAGAAGTAGGCATGAAGCATTTAGACAGACCGCCCATAATGTGTTTCTGTGACAGGTAGTCTGCATTGGCAGGCTGGGTAGGGCGCGCTGGGCGCCTGGGCAGGTGGGACACGCACGGCGGAGCTTCCTTCGTCTTCCTTCAAGCTGCTGGACTGTCGAGACGCTGCAGTCAGACGGGTCCCAGCACGGATGGAGTTTTCTATATGATCATTATATCTATTTATGACTGTGTGCTACTATCAGACAGGCACGCCTTCATAAAGGTAATGAAGTAACCGTCTGTGAACTCAACGCTGGCGGTGCTGGGCTGAGCTGTGTAGATGTGCGGCCCGCCAAGCAGCGGGCACTGGCAGTGCGGAATATGGAGTGTATGCGGCGGTGCAGCAAGCGACTCCACCCTCGCGGATGGCGGTCAGAGGGGGTGCTAGGACTGCGGGTTGCCGTACGTACGTCCACGCGAGGCTCCAGCCTCCAGGTGTCGGACCGCCGCTCTACTCAACGTGAAGGGCAGAGAGTCGACGCCAGAGGCCAGAGAGCATGTGTACGGTGTGCACAGCCGTACAATGGGCAGTATCGGGGAAGACTGCATGCACCAGCGGGCTATGCGTGCCTTCTCTACCGAACTTTAACACCATATCGGCGGCGCGGTCGGACAGAGCAAATACCAGCTCGCCCGAGTCGCAGAAGGTACAGCAATGTCACGCCAACTGCCATCGTACACACAGCTCAAGAGAAAGAGCAGCGACCGTGGGCCCAGGTGGCTCTGCAGCAACTTCAACAAGCAGCTGCACCTCGCGCACCTGCACCCCCCTCCACAACTGCAGCTTCTGCCATCTGCCGCCCCCTCACACAACGGCCTTGAAAGGCGAGCGCGACCCACTCCTCAAGAGGCAGAAGCGCCACTTCCGCTTTCTAAACATGCCAGTCCGCTAGTTTCACCAGCTACCGCCATGTAACATCCCATCCAGTCCTTTTGTTCTGTACACAAACGTATGTAGTCCAGTAGTCAGGTAGTCAAATGGCTCAGGCCGGCGTCCCTGGCAACGCCCGCTGCGGTTATACAAGCCGACCACGCCAACGCAGCGCTGTGGAACGACTTGTTCGGAATATGGGCCGAAGTGCCTCCCCCCGGAGACGCGTCAGGTCTAATATGAATGCACGTAGGTCGGCAACACGCCCTCGGGGGTGTCGGTAGTCACTCCTCTCGACTCAATTAGCTGTAAAAACAGTGCGAGAACCCGTCACATTTTTGACTGCCGTTATGGACGGACACACAGATGGGCGACAGCAGCAGGCGTGTCGTGGGTTAGCCGAGCGGACACCGGCAGGCAGCATGCAGGCGGCCCAGCGCGGAACAAGCCCGCGCCGCGGTGCGATGCCGTCCCAGTGCGTACACCAGTGCTGACATGAGCTCGCTCGACGCCTCGGAGATCCCCGGCCGGGAGCCCACGCGGCCTCGGGGCGCACCACGCCCTTGCCATGCGCTGCGTACATCAACAGAGCGCCATGCCCCCAGTCCCTGTCCCACGCGCATGATAGCGACAGCGCCGGCCCGCAGCAAACTCTGCCGGGCCCCCATGCCCCCGCATGGCCCGGTGGGCCGCAACGCACGCGAGGGCGAGCGCGGCCCCGGACAGCCACGGGTACGCACCCCGCCGCCGGTCATGCCAGCCTCCTTACGCGATGCGGCCCTTCTTCCGATCGGAGGGCTGCGGCGACCCGTCCTCGCTCCCGGGCTGCGGCGTGCCTGCCATGCCCGGGGTGGCCGCCGCCGCCATGCCCGCCGCCGCGCTCTTGCGCTTGCGGGCCTCGCCCGCCGCGGCGCCGCGGCCGCGCCCCCGGCCGCCGCCCGCCCCCGGCCACGGCCGCCACCGCCGGTCTCCTCTCTGAGGTCCTCGTTCTCCTTCTCGATCAGGCGGATCAGCGTCTCGCACCTGAGGGGTGGGGAGAGAGGGGGTAGTAAAGAAGGGAACGGGTCGCGTCGCGGACACCAAATCGCAAACGCAATGTAATAACTTGTGGCGGAGAGAGGGTGGCAACAGACGACAAGGGGTGGAACAACGGTAAGAGCAGGCGCCTGTATAGGTCATGACTCATGAGAGGGATAGGGATAGTAGGCATGCATCCGAGCCCGACTGGCCCCTGTGGCCGCCGGTGTCCCTATGCCCTGGCATCCGCCCCGCCGCCACACCGTACCTGCGCCCCAGCTCCTGCGGCGTGCGGCTCTTGAAGAACCAGTCAAACCGGAACCGCCAGCTCTTGCGGATCTCCGCCTTGAGGTCGTCCCAGTTACCGTACCCGAGCTTGTGCACCATGCACAGGATGAAGCGGTCCTCCTCCTCCGTGTACGCCTTGCCCTTGTTGGCGCCGTACTGGATCTGAACGTATGACACGACACGCCAAGGAGGGACCCGCAACACACGCATGTGAGCTGCATGACCTAAAACCACCGAATGTCGAAATGGCTGGAGATCTGAACGCGCGCGCGGCGGCGTGCGCGGTCTGTACCCAGCAGGCCCGAAGGCGCCCCCGAGGGCCTCCCACCTTGAGCTCCTGCCAGGGGTTCTTGTAGCGCTCCAGCTTGGCGGCAATGGCGTTCATAATGTCCTGCTGGCGCTGGATCTTCTGCTCGCCGCGCTCAATGTTCTTGATTACTTTCTCCCAGTCGGACAGGTCCCGGTAGCGCTTCCAGAACACCTGGTGCCGGGTCACACAGACGCAGGGTCAGCACCGATAGAACACGCCGTGCATGCAGGTGATGCGATACCACAGCGGCGCAAACGGCAGGGTGTGAACGCGGTGCCGCGCCACGGTGCCAGGCCCCGCGGCCCGGGGCGCCCGCCCGCCAAGCCCCTGCCTGCCTGCCCAGCCCCTCTCTCCCTCACGCAGTCACCCACCCACCTTGGCGTACGCGCGCACTTCGTCCTCCGTCTTGCCGTCCACCTCGGCGGCGATCTGGGGGATGCTCTCGCGCCCGTACTTCTCGCACGCGCGGACGAACGCGTTGAAGTCCCTGGGGAGGCGGAGGTGAACGTAGCAGGGAGAAGCAGCGCCCGGAACTCACGCGGAACTTAGCGAGCGGGTCACCACAAGTCATCACCGACAGCCCTGCTAGCAGTTGAGCAACCCACAGTCGGAAGAGCTCGGCTCCACCACCACAGCAACCGGCGGTTACTCCTACTCCCCCCCACCAGCGGCTTCGTCACTTGCCCCTTATCCCTCCCCACCGCTTGGTCCAGTCCTTGAAGCCGTCCTCGAGCAGCTGCTCGCGCTCCGCCTGCTCCTCCTCCGTCAGCGGCTGCGGGTCGTCGGGCTGCGGAGCGGTGGCCTCCGCAATCGCCTCCTCGCTGGCGCCCTGCAAGGGCGGGACGGGACAGGACAAGATGGGGGGAGGCGGTTAGAAGGGAAGTCTGGGGACAGCGCACCAAGGGGACCCCGGAGGGGGCTTTTGAAGGGAAAGGGCAAAGAATAACGACGAGCTGGGCCCCAGCAGCGCATGTCCCGGATCCCGGAGGGGGCAGAAAGCAAGGAGGCAGAAGAAGGGGGCATGGCTGTTTGTTGAGGGGCAGCGGTTGGCTGGCGAGGGTGCACCGGCCTGGATGCGAACAACAGAAACCCACGAGTCGCTGAGAGCAATGCAAGTGATGGGCATGCGCGCCGTTCCCTGTGGAAGGGGGGGGTGGCCAGGAGGCGCCACACAGCCGGGAAAGAGCCCCGCTGACGAGAGTTTGACCACACCTGGTTCTTGAGCGCCGTCTCCTTGGCGGCCAAGTTGTGCTTGTGCGTCTCGTGCAGGTGCTCCTTCTCGTACAGCTCCTGGATGCGCGTGACCTGAGGAAGCGAGACCAGCAGCAGGTGTAATGAGGTGTCAAGCCGTAGCGAGGGGCTGTTCCGAAGGACGCAGAAAGACAGGCATAATGCAACACGCCCTTCCCAGCCCGCAGTTCGCATATTTTAATACGAGTCCTTCCTAGTCTGCACCCTGTCTCCCCCTCCCTTTCACACCCCTCCCATGTTCCTAGGGCCACAACCCTAGCCCCGGGCCTGCCTCACGTTGTAGAACTGGAAGTCCTGCAGCACGGGCATCTTGGGCAGGCGCGGCGCGGCCTTGCCCGCCCCCGCGCCTGCCTTCATGGCGTTCTTGTAGTACTCGGTGTCGTTGTAGTTGAGGCCGTGGCGCTGGCGGGCGCGCTTGGGCGGGTCTACCCAGTTGGAGCCTGAGGGCCAGAGGGGCCGGGGGCAAGGGGGCGAGCGTCAATGGCAATGAAGAAGGGAAGCGGGTCGCGTCGCGGACACCGAATCGCACATCCTCAGTCTTGGTTGGTGTTTGCCTCAACACTGTTTGAGTTGAGGCAAACAGTACGCAACTCAAGCGACGCCGAAACCCGCTGGTCTGTTCCCCCGCAGATCAAAGTCATCGAGCCCCAACGCGCGGTCCGACGGCGGCTGGTCCGAAGACTTACCCATGATGGCCTTGAGGTCGGTGATATCGCCGGCCCCCTCGTCCTCGTCCTTGAAGTCGTAGGCCATGCCGCCGTCCATGGTGAACTTCATGGCGTTCTCCGTGAACTGCTGCATCTTCTGGTTGAGGTCGGCCGTGTCGCGCTCACCCTTGCGGATAATGGCGTCGATATCTGGGGAGCGGGGCCGGGGGTGAAGCGGAGTGGGCGGACGCGAGCAGGAATTGGGTAGCACACGTCAAACGCGCCGCCCGCAGCCACGGTCCACCGCCCCTCTCTCTCCCCCTTCACTCCTCCGACATGTCTCCTAACACCCTCCCTCTCCCCCGCCCCGGCGCACCCGCGTCCGTGATGTTGGACGAGTCCGAGCTGAAGACCAGCTCCGCGCCGTAGCGCACCATGTTTATGAGGTCGTCCTTGTTCACCTTGGTGGCGTTGTTCTCTGTCAGGCGGCCCTGCTGAATCACCAGCGCGTCCAGGCGCAGCTTCTTGTAGGCCTTCTCGATGACCTGCGGTGAGGTGAGGAGGCGGGGGAGCGTACACGTGGGTGGGACGGCCCCGAGGGCAAGCAGCAGGGGGTACACGCGAGCGCGCCGCGAGTGGGAGGTGGAGACACGGGGCAGGTGTGCGCGGGTATTGACGATGCGTCACGTATTGAACCGCAAGCGCGATTGCAGAGAGGGTTGCGAACGCAGCGGCCTGGGCCTGAGCGTGCAGGGCCATGAGCCGCCCAGGGCTGGACAGGCAGAGCATAAGTGCCGCACCTTCTCCTCGATCGAGTTCTCGATGCAGAAGCGGAACACCTGCACCTCCTTCTTCTGGCCGATGCGGTGCGCGCGATCCATGGCCTGCGAAGTGGTGTGGGCGAGTGTGGGGGAGCGGGGGAAAGAGTTTGTCCGCCATCGCAGTGTGTCAACACTATGGGGATGCATCGGGGGACCATGCGCAGGGGAGCCCGCACGCCGCCCTGCCAAACGCCAGGAGATCTCTGCTGGGGATGACGCAGAGCTGTTTCGCCTCAAGTCCGGATTGCTCCATACCATCGTCTATTACGTGCCACCGCGCGTGCCCCTTGCCCCTGGGCGAGGAGGGCGCCCTCGAGTGCCGCTGCACGCCGGCCCTGCCCTTCCATCCGGCGTTCGCGCTATCGCATGAAGCCGTGCTGTCCCGCAGGTCACCCGCTGCGCTACCCCTCCGCGCTCCGCGCAACCAGCCGCCACCTGCGCCGCCGCGGCCCTACCTGCAGATCCATCTGCGGGTTCCAGTCGCTGTGGGGGGAGGGCGAGGGGGTGGGGAGGGTGGGGCCGGGAGGCTGTACATCAGCGAGCGGCGGTGCCACTGACATCTGGGCACCATCACGCAGCGCAGCATCGTAGGATAGCGTGGACCACAAGAGGCTTGAAGAGGTCACCCTGCCCCACAGGACTCGTCGGCTGTAGCATAGTCGCTGTCAAAATTACGAGTTCCCCGCCAGCGCTGATGGTCGCGTTCCTCTGTTGAAAAGGAAAACGCATACGACGAGCGTAAGCGCGAAACTGATGGTGTCGTTGTGGGATCCAGCTCCAGAGGCAGTCGAAGGGGTGACGTCCCTGCATGTTCGTTCGGCGGCGACCACCACCGCCGTGCGTTCCTGTGTGCGAGCGCTCAGCTAAGTACGCCCATCCCGAGGTGTGGCTCAGACAAGGCTGAAAGCGGTCATCAGGGCACCACGTGCCTCAGAATTTGATGGTACTCAAGGAGTCATCATCGCCACAACTGCCCACTCGTCAAACCCTACGAGTGCTGCGCTCCCAACAAGCCGGAGCCCAAAAAGCCGCAGCCGCAGCGAGCCCTCCCTACCCAATAGAAGTGCTCCAGGAACAGATGACGCCAGCGCTGAATGCGGGACGCCAGACTACTCGCTGAGGCTGAGGCTATCACCAGCGGCTGACGGCGCGCCACCTGGCCAGCTGCACACACGTCATACACGCTGGCCCGCAATTCCCCACCGCACCTGTCGTACAGCACGACGATGTCGGCGGTGGCGAGGTTGATGCCCAGGCCACCGGCGCGCGTGGACAGCAGGAAGATGAACTTGGAGCTGTTGGGGCGGTTGAACTCGTCGATCATGTTGTCGCGGTCGTCGCCGCCCGTGTTGCCGTCGATGCGGCAGTAGCCATAGCCCCTGTGCGGGTGGCGGGGTGCGGGTGGGTGGGGCGGGGAAGCTGGGGAGCGGAACCGGCGGTTAGGAGGCTTGCCCACCAGGGAAGCTTGGCACACGCATGCCTGCCACATCCCACGCCCCAACCCATGCCAGGCGTGTGTGTCCTTCATATGACGCCCAACCGCCAGGCTCAGCGTCACCTGTAGAGGCAGTAGTCCTCCAGGATGTCGATCATGCGGGTCATCTGGGAGAAGATGAGCACGCGGCTCTCGCGTTCCTTGAGGCGCGGCAGCAGCTTGTCCAGCAGCACCAGCTTGCCGCTGTTCTCCACCAGGTGCTCGCCTGCGCGGGGAGGGGGGAGGGGCCCCAGACGGGAAGCAGGGCTAAGCAGGGGCACTTACGTGGCGGGATGCAAGAGGACCATACCAGCGGCCTACCGGCTTCACCGTCAGCACAATGCATCTCACGCTTGCACGCGCGTCCTGCCCGGGGGAGTGGGGCGCGGACGGCCTGAGGCCACGCAGGCAAAACGCACCCGTGATGAAGGGCGGGCCCGGCTCGGCTCCCTGGAACAGGTAGGGGTGGTTGCAGCACTTGCGCAGCTGCATCACCACGTTGAGCAGCTTGGCGCGGTCGGCGCCGCCGTTGAGGGCGTCAACGTCCTTCTGGAGCAGCGCGGCGTACCTGCAGAGGGGGGGGTGGAGGAAAGGTCGGCGAGGTGCAGGCAATGTGCAGGGGGGGGGGGTCGGAGGACCTCAACAACAGCTATCATCGGTCAAACAGGCGGCAGATGGGAGGTATGCTCCCAACCCCGGCATTCCCTGGTGTAAACGGTGCCCCGCAGAACATCATTGGCGGGTGCTGCTGGAGGGGTAGAGCGGGCTGCCACAGCCCCGAGCCATCAGACACGTAAGCTCGAGTTTCTCGCCCCATAGGCCCCTATAGCTATCATCTCCCCCCTCCGCCGCCCCCCTGCACGCACGCACCACTTCTTCTGCATCTCGCTCATGCCGATCTTGAGGATGGTCTCCTTCTTGGGAGGCAGGCCGCGCTCCACGTCGCTCTTCACGCGGCGCAGCAGGAAGGGCCGCAGCACCTGCAGGGGCACCAACGGGGGGAGGGTGTGACAGTCGACCCAGACATAAGGTAACGGTCTGCCCTGCACTCCCCACGGTCATCTGCCCCCGTTCCAGTCTGCAGCCAAGGCAGGGCTTTCCATGCTCGGGTTGGGATCACCCTTACGTACGCTACTCCATACATTAAACGCCAGCACCGACCCGCGGGTCATGGTTCCTCGCCCCGCAGACCCCGTGCGGCCCCGCCCCGTCAGCCGCCGCGCGCTAACCCGCCCCGCCCCACCTTGTGCAGCTGCTGCACCACCTCGGCCTCCTTCTCCTTGCTGCCGTCACCCAGGCTGAACCACTCCTCGAACTTCTCCGCGCTGCTGAAGATCTCTGGCAGCAGGAAGTTGAGCAGCGCCCACAGCTCGTGCAGGTTGTTCTGCAGCGGCGTGCCCGTGATGAGCAGCCGGTAGTTGGTGCGCAGCTGGCGAACCACCTGCGCGGCGGGGGAGGGGCCGGGGAGCGGCACGATGCGGTTAAGGGTAAGTACTTCCAAGCCATGTCGCATACGGCGATATCAGAGCTGTACTCTGGTGTGAGATATGAGGCCAGCGTACAGTGCGAGAGTGGAAAGACGAATGGAATGAGGACGAGGCTTTGGTTTCACACGGGTGAAGGCGGCTGGGCTGCGTTCAGGGAGGACTCGGGTTCAGAACGCGGGACGTTGTTGGCGCAAAGAGGTGCGGGGTCATGTGGGTGCTGCTGCGGACGCGGGGCGAGCGTCAGGCCTGCCCTGCCCCGCCGCAGCGGGCGGGGGCGGGAGCGGATGTGCACCCACCAGCGACAGGCGCGAGTTCTCGTTCTTAATGCGGTGCGCCTCGTCGATGATGATGTAGCGCCAGTGGAAGCGCTTGAAGTGGTTCTTCTCCTTGATCACCATCTCGTACGACGTCACCACCACGTCGAACTTGCCCGGGGCGCACGTCGTCTCCTTCTGGGCCACCTGCGGTCGCGCCCGGAGGATGGGGTTGGAAATGGGCCCACGGCACGGCCGATGCCGGGGTCCGCTCGAGACCAACGGCATCCCGGGGCCTGCAGCGTCGCCGGGGCTGCGTGCGCCGACGCACCCGCAGCAAGATGCAAACATGGCCTCCCCTCCCCTCCCCTTCCCTCCCGTGCCTTTCCCTTACACCATGCCTTCCCCCTGCCACTGCCGACAGCTCACCCGCTCCTCGGCGTTGCCGTGGAACTTGGTGACGCGGATGATGGGGGCGAAGCGGCGGAACTCGTTGACCCAGTTGCCCAGCGTGGACTTGGGCGTGATGACGATGTGCGGGCCGGTGATGCCACGGTACTCGTACAGGTACGACACCAGCGAGATGGTCTGCAGCGTCTTGCCCAGACCCTGCAGTGGGGAGGTAATTGAAGGGAGAGTGAAGTCAAGAGAGAAAGAACCGCGGAAAGCAGCCGAGCAGCTCCCGCTCCGTCCGTTTTGGAGGTAGCGCTCACTTCCCACGTGAGCAGCCCCTAGGGAGGATCTGCCAGTCAGCGGGCCCGGCGCAGGCGCGCTCGTAAGAGTTGCCGAGGACGAGTTCCGCGAGTGGCTGCACAAGCCCTAAACGCCGCGGCGGTCGGCGTCCCGGGCAACTGCTCCTAGACATTGTCGTCACGAGCCAGCGGATGCGCCTGCGCTGCTCTGCCACATCTGCAGGTGCTGCATGCCTGGCAGCTGTAGGCCTGGCCCGGCGCTATAGGCCCCATCACTGCCCAACGCAGACCCGGCCCACGCCAGAAGTCCGGAGTCCGCAAGCCATCGCCCTCCCACGACGGCCGCGCAATGCCCGCGCATGGCCCGGCACGCCGCTTGGTCGGCGACGAGCCGACCCCGCGCAAAGCGCGGTAGCCTTTCCCCCCTCCCCACTGAGCGGCCCTCGGGGCCAAACGGCAGCTGTGCCTCCGCCACCAGTGCCGCCCGCAGGCGATAGCAGATCAGCAACCGGAGTGAACCTGCCGTGAGTGCAAGGGCGGCAGTGGTGCCTGAAGCTGGCCTTGTAGGCCTCGACCAGCCCTCCAGACACCCCACACCGCACATGGCTCCCAGCAGCCTATCCCAACCCAGGCAGCCAGGTACGGCGCAAAGCCACGCAGCCACCGGGGCTGATAGCATGCTGCGCCGCTGCTGATGCGGCCGCCTTGGCACAGCGTGCGACTTCCCCACCGCAGCACCAGAGCTTGCCCTGCACGAGCAGGCCGCCCGGCCAGCCAGGAAGTAGCTGTGTTCCTCGCTGGCGAAAGGCACTGCGCCAAGTGCCGCAGCAGGTTGAGACGCGCCAAGCCGCCAATGCTGCTGCCGCGGCCGCACGATGCCCATGGGATCAGCAGCTGCACTGCGCCTGTGCGTCCGCCTGCGACTGCGAGTGAAGCTGCAGCAAACAGGAAGCCCTGCCACGCAGTATTAAGGGACCATCGTGCCCCTGCTGCACCAGCTCCCACGGCGGCTCCGCAAGGGTGCGCTCTGCACCGTCGCGGCGTCCCCAAACCCTTCATCCACCTACCCCATCCTTCCGTGCCCGTCCGGATCAGGTGCCCCCTGCTCCCCAGCACACAACCCGCCCTCCTCCCGCCGGTGCAAAGTGAGCGCACAGCGCGCACTCCAAGCCACGCGGCACGGTACCCACCATCTCATCGGCCAGGATACCGTTGATGCCGTTGTCGTACAGGTGAATCATCCAGTTCAGGCCCTGCATCTGGTACTCGCGCAGCGTGCCGCCGGTGATGATGGACGGCTGCACCTGCAGGCGGTGGCCCGCGTTGATGCCGCCGTCGTCCTCATCCTTTAGCAGCTCAGCGTCCTCCTCCTCCTCCTGGCGCTGCCCGCGCCCCTTCGCCTTGGCCCTGCGGCCGTGTCGCGGGTACGAGGCGCAGCATGGGCGGAGAGTGGGTGTGTGCGTGTGCGGTATGAAAAATTAAGTCCGAATCAGCGTGAATCGCCGAGGACCGGGCTGGGGGCTGAGGTGCACCTTGGACGCAAGGATGCAAGGTCACGAACCCCGCCACTCTCGGTCCGGAGTACGCTTCGCCCCGGCCCTCCCCCAGCCCCTGCCGTCCGGCTCCGCATCTAACACGCACTTCTTGGCCTCCTTGACCGCAGCGTCCGAGGCGAAGTGCTGGAAGATTTCCGCCTGCTTCAGCAAGAAGTTGATGCGGTGCTTTGCTCGGTCAGCCTGCGAGGGGCATGCTTATACTCAGTGCTGTGCTAACACATGTTGGGGGGGTGCCACCTCGACCTACGTCGCCCATCGTCGCCATGTGGTTTTGCTGCTCGCGCATCCGCTCCAGCATTTCTTTCTTCTGCTTTGCCTGAAACTTCAAGCGCTCCGCTTCCGCACGTGCAACCTCCCGCTTGGCTGGCGAAAGCACCGTGTCGTCGTCCTGCGTTGAATTTGGAAGCGCGCCAACATGGTAAACGGCAGCCCACTAACAAGCTCCCGCGTACCAAGCATCATACCCCGAGTTCAGGAGCATACTCGGCGTCCTCGGTCTCGGGTTCCTGGTCGTCCATCTCCTCCCCCTCGTCTCCGACAATCTGTGAAGCAGGGGACCCGCGGGGACCCAGCCGCACACGTCAGATAGCCTCTCATACTTACAGGCTGCACTGGACCAAGGGGGCCAAGTCGAGGCGGAGCAAAAGCTCGTTTGGGCGGCCAGAAAAAACAGCTCGAGCCCGCAGCACCTGGTTGGCCTCGTCGAGGTCCTCATCCTCGTCAGGTCCAACAAAGTTAGGGTCGTCGTCGTTCATGGACATCTTTCCCCGTCAAGCACAAGGAACCGGGTGGTCTAACCGGAGTGCTGCCCTTTTCTGCACGGGCCGTAATGGGGAGCACCGGCTTGCTCAGTATGCAAACAGTCAGTGGGGCCTCTGGGGCAAATTTTGCTGGAAGGGACAAACTGAAAAACGGTCGCAAAAGCCGGTTGAACCCGTCTGTCGCTACACTTAGTGCACTATTGATATCAACGCCGCACACAATACAACACTCACTTCTATTAACGCTTCAACACTAGTCTAACCACTTTCTGCCTACCAAACTGCTTCCTCGCGCTGCTTGAAGGCTAGATATCCTTTTCCTGTTGGACATGAGCACAGAGGAGCCGAAAGCGAAGGGCGGAGGGGGCGAAGCGGCTGCCGGAGCGAGCACGGGGGGCAAGAAGGGCAAGGTGCGCTTGCGAAGGGCCGTTGCAACTACGGTACCCAGTGACGTCATCATGGACCAGTTTACAGCTGGATGCGGCCCTTGGTCGGGTTCGGTGCACGAGTCGGCCGCATGGCGGCTTTCGAGAAGCTCATGCTTGCGTTAGCGACATAGCCGGGGGGCTAGGGACTCGGCTGTGTCGTCGACTGCCTGCTTTGGTGTTGCAATTCGCGTCGCCGCGGGTGGGGCTTGAGACGGCGACGACCTTGGGCGGGCCTATGTGCGGGTGGGCGTGGCCGGCCAAGCCCAAACGCTTAGGCAGGATCCCGTCCCACCTGCCACAAACATTCGCTCCTATGCTCCCTAGCCACGCTGCAGCGCTGTCCCATGCTCTCTGGCTTCATTCACGATCAGCCAGTATTCCTGTTGCTCTGCGTAACTGCATACCGTTGCAGCACTAGCCCGGGCCTCTCCCTGTGCATGTCAGGACATCGCCCACCGAATCAGTTCCCCCGATCCACACCACCTCCAAGTATGTGTTTGCACGGATGCCGTTCCACCCTCGCTCTGCACTGCTGCTGACACCGCCCGCCCGCACGCCCCCACCACAGCACCGGCGCGAGAAGCCGTGGGACCACGATGGCATTGACCACTGGAAAGTGGACCCTTTCAAGCCGGAGGACAACCCCAACGGCCTGCTGGAGGAGAGCTCGTTCGCGACCCTGTTCCCCAAGTACAGAGGTAGGTGGAGGCGGCTGGGGTTGAGGCCTTTCCCTACGGCCTGCACGTGAGATGTCTGCCGGGGGGACCGGCGGGGCATGCGGGGCCGGCCGCGCACCGGGGAGTGGGCGCAGCTGCCGATCAATTGGACGCTGTGATTTACTTCGACGGCCGAGGGTACAGAGCGTTGGCAAGCCGCGCGGGCCGTTAGGGGCGACCAGCAGAGCACGGCCACGGGGCCACCGGGCGCATTACCGTGGGCTCGTCGGGTTTTCCCACCTTCTGTTACGCCGGCCCTTGTTGAACCGCCATTGACAGCGGAGGCAAGCGCTTTGCACTCGTGGCATAGGTCGAGGCATACAACAGTGTCCTAGCATAGTGCTGATGAGACATGGGGGACTGCCCTCGGCCTCATGAATGCACTCCTTCCCGCAACCGCTGAAGGCCCGCTGCTCCGTGCCGCTGTCCCGCGGTGCAGAAAAGTACCTCCGGGAAGTGTGGCCAGCTGTGACAAAAGCGCTGAAGGTGAGGCACCGGCTAGGGGCATACAGCCGACAGCCCCACAGGACTGGGCATTGCGGGGGCGAGTTGGGGAGCTCCGAGCGGACTCGTGCCATTCAGTAGCATTCTCCCTCCCGTACGGCGGTCAAGTCATCATGGCCTTCGTCCCGTCGGCATGTCAGGCGGCCACCAGGTGTGTGCCGACAGACGGACGCACGGAGACGTGGGCCAGGGCCCAAAGCTTTGATGCCCATGTCCCCCCCTCTCAGGTGACTGCTGCCAGCAGTCAACAAGTCCACGCTTTCGGACTGACGTACCCCCCCCCTCTCGGCTCTCGCCGAACTCGTTACCCGCACCTGCTTGACGGCACGGATATGGGCGG
>LSYV01000003.1:3938908-4003037 GCA_001584585.1 Gonium pectorale
GCGCGGAGTGACGCCTTGGTCCTCCTCGTTTTTCCTTTGGTTTTCTTTCTTTACCGTAATAACTTCGTATAGCATACATTATACGAAGTTATACGACGGCTCTGCCGAACTTGTTACCCGCAACCTGCTTGAGGCACGGATATGGGCGGGCTCATGGGCAGGTGCCACGGGGTCCTGTCGGCAACGGGCGTCGCCGCCGTCCAGCCGTGTGCACCGTGGCTCCACACACACACACACCGGTCGAGTGCCGCTAGCGCGCTTCATCCGCGGTCCTATTTTCCCAACGGGCCACTCAAATGTTGGAACCGCCACATGCTGACCTGTTTCCGCCACACTCTGCTCCTGACTACAGCTCCGGACATGTGACGCACTGGCCTCTCTCCCCCGCACATTCGCGCCACCCCCCCCCCCAACCCCATACTCCCGCCGACGCCCTTCCCGACGCCCTTCCTGACGCTCGTCCGCCCAGGACGTGGGCATCGGCTGCGAGCTGAACCTGGTGGAGGGCTCCATGACGGTGCGCACCACGCGCAAGACGTGGGACCCCTATGCCATCATCAAGGCGCGCGACCTCATCAAGCTGCTGGCCAGGTCCGTGCCCGCGCCTCAGGCGCTCAAGATCCTGCAGGTGAGCTCGCGGGCGGGGGCTTGAGCCGTCTCTGCTAGGCTGGCGTCACCCACACACGCGGCCTGCCCGTGACCTTGCGGGTTTGGGGTTTGTCGGGGCGGGGCGCCGGGGCGGGGCGGGGCATGCCGTGTGGAGCGGGTGGCGGCGTGGGTGCCATGTGCCGCAGCGCCGGTGGAGGACCAGCGGGGCGGGGGTGGGGATATGGGCGTATGGAAAACGGTGGTGTAGCGGTTTAGGGTTCTGTTGTTGCTCGCGGCGCCCCGAGTCTGGGCGCCCACCGTGTGCTCCCTCTGTGTGCCCCCGCATGATCTGCGCCCTCGCACCCCGGCCGCTGCAGGATGACATGCAGTGCGACATCATCAAGATCTCGGGCATCATCCGCAACAAGGTGCGGACCGTTCCGTTGCCGTGCTCTTTCGCCGTGCTCTCTTGTGTCGTGCTTTAACCGACTCGCAAGCTGCCTGTATGCCATCTGGCGCCCTCGCGCTGCGCCCTGCGGCTGCCTCCTAACGCAGTTCGGAGGTAAAAGCGTGCGGCCTGATGCCTTTCAGGTGAACGTTGTCCGCGACCCCCAATTCGCATTCCCCACCCCGCAGGAAAAGTTCGTCAAGCGGCGGCAGCGGCTGATCGGGCCCAACGGCTCCACGCTGAAGGCGCTGGAGCTGCTCACAGGGTGCTATATGCTCGTGCAGGGTAGGCGCCGGGACGGGTCCCATGGGGCGGGATACGAGTGTCTTTCAAGTGCCCGCCCGCCCGCCCGCCCGCGGAAAGCAGCACGTTCCCGCATCGTTCCGCAGCGGCGATCGCCCGCCCCTCCCACACATAGCCGCCGCTGTTGCCGTAGCCATCCTTGGCGCAGCTTGCCAGGAAGCGCAGAGCCAATGGAGAATGCGCCAGACAGCAATAACTTCGTATGTAGTCAAATAGTGAACTCCTCACCCCACTCCCGCGCTGCCCCCCGCCCCAGGCAACACGGTGGCCACCATGGGCCCCTACAAGGGCCTGAAGCAGATCAGGCGCATCGTGGAGGACTGCGTCAAGAACGTGCACCCCATCTACCACATCAAGACGCTCATGATCAAACGCGAGCTCGCAAAGGACCCCGCGCTGGCGGAGGAGAACTGGGAGAGGTGCGGAACGCGGCGGCGACTCGGGGGGGGGGGTGTTGAGGCTGATGGAGGTTCGGCTTGACAGGGCTTATACGCCGCATTATACCCTTTGCTTTCCGGCTCCCTGTGCTAGGGAGCATACTGCTGGCACACAGACTGTGGGCGCTCTGACCAAACCTCCCAAGGCGCTACTCAAGAGGCGCCGGCCGTCGCACCGGCCCCCACCCCGCCTGTCCCTGCCCTTTCCAATGTACCCCGTCCATGGCAAGGGGACGATATCGCCTACCGCTCATGCCGCAAACCCCCTTGCCACGAGTTGTGACGTCACACCCTAGTGACTGTCCCCGTCCCTCCATCGGGCGATGCCCGGGTGAAGGTTCTTGCCCAAGTTCAAGAAGAAGAACGTGAAGCGCAAGAAGCCCGAAGTCGCCGACAAGGCGGCGGGCGAGAAGAAGAAGGTGTACACGCCCTTCCCGCCGCCCATGCCGCCCTCCAAGCTGGACCTCGCGCTGGAGAGCGGAGAGTACTTTCTGTCGGAAGAGCAGAAGCGCGAGCGCGCACAGGCGGCCAAGGACGCCAAGCAGGAGGCGCGCACGGAGGAGCGCAAGCGCCAGCGGGAGGCGGCATTTGTGGCGCCCAAGGTGGGGGGGCGAGGGGCGGCGTGCTGATAGAGCACAAATTGAGGGGTGAAGGAAGGGCTGGGAGAACAGCGGGAGGTGGGGCTGGTATCTGCGCTTAGGAGGGGTCGGGGAGAGGGGCATCGGGCCAGGCGGGCCGGGGCGCAGGGGGCCGTGATGGGGCAGGCTACCTGTGTGAGAGGCGCGCGCGTGTGTCATAAGGCTGGCGGCGTACGGTGTTGCCCCGGGAGGTCACCGCACCGGCTTGGCACGACGGGTGCTCCGTTGCCGGCTGGCGCACCTGCAGCAAACTGCGGCATCAGCACAGACGGGTTGCCGGGAGGGCAGCGCCAGCTTACGGACTGCGCGGGCAAACTCGCCCCAATCCCGCATTGACGCGTTGTGCGGGAACGGCCCACGCAGGAGGATGGCCCGTCCACCACGGGCCGAGCGCAGCAGCCGGAGCAGGACGTGCGCTCCCTTGCGGAGTCGCTGAAGAAGAAGGCCAAGGCGGGCAGCGCGGTACCCGCCGGCTTGGGGGCGGCAGGCGGCGGCTCGCGTGGCCGCGGCGCAGCGGCGTTCTTGTCACCTGAGGTGCATGCGGAGGAGCTGGACGAGCGAGGAGGCCAGGCGGGCAAGAAGCGGGACCGGAAAGGCACTGCGGCGGCCGAGGAGCCAGCTCGGCGAGGGAGAGGGGAGGAAGGGGCGGCTGGGGAGGAGCGAAAAGTGAAGAAAACCAAGAGGGCGGGGGAGGGTTCATAGGTTCCCGCAGCGAGCGGCAAGGCGCAGTTTGCGACTTGAATTCCTTTTCTGTGCCGAGGAGCACTGCGAGTTGCGAGTAGGCTACCCGCGATGTGCCTTTTCGCTCCAGCCACATGCGACCGTACATCACCGCAACTAAGCGAGCCCGTGATGGGAAGAGGATGCGACGAGGGCCTTCGTGCTGGCTTGCGGGGCTGCTAGACTTGGCATCTTGCCACGTGGGTGAGCCAGGCACGGTGGTGACGGTCGCTGCTTACTGATGATCAGTTGATCACAGCCCGGTCAGGGCAATGGCCTGACGTCAGGGTGTCGCGCTGGGGTTGGGGTTGAACAGGCCAGCAGATACGGCGCCCACAGACGTCCGCTGATCAGCAGGTGTGGCGGAGTAGCCGGGGTGTTCGCTGGGGCAACCGCTAAGGCTGCTGATCGTGCAGGTGTGCGCGGGTGCTGCCGAAGCCCGGTGGGTCAGCCGGGCAGCAGCGCACCAAAGGCGGCTTGAGGGTGAAGGAGGCTCTCATTGAATGCTAATGATGTCACATGCAGCCCACTACGTCAATTCCCTGCGCCCGGCAGTACAGGACCAAAAGTCAAGGTCCTGCCGAGACTTGAACTCGGGTTACCAGATTTCACCGTACAACTTTGTACGTCAGAGTCTGATGTCCTAACCACTAGACCACAGGACCATATGATGGACATATTATAATTCTTTAAGAATATATTCTGATCGGACACACGCCCCTCGCACGAAAATTCTGCGAAAATGTGCTTTTGCCGCTCGTGGTCGGGACTGGCTCCGGGATGGCGCGGGTTAGTGTCTCCACAGACATGGTTGGACTTGTTGGGTGGCGGGCCTCTTTGTGCACGGCCCGTGTGTGGGTTTCTTCCCAGCCCTGCCGCGGGCCCCCTACTTGGGATAAGCACTCGGCCACTGTTTCATTGCTTGGTTTGTCTGCTGGTGCTGCCTTGCTGCCTGTACTTTCGCAGTAATTTCCCCGTGGCAGGCCGGGTCCCCCAGCGTCGGGGGTACTGTAACGAAGTCTGTCTAATTCTGTCTGCCCGCATTCTGTTGATTGCATGGTTTGTCTGCTGGTGCTGCCTTGCTACCCGTACCTTCGCAGTAACTTCCCGATGGCAGGCCGGGTCCCTCAGCGTCGCGCGGGGGTACTGCAACAAAATCTGTGAAAAATTCGGATGAGATTCTTGCCAACCGTGCCGCGGGAGCGGTGTGCCTGTGGGCCCGCGGATGCCGATGCAGGTTTCTCTTTTTTCCTCCCCACGCATGCACCATTTCTGGGCCTGCCCCACAGCCGTCGGGTTGCGTACTGAGGTAGAGGACCGGTGCCACTGTCTGGTGCAGCGAGCGCACCTCTGGCTGGGTGTCCCGCCAGACGAGGGTCGGGGCTGTGTGTGGGATGTGGTGGTGCTGGCGGTGCTCAACAGCCTGGAGTGGGCGCTGCGCTCTGTGCACGCACGTCGGCCGTTCACCCCTTCCGGCCCGGGTTCGGCTGCCGCTGTCCTCACTGCGATGCAGGCGGGCGTAGTGGTGAAATGTTGGTCCCTACTGCGAGACTTCGCTGACCTCGGTTTACCGCGGAAGGGCTGGGATGATGTGTCTGCTGGACACCCCTTCCTGCGGGTCGTGGCTGGAAAAAAGAGAAACCTTCACAGAAAGAGGGACGCCTGCACTGCGCGGAGTGACGCCTTGGCCTCCCTCGTTTTTTCCTTGGTTTTCTTCTTTACCAACTCGCTTGATACCTGTCGTGTGACGATACCTGTGTGTGGGCCTGTCGACCTGTATGTGCTTTTTACCGTTCGTGGTCGGGACCGGCTCCGGGATGGCGCGGGTTAGTGTTTCCACAGACATGGTTGAACTTGTTATGTGGCGGGCCTCTATTGTGCACGTCCTGTGTGTGGTTTTGCCCATGCCCAGCTGCGGGCCCCCTGACTGGGTTAAGCACTATGCCACTGTTTCATTGCTTGGTTTGTGTGCTGGTGCTGTCTTGCTGCCCGTACTCTCGCAGTGATTTCCCGGTGGCAAGACGGGTCCCTCAGCGTCGGAGGTACTGTAATGAAGTCTGTCTGTCTGAATTCTGATGGGTGGGGCTGGGCCTAGTACGTGCTAGCTCATGGGGTTGGATTCCTCATCCTCCCCACGGTAGTCCCGGGTTCGACTTAAGAGGGGTCATAAGAGCAGCAGATCCGTTTTGGGGTCTGACTGCCGTTGGAGATGGGCCGGTGGTATCAGAGGTCACAGAGCTTTCGGACCGAAAGGGTCCGTACCCCAGTGTCAGGGTCCCGTAACAGTCGCCTGGCAGGTGCATGATGAATCCGTACTCATATAGTGGGGGTATGTGGCAGCGGTGCCCCAGTCGTGCTGATACCCGCCATAGAGAAGGGCTGGAGGCATAGCTCCCCTCGACCATCGCTGAGCCTTGCTTCACTCACTCCAAGACCCACCTCGTGGCGTGCGGGCTTCAGGGGTTCCATCGGGCACTCGGTCCAGGCTCTGCTCGACAGGCGCATCAAGGAGTAGGAGCCCGGCGCGCGGCGCGGTGAAGGCGGCGCCGCTGCACGCGAGGGCGCCAGCGAGGATGAGGGCAGCGGGCCGGGCAGCGGCTTGGACGGCGATGCGCCCTCGGAACGAGGACGTGGCCAAGCAGGTCTCTCAGCAGCTATGGGGCCGGGACACCTGCCTCTCGAAGCGCTTGACTCCTTGGCAATAAATCTCAGACGACCTGCATACAGTGCAGTCCATGCTGATCAGTGGCCGCGTGCCTATGGCCACGGCCGTCTACACATCACTCACTAGTCAGCGACCGCCTTTGCGGCCTGACGCCGAGGGTCTTGGTGGGGGCAGCCTCCCTTATTTCCTAATACATGTTAGCATAGGCGATGTTTGGGGGTCTCCAAGTCTAATGCCTCGGGAAGTGGTTCGTGGATTGGGTGCGGGCCATGAAAACGGTTAAGGGGCAGGGCTCATATGCTGGCAGGCCCTTATGCCAACATACGAGTGAGGCGTAGGGCGGACCGTGGGACCGTGGTTGCCGTGTACGCCTTGATTTACGTGGTCTTTCAAAGTGGCGCCCAAGCCGCCCGTATGTTCAGCCAAGTTCAGGACGGGAACGGGCGTGGAGGTAAGGGCGCCTGTGGAGGCCTGAGGAAGCCAGGCAGGAAGCTGGGGGAGGTTTGCATGATAGGCTGCTAGACGTAGCATGTGTGCAATGCACGTGTGCATGTGTGCATAGCACGTGCGCAATGCAATTTGCATCCTGTGCCTCTGCACGTGTGTGCATGGGGCGTGCAGTCAACGGTACGCGGCTACGTACGGCTTTGACCACCTAAGCACTTGGCCTCTGCATGCAACGCTGTCATCCAACTAGTTAGGACATACCATGTCGTCACAAGCAGGGTCACAAGCAGCAGGTGCAGGCTCGCAGCCAGGCTCTGCAGCCGGCTCGACCTCCTCTAGCTCTTCCAACATCCCTGTTCGCCAGGAGTGCACCATCCCCGGCAAGGCTCGTTGGGTCCTCTGGCGAACCACTTTTGAAATAGACGAGAAATACTTGCCTATCAAGGCCATTGGCAAGGGCGCCTACGGTGTCGTGTGCTCAGCGAAGAACTCGCAGACCGGAGAGAAGGTCGCTATCAAGAAGATCGGGAATGCGTTTGAGAACCTCACAGACGCGCGGCGGACGCTCAGAGAGATTAAGCTGCTACGGCATCTCAAGCACGAAAATGTTATTGCTGTCAAGGTGAGGGCTCAAGGGATGCCCTCGATGCTTGTGGCTGCCATGGGGCTGCTCTCCGGGACTGTGCTGACCAGGCCCACGCGCATGTTCCCAGGACATTCTCAAGCCGCCCTCCAAAGACAAATTCAACGACGTGTACCTGGTGTATGAGCTCATGGACACGGACTTGCACCAGATCATCCGCTCCTCGCAGCCGCTCACAAACGAGCACTTCCAGTACTTCATTTACCAGGTGGGGTCACGCCCACCCGCCTGCAATCCCAACCTCGGGCCCTCTCCCCCCCCCCCGATCCTCGTCAGCACCAGGCGCAACGGCCGTGTCTTTACCGCTTGCACTGCAGGTCTTGCGCGGGCTCAAGTACGTGCACACAGCCAACGTGCTGCACCGCGACCTCAAGCCCAGCAACCTGCTGCTGAACGCTTCATGCGACCTGAAAATTTGCGACTTCGGGCTCGCGCGCACTGGGTGAGCAGCCAGTGGGGTAGTGGCATCCTTGTTATAACCGTGCTGGACTTGCGGCGCCGTGGAGACGTCCTACCGCGACGCATGGATGCCCGCTAGTCTACTAGCCCGGCAGCACTGACTGTAGTCCCTGGCTTCCTTTCCTCATGTGGCAACTGTGCTCAGCTCGGAGCGCAACTTCATGACAGAGTATGTGGTGACGCGGTGGTACCGCGCCCCGGAGCTGCTGCTGTCGTGCGAGCACTACACGGCTGCCATCGACATCTGGTGGGGCTGGATAGCTTGCGGGCTATCTGTCCGTGCCAGACACGACCGTTCATATGTAGGGCGCGTAATCACGGTCTGGACGTGTGCTGCTTGGAAGACATGACCACAATGTGAGGGCTGACAGGGCGATAGAGAAATTCAGTCCGAACCCTTGAACTGTCACGCACTATCCGTCACGACTTGGCCTCACCGCCGCGTGCAGGTCGGTGGGCTGCATCATGGCGGAGCTGCTCGGGCGCAAGCCGCTTCTGCCCGGGAAGGATTATGTGGACCAGCTCAAGCTCATCATCAAAACGCTGGGGCCGCCCTCAGAGGACGACCTCACGTTCATCAACAGCCAAAAGGCCCGCGCCTACATTCGGGCGCTGCCGCCGTCGGAGGTGCGTCTCACTCAGCGCTCTGTTGTGCACAGTACGACCAGCACGACTCAGCGGGCGTCGGCCCGTCAGTTTTCAATACTCACGGCCAGGGTTGCGAATACCGCACGGTCATAATGTTGAGAAGTGCTTGTTCTGTGTGCCGCAATGCGTTGCTCCCCGCAGAAGGTAAACTTCCGCAAGAAGTTTCCCGAGGCCGACCCTCTGGCCATCGACCTGATGGAGAAGATGCTACAGTTTGACCCGCGCAAGCGAGTGGACGTGCACCAGGCACTCAAACACCCCTGGCTGGCGCAACTGCACGACGAGGCGGCGGAGCCCAGCGCGCCGGGTAAGGATGCAGGGTCAAAGAAATCGGGGGGTGGGTGCGTTACAGGCGTGCACTAGGCAGAGGTGTGGTCATCCCGTGCTTGGCCTAAGCTTGCATGAAAATATTGTCTACTGCTGCAATTCTGTTTCCACAGTGCTCCTGGCACCCTGCTCCCTTCCCGATTTCGACTGGCCGCGGGGACTTGCCTAACCCTGCAGGCGAGTTCGTCCTGGACTTCGAGGAGTCCACGCTAACGGAGCAGATGGTGCGGGAGCTCATATACGAGGAGCTGGTCACGCACTACCACAGCGGCTAATGGCAGCTGCGCCCCGCGTTACCGGCAGGAGGCATTTCGATCGGGCGGACAGCACTTGCCTCGTGTAGGATGGCATCAATGCAGAGCACTGCATGTACAAATAATTTGCGGCATCGGCAGGGAGTGACGAGCATGTGATCTTGACCAGCGGGCTTGGCGCAGCGACATTCCACTTCCCAGCATTCATCCATGCCGTTGCCGTGTTCTTGTGACCTGGAGTACGAAGCTTGTGCTTGAGGCAGAGCATCTGTGTTTTGCTGAAATATGGGGCTGGGTGTGCGTTTCCGCTCTTCAACGGCTAACCCTCCACACCTAACCCCTCCTGGTGGTATTGATTGCGCTAGGAGCAGCGTATTGTCGGCTGTCAATTTTCTTGTCTCCGATTAGAGGTGAAGTTTAGATGCGGATCAGTACGGGCATGAGATTTGGCTATGTATAGCCATGTTTGGGCTTGATATATGGGATGGTGGCTTCTATACATCACTGCTGATTGGGGCTGCACGTGAGGCCCTTTTCAGGCAATGGAGTAGCTGCAGCCACCTATATGGGGACCTTGCTGCGTCTATGTCGACCCAAACCCTGTTATGCATCTCCGTATGGATTCACTCATCGCATCGCTTCCTTCTTCGTAAGCCCAATCCGCGTCCGACTTACAATTCAGCTCACCATGCGCGATACTAACCATGAACATGAATCAAACACAGAGCAAGCAGGCTGAAAGGCCCGAAGCTCCCGTTTGCCAGCGAACACATTAAAACTGAAACCGATCGAAGTCCGTCTGTTCCTCCAAGCAAAGCCTATATGCCACGAGACGCACTAAATTCAGGGGCACAGCTAAGCCCCCGCTGATGAAGGGGCATCAACTAACTTCTGTCCCACCGTGGAAACATCCGTCAAAACGTCTGCGGCATGCAGCAATCCATCCTGGGAAGGCTCTTAGTCACAGTCCCCAGAGCCGGCGCAGGCCTATAGCCCTGACAACGGCCGGCCGCAGGTCGCAGCGTTGAGGCAAGGGGCGGCGGATCGTATTAACCCGCCAGACAAGGCGATGGCAAGTCCGTTATTGCGTCCCGCCATATTGGAGCCAAGCCTTCGGGCGCTATGGCGCTTGCCATGAGTCAGCGTTTAGTTAAGCAGCTGGAAAGAGCGCACAGTGGTCGACAGCTTGTCCTTCATCTTGTCCCACCGCCGCTCGTTAGAGCCCGTGGTGAGGGTGTAGAAGGTCCCTGCCATCAGAATGGGGAGGGGCAAATCAAAGCCAATGCAGCAACGCGGCCCTCAGGAGGCACGGCTCTTTCTGTGCAGATTTCTTTTCTCCACGAAGCATGTCTGCAAAGGCCCCTTGATGCAATCACATTGCGGCCTGCACGCGTGAGCCATGCCGCAACGCACCGTTGTTGCAAGCGACCACCGCCAGCTGGTGGCGAGTGAACCGCGGGTTGGCGGCCGTAAACTCGATCTCATAGTAGCTGTGTCCGTTGAGCTCACGCTGCAGGGAAATCAAGAGCAAGGGACGGGTAAGCGCTGAGGCGCATGGCAATAGACGCCCTGCGATACTGTGATCGCACGTGCAATCCGGGTGGAATGCAAGCAGTCGGTGTGGCTATGATGCTGCAGGATAGTAACCCTTCAGGATGTCTATGTGAAAGCAGCAGGAGGATGTCGCCCATTGTAGGCTCTGAGCACCACGGCGTCGCCATTTTGGATGCTGACCTAAGATGGCACATGGCAGCCACAATGCCACATCCACTGTTGGCAGCCTACTTCAATTCGTCGCGGCCGTCCCTTCCACGTGTCATGGCCGTCGCTTCCACGTGTCATGCCCTTTGGGCCTACGTCAAAACCAGGCGCTGCTCCCCTTGGGTTCGCAGGTCCCCGTGACTAAAAGTACGGTACCGGCAGCTTCTTACCTCACTGGTGCTGATGACCTTGACCTCCGTGCCAGGAGCAGACAAAACGTCCTTGGCCAACGTCTCAGCCACCTGACAGGAGGATTGTAACGCCAGGCAACGCAGCTCAAATGGCATGAGATAGCGACGCCACACCAACTAAAAAATGGAGATAAGGGCGCCTAGAGAGCACTATACAGAAGGTGTGCAGCCGGCAGTGGAAGCCGGCCATCCTTGGCCAATAATGGGATGAAGTACAACAGTGCTGACGCATTGACCCACGCCGAGGCGGATCACAGGGCCGGATCACAGTGCCCTATCCTGGCGCCGACCGCCAGTCGTCTGTATGGCCGGCCCCCTCAGCGTTGCTACTCCACCACCAATACTTGCCGTCTGCAGGTCACCGAACTCCGTGATGTCCTTCTTATCGGTAGCGGTGAGCGTCACGCTGACACTCTCAAGAGGCTCAACCACGTCCTTGTAGACCACATCAGCCCCCTTCACGGCAATCTCCTGCCACCCGAAGGGGTACAGGAACTTGTACGCGTCTTGGAGGTCCTCCACCGGGTTGAAACCCTTGGGGGCTGAAACGGGGAGATTGGGGAAGGTAACTTGCAGCGTGCAGTAGAAAGACGCTGTACAGGGGGGGAAAGAGGAGGGACGAGGGGGCTTACCCTTGGCAGCAAGAGCTGGCGAGGCGGAAAGCAGAACCGCTGCCGAGGCAGCCTGCAGGACCTCGCGGCGCCCGATGTCTCCTGCGTTATTCCAGTAGAGTGCTTAGTTATGGTGTCGAAATGGCGCGCAGGGCGCGATCCCAGCTCACCAGCGGCCGCGCGACACTGGACCACACGCCTGGATGATGGACGCGGGGCCACTGAACTGAACGCCCGCGAAGAGGACACCTAATCAATCGCAGAGAGCGACGCAAGTTATGCGGGCGAGCTGCAGATGCCCGTCGCATCCAACCGTGCAAGCGCGACCGCACCTGACGACCGGAGCAAGAAGCCTTCAGAGTGGCCATTTTTTTTCCTAAGTCAACAGGTGAACTGTAGCTGTCCCGTGTACAGGAATCTGTGTGTTGCGTTTTGCCTATCCAACACCGCTCCGAATACCGGTACGGAGTGAAGAGCCTTCCATGCACGATGCTTCAGCTAAGTTGCTTCCTATGCACGTCGTGGTCTTTGTAACTTGTATGATTCCTGTTCAGGTATGCTTTCCGTGGATTGTAAGGTGGAACCATTCGACAGAGTGCTCTGAGTCCATCTGGTGTGCCTGTTACGTGTGCGTAGCCCCACCGACTACCGGGATACATGCATCAGCAGCGTGAAAACACAATACGGGCTCATGCGTTAGAAGCGTGAAAGCACAATACGCATAACCCTCCATGTGCTGCCTCGACAAGGCGGGGAGTGCATTCACTTGCATGTTTGGTGAGCATGTTAACCGCTCCACAACGGCAGCTGCGTTTGGCAGCCCTTACGGACTGGACAAGGCGGGCAACACCCGCCGTGCGCCGCGCCACACAGCACTCATTGCAAAGAAGCCACCAACAAAGACAAGTAGCCTAATCAACGCGCAGGAAATTGAAAGTAATCGTGCCCTCACCTCCAGCCTCCAGGCCCCTCGAACCTGCAACACACTTGAAGCCCGCGCGTCATGAGACATCGTGACATCATGAGAGCACATCAAAGCGCACAAACATAGCGTCACTTCGCAGCCGTGCTATAAACTGCACCCACCCACTCGTCCTGCAACACGTCTGCGACGGGTACGCCCAATGAACCTAATGAACCTACATATACGAAAACAAAACCGTTTGGTGTCGCACAGCTTACGTCTCTTCAAACTATCCTGCAACTATTCAACCCCAATGCCGTTGTCACCAGTTTTGTACGGAGTACGGGGACCGGTGGGCTAAGAGGCTCCGTGGATCCAAACCTGCTGCACACACGGGGTCGATTCGCACCGTTTCCATCGCTGACAGCTACTTAGTCGTACATGTCCTGCGCTAGAGCCTAATCGATTCTGCTTGAATATCTTATGGTAGCAACAGCACTGCAAACTGCCGCTCCGCCCCTTTCGCTCATGCCGGCGGAAGCTTGCTGCGGGTCTCCTTCAATCCAAACTGGGCCACACCAAACTGCGATGGGCAGGGACGAGGGTGCCGGTGCAAACAATTGGTAATCGTCCAGAGCCATGACCGACTGCTATGGTCCATTGCATGCTCCAGCAAGGATATCAAATGTGATGCGTGAGAAACAACCTGCGTGAAAGACATACAAAACGACGCACCTGCTCCAGAGTGTGGCGTGAGCCGTACACTCGGCTAGACGTCTGCAGTGCCATGTCGTGAGACCTGCGCGTGCAGCGCGCAGCGACTCATTGGTAAGGGTTTGTAGTTGGTTTCAACCGAGTGCGCTGACGATACGCACTCCCTTTGGAAAGGAATTGCTAGGCGACGCGACCAGGCCAAGGGCGCAACAACGACAATCGCCATGTTTACCGCAAGGGGACATTCCAACGCCATCAACCTGGATGCGCAGTACTACCGGTATTGTACCTGGCCAGTCATATGTGCGCCAGCCAAGCCTCATAAGAAGGACAACTGAATCGCAATGCTGTACGCACCCGATGTAATCCATGCGCTTCGAGTGCGAGTAGAGCGTCGCCTGCAGGGCCGTTGTGGGTCGGCCGCCGTTGAGGCTGGCAGTCGCTAGGTATTCCTCCTCCTGCGGTGCGGGACACATGCGCGATATCGTGAGCAGGAAGAGCAGCGACGTGCCCCGTGGCGTGCCCCGACACAACTGACCACCATGTGTCCGCATGGAACGGTATGGCGGGAGCAACACCTCGTGGATCGTTGGTGCATGGCCTGCATGTGATGCTTTGATGGTCCTGGCCGGCAACAAAGAACGTGCATAACCGTTGTCAACAGTTTTAACCCAAGCAGGCTGTTGTCGTTGCTGAGGGAGCTGGACGACAAACTGGAGCCCTGAGTATGCAAGACTCTTTAACTGACCTGCGCAACGGCCCGCTCTGCATCCCTGCCGACGAGGGGAATCTTTTTTTGCAGGAGCGTGTACTCTCCATGCCCCGCGTAGTACTTGACGGTCGAGCGCGCATGCGGCTGCTTCACCTGCGTAAGGATAGAGGGGAGCGTTGGACGGCCCACGCACAGAAGCGCTAAGCACGGTCTCCGCCAAGCATAAGCGTGCTTACGTGGTCTGGCGTCCCGGGTTGTGTCATGAAGCCCCACTCGCTTGAAAAGTCCTTTGCTGTCTTTTGCTCATGCCTTGGGTACAGGGGGAAAAGGGGGGTGGGCGCAAAGGGGGAGCGGGGAGCGTTATTCTCGCTGCACGAAGGGAACCCGACAAAGGTGCGGCGCGCGGGTGGACGCACCCGACCCTGATACGCCAGTTCTCTGCGTCGGTGACCGCCATCGAATCGGCGCCTGTGACTGCGCCGCTCGCCATCTTAGCTAAGGATTGAAGGACTGCACAGGGCCGCCGAACACGCGCGAGGTACAACTAAGCAGTATAGCTTATATATATGAAAAGCTGAGCGCGCGCGAGAGCGCGTGGCGAGGGAGGAACGGGGGTTACTAGGGCAAAGCTTGTCTGTTCTAGCGCAGCCACGTGAGGATTGGCTACTAGCATAAGAATATATTGCAAAGGTTTCGAGGTTGCAGGGATCGGGGCTCGTTTTATCAGACCGTCCTACACTTGGATCCATTTGCGAGAGGAAATCCTTGGAAATCCTTGCTCGCACCCTTGATCGCTACACAAGCACGAGCTCTGCTGTGCATTTGTATGACTTGTTGTAAAATGTGTAAATAGGCCGACAGCCTCAGCAATCCGCTGGCCAGCGTCGCGGTTCTTGGCCGCAATCAAGCAACTTCGTTAGGTACAGTCACAAAGAGCCAAGATGGATAGCCCTGGTGGCTGGGGTGCGGCCCTGGACGAGGACGTCCTGCCCAGCACAACAGCTTTCGTGGCGCCCGGGCAGGAAGACCTGTTTATGCTCAAGAACTATGGCGTGGACCGGTATGTGCACTGAACTTGCCTCGCCTCTGCTGTGGTGGCGTGGGGCCATTGACCAACCCTGCCCCAACCTGCGTTACGTCGGTCGACAGGCCGTACGAGGGTCGTGGGAGCAGCAGCTTGCCCGCAGACATAGGCCATCTTGGCAGCACATGGCCTGGCCCGAATGCCGGAGCCCCTTACCCAGGCTTTGGCCGGGCTGAGTCCCTCTACCCGCCCCAGCAGGCTCTGTCACCGCAGCAGCCCAGTCCGGGTCCGGAGCTGGTGCAGCAGCACTCGCAGGATCCACACTACGCACACCAATATGCTGCCTACCACAGCATGTTACAGCAGCAGCAGGTACAGCTCGCCGCGTTGGACCTGGCGGGCCCTGCTAGCAGCCGCAGTCCGCCTCGGGTGGGCCCCGTGCACAACTCCCCGCAGGCCCGAAGGCCCTCGCCAGCGGCGGCCCATGGAGGGCACCCACCAAGCTCGACAGCCGGTGCCTATGCACATGGTCGCGCGTGGCCTGGTGGCGAGTACTGGCCGTATGTCCCGGCATCACGGGGCGGGCAGGCGCTTGACGCGCGCCTCGCAGCGGCTGCTTCCATGGGCCAAGCCGACCAGGCCGGCTCGCCGGTCACACAACACAACTACCCGGGGTACGGGTACCATTCACAGGAGCCGGTGCCACTGCAAGGTGTGGGCGGCCCTCCCAGGAACCCGGTTGAGGGGCCCTACAAGCCGTACCGTCAGCAGCAGGCCAACGTGCTGCGCAACAGCCAGTCGGAGCTATACTCGGATCCCTCGGCGGCACAGCTGCCACAGCAGCAGCCTCCTTGGGCCCGTGCTGCTGGCGGCGGCACCGCGGCTGACGAAGCAGGCTCACATGCGGTCGCCCGACCGCTGGTCCGTGAGGGCGGCTGGGGTGCACCCGGTGCCGCTCCAGGTTATCCGCCCGCTGGTATGCCGGCCTCACCGCCGTCTGCCGGTGCCGCTTCGGGGCCGCCTCAGGCACCACAAGCTAAGTCGCCGCAGGGGCCCTCGCCAGCGGAGGGATTCGGGTTTGGACCGCTGGTGGCTGGAGCAATGCACGGCGCGGTGCGGCACGTGGTGGACGAGATGCGGACGAGCCCCCTGGGTCCCAGCGCTGCCTCTGGGACACCGGGCGGCGCTGGGGACCACGCGCGGAGAGGCGGTGTCGCGCATATTGGCAGCGAGAGTGCTGAGAAGAACGTGCACATGCAGCGCTACCAGGTGGGCAGGACGCTATGGGGGCACTCATGCGCTGGCGCCTGCCGCTTACAATTGTGGTCAGTGTGGCCGAGTGGCCCTGCGGTGTGGGTCCGTGGGATGTAAGATCGTCTGAACGCTGCTATGCTTGAATTTCTGGGCGTCACCTGCAGGCCCAGATCCTGTCCTTGGAGCGCCACAACGCGGAGGTGCAGAAGCGGGTGGCCGACCTGCAGGCGGCGCTAGAGGCGGCGCAGCAGTCCCGGCAGGTGCTGGAGGCTAAGAGGGACGACTTGCTTGACCAGGTGGCGCAGGTGAGTTGCGGGTGATGTGGGGTAAGGCCGGAGACGCAACGCGAAGGACACCTCCTGCGGCTGCATGTTTCAGGCCAACTGGGTGGGTTGGAACACACGGGCACCAGGGCGTGGGTCAAACCCAATTCATACGAAGGGCCACCGCAACAATCAGTAATACGATTCCTAGCATGCGCTGCACCCCAGGGTAGACGGATGAATTAACGGTGCACGCACAACGTCACGTGCACATGCGCCGCCTCATCTGGTATGGGATTCGCGCTCTGCCCTTGCCCGCAGGCCAACGGCAACGCTAAGGCGAAGGAGACCGCGTTGGAGACGGCCCGCCGCGCTAACGATGCGTTGTCCACCGAGCTGCGCTCTTGTCAGGAGGAACTCGCGGCAGCGCGGGACGCCCTGGCTGCGTCCAAGGACACTGCGGTGCAGTGGAAGGACCGCGCTATGGAAGCAGCCAAGGAGCTGGAGGCTGCCAGGAAGAAGGCACGTATTCTGTGCTTTTCATATTGGGTAGCTTGACTGGGAACACAACATTATCGTGGCTACTGAGCATGGCATGGTCCTCACACGCACTGTCCCGACATGCTTCCCTTCCGTAAAGCTGCAGCACCGTTGCACGGTCCTTGCGGTTTCTGACTGGCGCAGCACCCCAGCTCGTCACGGGGATCCGAAAAGTTGTCGTTGTCCGGTGCTCCTCGGCCGTTACCCCAGATCGAGGCCCTCTGTGAGGATGAGCGTAGGCTGAGCGCCGAGAACATGGCACTCCGCAAAGAGGTGCAGCAACTCAATGACGTGATCATCAAGGTAAGCGCAGTTGTTGGGTAAGCCACCAGACCATATGGCCATGCGTAAACGTGCTCTTGGGGCTTTCTTTTTTGTGGCGAGCACAATTACACCGTGTTGCTCCCTCTCCGCCCTCCTTAACCCGCCAGGGGCGCATCGAGACGGCGGAGCTCCGCGAGAAGCTGCGGCTGTCGCAGCAGGACACCGCGCGAGCCGCCAGCACCGCGCACGCGCTGGCCAGCCGGGCCGAGAGCGAGCACGAGGGCGCTGCGGCACAGATGTCCCTCATGCGCAACCGGATAGTGGGTGGGTCCTTCTGCGGCGCACTATCTGCAGCTGTTGCGAGGTCCCTATGGCGGCTGGGCACCCGGGAAGGAAAAGTGCTTATGCATTTCGTGACGAAATTCCGATTACTTGCCGTCTCTCTCCACCAGCCCGGTAAGCTAAAGTCTTCCTGGGGCCCTCAGAGTTGGAAGCGCGCAATGGGCAGCTCCAGTACGACCTGGCGGGACTGCGGGAAGAAGCATCCATGGCGCGGCAGCAAGCGGAGGCGGCCAAGTCAGCGCTTTCGGCCAGGCCGGTAAGTTGTAGGCGGCATAGCGCAGTGGATTGACGTGCAGAGACATGCCCGTGGTCGGAGACATGCCCACTATCGGAGAGTGGTTCCGCCTCAGGGAACAGGGGAAAGTAGTTTCTCTTTCCCAGGCGACGCGCTGAATCCTGTTTTGCCCCACGCTGTCGTCGCAGGCCGGGATAATCAGTGATCTGGACCCCGTGTCGCGCCAGTACGGCACGCTAACGCAGGCCTGGCTGGGGCCCAGCAGCGCTGCGGCTGCGGGGCGGGCCCCATTGCCGCCGCCCGCGCCGGCCTCGCCCCACGGTGGCGCCGCATCTACCTCCTCGCAACCCGAGGCGGCAACGGCCGCGGCAGTGCTGCAGAGCCTGCCGTCCAACGTCGCATACAGCCAGCTAGATCCGGACACGTTCCGCAGCATGGTCCGGGCCGAGGCGCTGGCCCGAGCGGGCAGCGGCCTTGGCGGCGGCGGCGCTGCCTCTGGCGGGCCGGCGCCATCCGCGCCGTACCCATCGTACAGCGGCAGCTACGGCGCCGCTGGAGGCCTTGCAGCTGAGCCCAGCAACAGCAGCGTAGCTGGCACCCTGCCGCCGCCGTCTCAGTACTGGCAGGCGGCACCAACGCGCCACGACAGCCGTATGTACGAGGCAAAGGCCACGTCCGGCCCGCCTGACAGCCCAACGCGCTACCCGCCCGGTAACGTCCGGGAGTCGCTGCATGCACTCTTGCCCGACCCACGTTCCTCCTGGGCCGCGCCTTACGGCCGTCAGTCGCAGTCGCAATCACAGCAACCAGGCAGTTCCGCGTATGGCGATGGCGGGTATGGTGGCTACGGTGCTGGGGTTGACCTAGCGACCCAAGGATCGGCGGCTCAGGCCGGCCCGACGTCCGCATCATCACCGCCGCCTTATGCCACGTACACGGACGGCGCTTACGCCTTCCGACGGCCACCCAACGCCGTGGGCGCTGGAACCGTCCCGGGCAAGGGCGACACTCCTTTCGGAACAGAGAACACGGCAAAGGTAACGCCATTGGAGGTTGCTCTTAGGAACCCTGCATGTACACACTGTTCCCGGTTGAGAACCTCGCGTGACGACCGTCGACAGCGACGAAGAGCGGGGCGCTCATGGTTTCCCCGTTGCGCTCTCCAGCCATCCCTCGCCCGCCCACCGCATCCAAGGAGCGCCCGATATCGGCACATCTCCGTCCAGAGCTGCTCATCCTTGCTTCCGCACCTTCATCCGTGTTAACCTCAGGAGATGATGTCACGGAGCAAGGCACTGGAGGATCAGCTGATGGTGCTGTGCGCGGAGAAGGGCGGCCTGGAGGCTGAGTACGCGCGCATGCCGCTGGGGGCAGGCCGCAGCCTGCGTGAGCGCAACCGCAAGGCGGTGGTGGAGCAGCGCCTGGAGCTGCTCAACAAGGAGATCAGCGGGGTGCGCATGCAGCTCAAGCGGCTGGGCCTGAAGTAGCGGGGCGCAGCGCAAAGAGTGCAGCTGGCGGTGGCAGGGCGGTGGTATGTGATGTCGGGGTGTAGAAGCCAGGGTGCACATTACTATGGCCAATGGCCAATGCGAAGGTTTCGTGTCAATAAAGGGTACGAAGAACAGGTGGGAGGCACTGCTCGCGTTGTTGGCCTTGTCACATAAGTGCACGGGAGGCCTTTCGCACTTTGGACATTAATCATTTGGTGAGCTCGAAGCAGCACAGCACTTAGTTGACCGTGCGACGTCGGTCAAACGTGGTACAGAGCCGCGCCTGTCCTGATGTTAACAGGTGACAAGCTCCATGCCTCACATGCTGCATGCCTTGCGCGCTGCCGGCACCGTACTGTGCCTTGAGACACTGGTCGTCTTTGTACTTCCACCGTTACAACCGCGAGATGCCCTTGCGGCGTGGCGCGGAGCCGCCGACGCTGCTTGCCGAGCACGGCCATTTCCGAGTGGAACTCGCACGGCAGGACACGGCCTCTTGACCCAGGCTCATGCAGGCATATGCCCACATGGGGTTCACGGGCAGCGTACCTTCCTCGAAACGTACATGAAACACATACAGGATGAGTACGAAGAATAACTCGCATGGCGGCACCCACCACCCGCGTCACATGGCTAGGCCCCAGGAGTGGTAAGGTTTCGCCCTGTGGACGACATTATTTAATACGGTAGTTGGCGTCAAATGAATGCGCTGTCATCACAGATTCAGACGATGTAAGCCCGTAAGCGGTGTCAAGCTGCCGCTGGCACTTTGCAGGTGCTGGCGACAGATGTAAGATGATGTGCATAAAGTGCACCACGCCCGCTGAATGCTCAATGCCCAAGCGAAATACGGTAACGACCGCACAGTCGGTGCGTCAGATTGCTACCTCCCTTACTCGCCCAGTAACTGCGGTAACCGATGTCCTCGTTTGTCACGGCTCACTCAGTAGTAATACCCCAATCAGAGTGGGCACAAGGACATACTGTCCGCTGCCCACTGTTGCCCAAGCGCCGCATGGGGCCGCATCGGTCATCGCTCACTGGTCCCCCAACAGCCGTGACAGCACCTTGTCCAGGTCTGGGTCGCTATTGACGAGCGCAATCAGCTCGTCATCTGTCAAGCGCGTGAGCTTCAGGCGCTCTTCTGCCGTCAACTCCCGCGGGGTCACGTTGCCCGCCTGCGCCACTGTGGCCGCCGCCTCAGCTTGAGTAGCGGAGCGCGATGTCGGCTCTGAGCTGGCGGCTATGGAGACCGGGTCCGCTTGCAGCGCCGGTATGACCGGCGAGGCTACGGCGGCCGCCGGCACGACCGCCGCAGCCGCCACCACGGCCGGCGCCGCGCTCGCGGGCACGGGCGGCGTCGGCACGGTTACTGGCGCTGCCGCCACCACCTGTGAGCTCGCAGCCGCCGCTCCAGGTGCCTTTGCCAAGCCCAGCGTCAGCACCATGCGTGTCCCGAGTGCGCGCACCAGGAGCGACGACATGCGGCCCATGCTGGTGTCCAGCTCCGCCACAACCTCGGACTGCACAGACCGCGCGCGAGCCGCGAGGAGCGCCACCGCAGCTGCTGCGAGCGCGACGACGCCCACACAAGTCGCCAGCGGCCCGGGTACCATGCCCAAGGGCAGCACCTGAGGGGAAAAGGACCGGCATGTAAATCGCAAGCCCGCGGATTGAGGATACTACATATGGGAGCCGCATACTCCTGGCTGGCCCCCTCGCTGTTAGAAACTCCGGACAACCACGTTACGTCCCTTTCGTGCATCCCCTGTATCAGGCTCATTACCCCTTGTCGAAGCCCACAGGGCGCCGCTTCCCCATGTCGGTCACTCCCGCGCGGCGCGCACCTGCCCCGCCCCCGGCAGCGCCACGCCGGCGCGCGTGCCCGCTGGTCGCAGCGACCACATGGTGTCCTCCCGCGCGCAGCAGGTCATGTTAAAGAAGCGCAGCAGCGCCTCGGCGTCGCGCGCGCGGCCCTTGTACTTGAAGAAGGTGCGGCTGTGTGCGGGGAAGGACACGATGGAGGGGTAGTAGGCCACGCCCAGCACCTCGCGGCTGAACACGCGGCCTTCGGTGGAGTCGCCGTTGACGGCCATGATGCGGACGTTGGGCACGTGGGAGAGCCCCTCGGCCAGCCGCTCCAGCTACAGAGGGGGACCAGCGGGGGGGGGGGCATAGCAGGGGAGGGGCATAGGTTGGGGGATGAAGCCCTGGAGGTTCGGAGCTGGTCCGGACTACAGTGCGCGCATCGGTGTGCGGGAAGCGCAGAGCCTAACAGTGGCATCTAACCTAAATGACGGTCAGGCTCTCAGCGAAGTCCCGTTCCGCCCAGCGTTACCGGTCCGACAGATGCCGCAATCCCTGCTAGCTGTCGAGCGTGAAGCGATGACGCTGTTCCCGCCTCATCCAGTCGCATTCCAACCCGTTCCTGCCCCGAGACTCACCTCGTCCTCCATGTCTCTGCAGTGCGGGCACCAGGGGGCGTACAGCAGCAGCAGCGTGTTCTGCGAGTTGCCCCGGTCGCACTGGCGCAGATAGAGCTGCTTGGCGTCGGACACGGTGGCCAACCGCACGTACTCGGAGCCCACTGCGGGGTGATGCGATACGGCAGCAGCGGGCTTGTGGCGTGTTTTGGCAAAGGGAGACGAGGATCGCAGGGCTACGGGACGGTGCCTCGCGGCGAGAACGCGGGAAGCTACCGCGTCCAGTGGGTGCTAGTGCGCGGGGCGCGGCAGGTCCGGCTAGACGATGGGTATGTTTCGTCAGAGTGGAAGAGAGGCATCTCAACGGAGGACACAGTCCTAGCTCACGGGTGGACACGGGGACACGTTGTAGGCGGGACTCGACGCGCAGTCCAGACATTCGTACTCGAAAAAGAGTAAGCAACCCACATCGCAACAGTTTATGCCCCCAACAAGATCACCCTCGTGACCAGCCCTTAGTCTTGCTATCAGAGCCACAGACTGCCCCTGCACCCGACAATCGCGTCCTTTCGTGGCATCGCTGTTGCCTATGGGCCATGGCCCAAGTCGCAACACACAGGACTGCCACTGGATCCGGGCCAGGACTCACCCCATAGCCCGCGCGCCGGCATAGAGCCCAACGCCTCCGCTGGTGCCACCGTTGGGGCGCCCTCAGGCGCAGGCAGCGTCGTGACGCCAGACGCCGGCACCAGTAGCTGCTGCCCCTCCGCCAGCGGCGGCTCCCTGCCAGTTAGCTTATTCAGCTCCTTAATAGTACGCATGGACACACCATGCTGTACGGCAACATCCCACAGTGTCTCGCCCTTTTGGACGGTGTACGTCACGATGGCGGGGACGGGGTCCTTAGCCACGGGTGCTACCCCGGCGGCGACGGAGCTGGGCTGTCTTCGCCGCCCCGGCAGCGATGAGAGTGCCGGACAAGTGGCGCGCACATGGGCCGGCGCGTGCCGGGATCCACTCGCTGTGCCGGTGAGGGTTGGCCGGCCGGAAAGCATGGCGGCACTGGTGGCCGTGTGTGGCGGTGGTGATGCGAACGCAACCCTCTGGCACGCCCACCGAAGCTGCAGTACAATATCCAGCCAACGGTTACGCTACAGCAACGCGCTCCAAGAACCGCTCGGCGTCCAAGGGTTGGGAAACGCCTGATTGCTTCTCAGCGACCAGCGCGCATGTAAGGTATTTCTCAGCGACCTATATGTCATGTACAGGTTTAAGAATGTCGCTGTGACACTTGCGCTTTATGTTTGTCACACATGGCGACGCCCATGTCGGGTAAAGCGGGGAACCATTGCAACACGCATTAATCTTTGCAGGCTCTCAACAGCTTTGTGTAAATTTAGCGGGATAGCGGGCTCACAGTCCAACCTCAGAGCAGTAACCGAGTTACGACAGCATGGGGAGTACTTGTACATCCCGTATCCATCTTGTCTTGCTCATTATTCTTTTGTGGAATTTGTTGCCCTCTTTCCTGCATAACCGTTGCCACCTTGCTACACACTAATTGACTGCTTGTTTGTGCACTGTAAAGTAGGAATGGACCTCCTAGCAGTGGGTTACGGGAGTGAGAGCGAAGATGACGGGGCACAGCAGCGCGAGCAGCGGGCGGGAGCCGGCGGGGAGCTGGCAGCTCCTCGTCGGCACGAGGAGTCTGACGATGACAGCGTGGAGAGCAGCGACGAGAGGTAGCTCATTGGGAAAGAGTTGGTACCCACCCACTGGGTGCGGCGTGGCGGTTGGAGAGTGGGTTTGGCAGCTGGAAACGGCCCGTAGGGTTTCCCTGGGTATCTGTACCGATACTTGGCCATGCGGGCGCTCTCGGCTATGTCCCAGTAGTGCGCCTGCCGCATTATCCGGTTGACACGCCGCAAGCACACCAAGGGGCGTGCGCATGTGCACTGCGACACTGCGACGCCGCTTTGCGTCAGATGCGGTGGCCTCCGAATCCAACAAAGCCACAAACATCCCATCGACGCCGCCCATCGCGTGTACTACTCACCCAGCGTTCCTCCGTGCGCCCAACAGCGTCGACTCCGCTGCGATGCGGGCGGCGGAGGCGGCCGCACGGTTGCGGGACTACGACGACACTTCCGGGTCAGGGCGGCAGGCGCAGCAGAAGCCCAAGACCACGCTGCCGTCTGCTTTTGACGTGCTGGACCAGGTATGTGTGGACTCCGCGGGCATACCGCTGCCGCTGGCCTCTAGGCTGGCGGGGCCCGGGAGCATGGATGCGCGGCCACACCTGCGAGCGCGGCCGGGTGCAGTGAGCAGTGGCCGGAGCGGCGTTGTGCTGGTGGGCTCTGCCCGGGTTCCAGTTTGCGCTGACCAGCGGGTGCCTCCGTGATCGGCGCCCAGTGTCCCGGTTGGGCGCTCCCGGGGTGGAAGCGGTGGTGGCATCGGCGGCAGCCTGTCCAGTTGCCTTTGAGGTTATGTCCTGACGGCCCCTTGGCCGCCTCTGCAACGTTGTAACCTCGGCTTCCGTACATGATATGAGCGCGATGCGCAACAGGAATGCTTTCGGAACGCACTCTTCTTTGACTGAACGAGTTTCCTAAACGCTTGAACACCCAACCAACCGCCAGTCGCCAACTGCCACCCCGGCGCCGTGCAGGTTTCCGCTCCACCCACCTTCCTCGACCCGGAGGCCATTCGGCCGCTGGCCAGCTCCGCACTTCATGGGCTTTCGGAAGAAGAGGCGGCGCGGCTGGCGGGGCCGGGGGCCAGGCACGGGCAGCGGGCGCGGGCGGCAGCAGCCGGGCAAGGACTTCGATATCTCTCGGCTGGCGCCGCCGCTGAAGGGGCAGGCAAAGTGCGTGCGGCGAAGCTCCTCGGGAAACTGTGCGGACCCTACTCAGCACCGGTCCGGGTCCAGGCATCGTGGGCACGAGCAGGGAGATGCTGGTGCCCTTGCGCGGCATACCAGGCGTGCAGGCGGCCGGGCTGCGTCTACTCCTGGGCCACGCAGCGAAATGGCGTGTGCGTGCTTTGCACCATGACGGGCATGTGCACGCGTGCCCCGCCCCGACTCATCCCTCTTGCGCGGCCCTGGCCCGCAGGCAGAGCGCCGACAAGCGCGACGCCCCCGCGAGCGCCATCATTGAGGGGAAGGCTAAGCGCTACAAGGCGGATGATGGGCCCGAAGCCACCCAGCAGTACACGGCGGCGCAGGTGCGGGAGCGGCGAAGCGAGTGGGAGTGGGAGTGGGAGGGGTCGACGGTCCACCTTGTGTGGCAATAGAATTGTCCTCGTGGGGCACCCAAGGCTTTCCACCGTGTATGGCAGGAGGTTGCCCTCATCGGGGCATCAAGTGGACTGCTGCTGTCGCGGGCAGAGCATCCACCTCTGCGTGAACTCACATCCACCCTTGGGTGTGCCCGTGCCATACCCACGGGGGACTCTACCCATGTTTCGCACTGCATTCGACGTGCACATGCCCCATGGCCCGCAGATCGCCATGATGGGCGGTAAGGTGGATGCCAAGCCCTCCGGCCCCACCAAGCCCATGGAGGTGTCCGAGTTCCTAAACAAGGGCGTCGGTGC
Source organism: Gonium pectorale (assembly GCA_001584585.1). Taxonomy (NCBI): domain Eukaryota; kingdom Viridiplantae; phylum Chlorophyta; class Chlorophyceae; order Chlamydomonadales; family Volvocaceae; genus Gonium; species Gonium pectorale. Next base: position 3,963,811 of record LSYV01000003.1, read on the forward strand.
GGCGCAGCTGCCCCGCAAAAACGCGGACCGCAAGGACAAGGAGAAGGACAAGCGCATGAAGGGGCAGAGCACGCACTCTCACTGGAAGAGCGAGGCGGAGATGGTGCTGCGGCAGCAGTTTGACTCATGAAATACGTGCCATCACGTATGGAAACAAACAGCTTCAAGTTGGGTCCTGTCAATTGATGCCGGGAGTACAGGACAGCTGTCGAAGCTGCACAAACAGGGCTTCCTCGGGGCGATGGGCAGTGACCACGGGATGAGGGCGCGCTGCGGCATGAGTGGGGGACGTGTGCCCAACTGCCCAGCGGTCTGCGTATGCGGACCGGGTACACGCGGATGGCTGTCTGTGCTGACAAACAGCTGGGTCTGCAGAACTGAGTGAGTGTGCGGGTGGTCTAGGCTTGCGGCGTCGACTGTACAGGCCATGCAGTTGTCGAGGGGGTGAGCCACACTCTCCTTGCATCCCGCAAAGAGGCATCCATCTGCATAACACTGCGCAACGTCCTACAGCGGGCCGCGCGCGCCTTGAGCATCTTTCACCAAGCTTCCTGCCGCAAGAAAAGAGAAATCCGTAATATGTCGCGGCACCACAGCCTTGCCCACGACAATATGCAGCACCGCTGCGATGTGCACGCGGCCAAACCGGGCTTCCAGCGCTTTTCGCTTCGAGTCGCCACCCAGCGCCAGCAAGCGCCGAGCGAACTGGCCGTCCTCACAAAGGAGCATCCCGCGGCCATGCAATGCCGTAGCACACAGCGAGACGTCGCATACAAGCTGCCCGGGATGCACCTCCCTCATCAGGCACACGCCAACGACTCTTGAGATTGCGAAGCCGCCGTCTCCCCGGCGGCTCCGGTGGAGCCATCCCGAGCCCACTACCGCCGCCGCTGGTGCCTCTGTGGCGGCGAGAGCGGTGGCAGCAGCAGCGTGAACAGGTTCCTCGAGGCGTTGGAGGCCTGGGCGCTGACGCACAGCAGCGTGCCGTCCAGGCTGCAGGAGCAGAAGCGACCAAAGGCCTTGCTGGTCAGCATCACCAGCGAGCCGTCACCCAGCGGCGCAGCGGCGTGCAGGGCAGTCGAGCCCCAAGACCCACGCGATGCCCCGCCCAGCGTGCCCTCCGGCCCCCCTCCTCCGCCTCCTGCCGTGCCGCTGACCGGACCGCAGAGTCCACCGACGCCGCAGGGCCCGGGCGCGCCGCCCTGCGGTAAGCCCACTGCAGCACTCCCGGTGGCGGCGTGGGAGCGGTCGGCGCCCGCTGGTAGCGGGTCGGGCCGGAAGTCCGGATCCCACTCCACGTCCCTACTGCTCGCGCTCGCGCCGCGCATGTCTCCGTTCCCTCCCAGCCGCGCGCCCCTGTCAGCCCTCGCCTCCGCTGCAACCCCACTCAACCGCCACCGGCTGAGGAGCGCCGCCCAGGACGAGGGCTGCGGTGCTCTGGGTGGGAGGGCTGGCCCCGGATCAAGATCGGCGCCGAGGTCCGGATCTAGGCCCGCCGGGGACATCTCGGCGGTCATGCGACGCTGGAATGCCAACAGGAAGGCTCTCCAGCCCCCAACCCCAGCCCCCTTTCCCTTCATACCCCCAACCCCGGCGGACCTCCACGCGCCGCCCTCCTCCAGGTCCTCCACCTCCTCTACCGCCGCCGTCGCTGCCTCGATCGCGGGTAGTGACCGCGGCGCCCTGCTGATGGCTACGGCTTTCATCTGGAACCAGCACTCATTTGCCACGGCGGCGCCCGCGGCGGGCGGCTGTTCGCACAGCAGGATGTGCGGCGAGGAAGCGGCCGCGCAGCACTGCTGCTGCTGCGCGCCGGTGAGGCCCGGGCTCCACGTGGACACGCCTGCGGGCCGCCACGTTGTGCACCGTCAGCGAGCGAGGGCGTTGGGGAGCTAGCGCCCTAACGCCATGTGTGACCGCCGCGCTCGGCCCTGCCTGACCAACCAACTTTTCCCAGCCTCAGGCACGGCCAGTGCAGGACCCACCCACGATCACGCCGTCCACCAGGTCCGACCCGGGCGCCTGCAGCACCACGTCCACCTCCGGCGAGCGCCCCGACTGCTGCCCCGGGCCGCACTCCACGTCGTGCGGGCCGGGAAGCGCCGGCAGGCGCACGCCGCAGGGCCCACCCGTCAGCAGCGACACAAGCTGTGCGCGCGGGTAGGACAGCGGCTGCAACTGAAATTTGTAGCCCGACCAGCCGGGCGCGTCCAGGTGGCATGAAACCACGGCGTTCATTCCGGCGACGTCTGGAGGCGTGGGGCCGGGGTGGAAGGGAGGTTGACGGGAGGGGAGGGGAGTTACACGGCAGGAGGGGGGCAGGAGCCTTTCGCGCAACGTGATGGGGTATGCGTGCATAAGGGTTACTGGGGTCGACCTGCCTGATAGCGATGCTGTAAAGAGGCGGGTGGCGGCGGACGAAAATGCACATGCGTTGCAACTGCTGCCCATTGTGAACTGCCTTCCGCAATCACCTTGCGCCGGCCGCCTAAGGGCAGTCCCTTGCCACGGTCCCGTTGGGCACCGACGCGCCCGAGCTCTCCGTGAATACCCCAAACCGTGCGCATGGATCGCGGGTAGCTGCGGCTCCTCCGATGGCGTGCCTCCCTCCCACCTGCCAGCGTGCAGAACTTGTCCCCTTCCATCAGGTACACCCACTCCTTGGACAGGTCTATCTCCGCGCCGTCCTTGAGGTCCGTTCGGTACACCCGGAACGTTAGCGCCGACGGCTGGGCCACCGTGCACACCACCGGGCGCGGCAGCACATCCACCAAGCCGCCGTCGACGGTGGCGGCGGGGCGGTTGGAGAGATGGATGCTCGGGCGTACGCACTGCCGCGGCACGCCTCCCAGAGCCGCGCCCAGCCTGCAGCTCGCGGTGAGCAGCGCGCCGCGGGCTGCGGCCAGTGCCGCCCGCAGCCGTTCTGCGCATCTCGCCGCAGCTGAGGCAGGCTCCCGCCGCTCCGACGCCGCGCCTCCGCCTCCGGCTGCGACCTTGTCGCCGCCGGACTGGAGAACGCCCTCTGCCGCTGCCGCATGCCCCGGCGGGGGCAGCGGCGGCTGTGTGTTGCAGAGGCCGGTGCTCCGGGACAGCAGGCGAAGGGGCCGGCCGCTGATAACCACCGCCGGCTGCAGCAGACCCACGGTTCCAATGCCCGCGCCTCTAGGCCCCTGCCGACCCACCTCTCCAACATGTTGGGCCCCGCTGACGCCGTCGCCGTGGCGCAACAATACCGGTCCCTTTTCAGGGCCGCTGCCAGAGGCTTCCGACAACAGGGCCCGACCCGGATCTGACAGGCCGGTGTGTAGCTCGGCTTTGCTGCTAGCAGAGGATTCCGGGCCGCTATGGAGCAGTCGCGCTGCTGCTCTGCTTGTTATAGAATCCCGTGTCATTGGCTCGTTCCCATGGGAGTCCAAGTGCCCGATGGGCTTCTGCTCAGGCTCTTCAGCATGCGCATGGCTCTGCGTCGAGCCCCCAGCCGCCGGTGGCAGCAGCAGCGTAAACTGGTAACCGTACTGGACGGCTTTGTTGTTGCACGCAATAGCAAAGCCGTAGCCACCAGCCGCTGCCGTGGTGGGCATGAGTCCGCAGTAGCCTTTGCTGGTCTTTAGGGACAGGTACCAGGCTGCAAGCAGGTACGATGAGGCGGCCGAAGACGTAAGGCATGCACACAGCGCAACGCTTGGATGGGCAAGGCATGAGGCTGGCAGCGTTTGCGGCACGCAGATTCTGTCCCGCCTTGAGGTACCCTTTCACACCTGAGAAGGGCGGCCCCAGCCCGGGATCCAGCCCTGCACGGTGCAGGGTGTCTGCATGGGGCGGGTGCTAAGAACACTGCCGCATGCACGCTGCGAATACATGTCGCCAGCGGCGTGCCCGTAGCATGGCGTCCCTTACCCGATGGGAAGCTTGCTGCTCCTGCTCCGAGCAGCGATGTGACGTGGAGCATCGCACCCAAAACCAAAGCCATGGCGAAGGCCGACAGGCCCCTCCGAGACATGCTTAGTACTTGCAACTCAGCAAGCATGCTACATTTAAACTTGCTCACGAAATTGTCATCCTGAACTGCAAGTGGACAGTGACAGGTCGCGTAAGCATCGCGACTCCGTGTTCACCGGCTTCCCTTCCAGTTCATAGATTTGGCACGAATGGAAGAGGTGTAACCAGGAAGCGATGCTGTACGCTATGCATACACCGTAACCGTAACACGCACGGCCAAGCCGTGCCTGTCCCCAATACGCCGCGTCGTCCTCGCGATTGCGCGCAACCCTGTGCGAACCAGTGAGGCGGTGAATTAAGAGCGGTGTCCCGGTATCGTGTGGGCACGCCATACACCGTCCCTGGAAAGGTTGCATCTATGTGCACGCCTTCGGGTAGCTTTTAGCTCCCCGGGCAGCACTGGCGGCCGAACGAGGTTGTAAAAGGAGCCCAAAGCTGCATAGTAAGAGGGGTCCGCACCGTTGCGTAGGCTAGGGAAGGCAACTGGGACAAGCTAAATGAGCGTGTCGAAGCGTGGTGGTGGCTAGCTGCTGGCAGGCACCGCCGTGGGCACCGCGCTGCGCCCGCCACCATGCCAGCACGCCCTCGTCTGCTGACTGGCAACCGCAGCACCTGTCATTCTGACGGCCATTAGTGGCACGCGCTTCCGCCCTGCCTCCATGCGTCCCTGGCCAGCTCTAGGCCCACTTGCGCCGGTCCCAGCCCTGTATAGTGATACAATGACAACGTGAGCTGAATGGATATTACATAATTCTGCTGGATTTCATGCGGTCACCAGCGCACATGTGGCAGCCGCGCACCGCCATGCAGCTCCCATCCTTGCACGGGATGGTGTGTGGCTCCTTGCTCGAAAGAATTTACGGGAACGTCTTACACAGCAGTCGCTCAAAAGCCAGGGTGGGGCAAACTGACGCTACCCGCATGTGCAGGAAGCTTCTAACGGAAGCAGCGGAATAGCGGGTGCCTGGGCATGATGTTTCAATCCGTTTGCCTTGCGAGCAACGGGTCCGAGTGAGGAAGAAAGAGCAACATTTACCGGTCTAATGTACCGATACATATGGGGCACTCAGTCCCGACATGCCCGCACTCCAGGCTTCTGCAAACACTCAAACAGCGCCGGAGGTGCGCAAATCAGCGCCATCTTCCTGCGCCCGCTCTTGAAGATATTCATGCCGCGGCGCCCGCCATGACCCTCATTCGGAGATGCAAGGTCGGCAGCGCCACCATCCGAACCGGATCATGCAGGTGCGCTGCGAGGCACAGCGCTGCGCAAGTTGCCAGTTGGCGGACGGCCACGGTCGCCCTCTTCGTCCCCTAAACACACGGGTCGAATGGGGCCCGCGCGCCTTGGGTATGAGGGGCTAAAAGCCCTGCGGCTATGAACACGGGGAAGTGTAAAAACCCGATATGATGATTATGTTGGGATGCGCGTACGAAGGCATGAACCCATGATATCAACATCAACCCGCTCCAGACCCACCTACCCCGCACACCTCCCCTTTGCAAGTATTACTCCGTCCCTTGCAAAGGTGTCATGGCTCGTTCCCCTGAACGGGGACCTGCAATGGCCCGCCAGGGATCCAAACGCCATCTATGGGTTGAGTTTGGGGCCCAGCCTCACGGCATTTACCCGCCCCGGTTGTATCCTCCTGCGTCCGCGTGAAGGTAAAAGCCCCCCAATAGGTGTAAGCAATCGTAGTCAAGAGTCACATTTTTTATCCAAGAATGGCAACTGGACACGCACAGACGCATCCTTCCAGACCGCAACTTAACCTCCCAGAAACAAGCACGCACTCGAACTCCCACATCATAATCATGTGCCAGCGACGTAAGGCGTCCAGCCTGCCTGGCGCACCCTACGCCCTTCTCCCTTCCTGTTCATGCAGAACATCAAGATACCAGTACCCCACCTGCCCGCTCGACAGCTGCTCCAAATGTCCCAGGCCAATCCAGCACAGACGATCCTTCTCAACGCTAACACAGCGCCCCACTGCTGCCGCGACATAGCCCCAACCCCAATTCTCTTTGATGCGCCCGTGAAGGCACCCTATTTGTAGTTTGAGCAGACAAGGGAGAGAAGGACCAGCAAAAGTCAGTCCGGCCCTCGCAGCCACGGCTGCCATTGCAGCAGCAATCTACCGCAGTAACCTGGCCTGCCGCATCCCACTCCCCCTGCGAGCTAGCATAACTGCCGCGCCGTCACTTGACGCTGATCGTGTGCCGGCATTACGGCAATGCAGCAGCACCCATGCACCCAGCTCGGACTGCTCTGCGGCAAACTCAACCACCTGGTCCCGAACACGCTGGCAAATCACCTGCAAGACCTGGGCAGCTATAATAATACCAAGCCTGCCAGTCTTCGCAACGCCCCCAGCGAGCCGACGGGCAGCCTCACAAATTGCCGCAGCCGCAGCCTCCGGCCGGCCTAGCACTTGGCTCGCCCGGCCCTGTCGGCTCAGAAGTCGTAATCTGTGCTGAAGGTGAAGTCTGCCGGGTCGCGCCCCGATGTGTGGCCGCTGCCGCTGGCGCCCATGCCCGACATGACGCCCGCGAGCTGGTATTCGCCCACGCGGCGCTCGAAGAAGTTCGCCTTGCCCTGCAGGCTGATCATTTCCATCCAGTCAAAGGGGTTGGCCGCATTGTAGTGCTTCTCGTAGCCCAGAGACACCAGCAGCCGGTCCGCCACGTACCTGTCGAGTCGGGTTGGGCGCGGCAGGCAACAAAACATATGCGAGGTCATTGCATGATTGGATGCACCTGACAGCACCCCGGGCTCAATGGCTGCACACAGTGCGAAGTATGCCCCATGAACATAGCTGGCCCGCTCGCCGAACCACAGAGGCGGCACAGGCGCAACGCCCCTGCCGGCAGGAAGTGCGGGTTAGCAGCACAGCCGCTACTGAGGCTGCAGCGGTAAGGGCTGATCGACATGGCCATGCGGTTTCAGCCGTGGCTTCCCCCTTCGCCCGCTGGCGGCTCCGGGGCCTGGGCAGCCCCCGCCATGCCCTCACCTAATGTACTGGCTCATGAGCGTTGCGTTCATGCCCAGCAGCTCGCACGACAGCGCCTCCGTGCAGAACTCGTCCTCCAGCTCCACCGCCTCGGTCACGATCTGCAATAAAGATGGGAGCAGGTATGTGCGACTACCGTACGTATGCACAGCAGCCATGGGATGCGGCTCCATGCAGTTGGGTTGTTGGGTGTGCCTCGGGGCCCCAGGGCAGACCCGCAGTTGCCGCGGGGCACCATTCGTTCCCTCCCTTCTCAAGCAGCCCACGAAGCCCCGAGGCGCAATCCCAAGCATCGCTCAAACAGTCAGCTGCCGGCTTTCAGCGATGCTCAACGCCCCACGCAGGCCGTATCCCGTTCTGCACCTGCAGCACCCGCTCCCGCGACAGCCGGCCGCGCAGGTGGCGGTAGAGGCAGCAGGCGAAGTCGCAGTGCAGCCCCTCGTCGCGGCTGATGAGCACGTTCGAGAAGGACAGGCCGGGCATCAGGCAGCGCTTCTTGAGCCAGAAGATCGAGCAGAAGCTGCGGAGGGGTCGGGATAGCAGGAGCAGGCAGTGAGGCGCTGGGCACGAACATGCTTGGATATTTTGTGGCTTGCGCAGATCCACCTTTTCCGGTCCTTGTCCATAGCATCCCGTCGTGTACGTTGCCCGATGATGTCCGCCAATGTGACAAACAGGCGCAACAAGCCGGGGGCCTGCTGTCATTGTCACATATCCGTCGAGTGTTTGGCACATCTGAGCCCGATGCCCAGCACCCAGCCCTGGCAGCCAGCCCCCTGCGACGTCGCTGCCGCCATGCGCGCCTCACCTGCCGGAAAAGTGGATGCCCTCCACGCACGCAAATGCCACCAGCCGCTCAGCGAACGAGCCGCTCGAGTTAATCCAGCGCATCGCCCAGTCCGCCTTCTTGCCCACCGTGGGAATGGTGTGGATGGCGTCAAACAGCTTGGTGCGCTCCTGGGGTTTATGAGATGCGGGAACACATTGGACAGGACATCCACACCGTGCGCCAAGCCCGACGTGGTAACCGAGCCCAAGTACGGATTCAGCTGCTGCCCATGGACCTTCCTCCTCCGGACAATCCTCCGATTACCAAGGCAGCTACTGGAAACCCACGTTACCGGCACCCCATGCGTGCAGAAAAGTTGTGCGAAGTTCTTTCCATATCGTGCCTTATAATGACAAGTGGCGGGCTAACATTTGCTGCATTGTGGAAGGGTGACCAGTCCGAGTACTACTCGAGGCACAGCGGCCTGTAACGTGTCATGCGTGTTCCGGGAGTACACGATAAGATAGCAGCGGGTCAGCTGCCGCGTAGCGAATCATCGCCACACGGTTCGGCGGATGTGCCGGGAGGTGCCCCGGCGAAAGGCACTGCATTCCTCAGCGCCCATGCAACCAACCCGTCACAACCCGCCCGATCGGAGCCCGAGTGGAGCAATGCTCTCGCAGCCGCGTCCCGCCACAGACCAACGAGGCAAGCGCCATGTCAACGTGGCACGCTCATCGCGCCACCACGCCACAGGGGAGCCACCCACCTCGGGGTCGCGCACGTAGTGGTCCAGCAGCACGCTGTACATCTCACTGTGCACGTTCTCGATGGCGATCTGGAAGCCGTAAAAGGCCCGCGCCTCGGGCACCTGCGACAGGCACCCGACCCGACGAGGGGTGAAGGCCGGGCCTCCGCACTACCCTTGACCTACTGATGTCGCTGTGCAGTCCTGCTTGCGTGGCTTTTTGCAGCCAGTCTGTTCTTTGCAAGCTCGCAAGTCGAAACCTTTCCCCGAGCCGTGAGTGCTGGAGCAACCCCCTGACCTGCACGTCGCTCATGAAGCGCGCCGCCAGGTTCTCCATTACGATGCCGTCGCTGGCGGCGAAGAACGCCAGCACCGTCTTGATGAAGTGCTTCTCCGGGGCTGCACGTCGAAATGTGCGCGGGGACGAAAATGGCGAACGGGAGCATTATGCATGCAGGTTTAGGCGGCAGTCACAAATATGAGGTGTACAAATTAGAAAGGACTGGGAGCCCGCGGCCCAGGCGCTGCTGTTCCTGGGCTGTGACGCATGCACGGAGGCCGAAAGCACCGGCGGACCCGTGCACGTGCGCTCTTGCGGTTGCAATGGAACCGCATCTGCCGCGGTGCTCTGCGTTCCCATGGCGCCATGGGTCGCCTGCCCGACGCTTAATCCCAGTCCAATAACACCGCCATGGCTACTCACCCTTGAGCTTCTCCCAGTCCGTCAAGTCCCCGGTGAAGTCCACCTCCTCAACGGTCCAGAAGGATGCCACGGCCCGCTTGTAGAACTCCCATATGTCCGGGTAGCTGTGCGGGGACACGAGAGGGCATGGCTCATGAACGGGCGCCAACGACGGGTTGGGCGCCACAAGGAGACACGCAGTGCGCGATGAGGGCTCTTCGGTTTCGGTGACGCTTGGTCCCGCAGCTATGCATGGGGTCAACTGGGGAAAATGCGGTCCTCGCGTCCCTCCGCATGCCCGCATGCCTGTGCACACCTACCGGACTGGGAACAACGTGAACCGATTAGGGTTCTCCATTAGGATGGGCTCCGACGCCTCCGTGTACTTGTTCTGTGACTGCGGTGCACCGTCCTCGGGTCCAACGGCAGCCTCCCGAGGACATTCTGAGAGCTCCCCGCAGTCACTACTCCGGCAGCCCATGTTGATATCTATGCAACGCGCTCGCAGTGCCTCGAATTCCTGCCCAGGGGTCGACGCCTGGTCCTCCCGCTCCTCCCGCGCATCCTCTTCTGAGGCTGTTGAGGCCGGAGGCGAGGAATCCGTCTCCTGCAATAAGTGCGACTCTGCGCAGGTGTTATTGGAGTCGGAGAGGCGTTCTGAGGCGGAGCTCGAGCCGTGGTCGGCACTTGGCGGCGTGTCCAGCCTCGAACCAGAGCTTGAGCAACGCCGGCTCGGTACTGATTTTGGTGGTGTTGGAGGGCTTGCGACCCCCTCGTCCGCTGGTTCCGGTCCGCTTGAGCTGCTCCCGTCGTTGCTTCCGCGACACTCAGCTGAGCAAGGCTCCACATTCGCTGAGTGCTCGTGTTTAGTATCTCTTCCATGGCATTCGGCACCGACAACGCCCAGAGTTGCAGAGTAGTTATGCAAACCCTCGCAACACGACGAGGCTACAGGACCATCGCCCCTCATTACATCGAGGCAAGCGGTCATCTTTGCGGGGACCGAGCTTGTGTCTTCCCTTATGCGATGTATGCTATGTGGCCCTGGTGTCTGTAAGACTGTAAACGCTTTGCAGTTATGGAATTAGCAGGCTTTGCAGACACAGAACGGGGTGGCGGCCGACAAGGAAGTTCTGGCGACAAATTGCGCTCGGACGCCTTTGCTCCGAAGACGGCCAGGCGGCCCAACAAACCCCAACAAAGCCTGCACCATTGGTGTCACCGGTTCAAGCTTTTATTCTGTATATGTGAACAGAGACGTGGCGAGGGCCCGCGGGTCGGCGGGAGTGACATCATGACGTGACGTGTGTGGCTAGTGTACCATCCCAGGGCCTCCGCCCAGATTCATGTGTTATGTATGGCAACCATGCTGGAGTGCGCTTACATGCTCCGCAGCCAGCCGCTGCAGCCAGCTGCTGAGTGTGGGTTGTGTGTTGGTGCACACGGCCACGTGCGTCCAACCGCGTCCACACGCCCACCTCATGTCCAGCACGGCCCATAGCCATGGAGACGGCCATGAACCAGAACATACTTATGCTGCGTATGCACGCTGGCATTACCGGCTAAAGCGGCCTTGCCGCCCAGCTTTGCCCACTTCGCGTTTTACAGCTGGCTGCCGTCTTGGGACGACATGGCCCGTGGTTCAGGCGCTGTGTGCTACCTGCTTCAAAGCCAACCCGTCATGATAACGATGAGATTTGTGCTAGGCGCATGCTTGTCGCAAATTCTCTGCCTACCCAGTCTCTGCTTTCTTGTTTTGCCTTCACATCGTGCACGCTGGGGTGCAGCCGCCGGACGGGGGTGGCGGTTTATTGATCATTAAGGGAGCGGTGTGGGTATCATTTGTGTAGCACGTGGCGTTAGTGGCGTCTGTGTCCCATCTGTCCCATCGTATCCCATACACCTTAGTCAGCGGCGCCGCGGCGTCAGCAGAGCCAGCAGGATCCCATGGGTTACTAAAGTCCTGCTACCGAATGCTGGAGCTTATTGCGGGTTGCTCCCGACGGGTTGTACGTGGCTGTACGGACGGCTCCAAACGTAACGGACATCCTGTGCCGCGGCCCGCTCTGCAACTCAACTTCCTATGCCTATATTATAGCCATGGAGTCTGAGCAGACTTAGGCCCACATATCAACTGCAGCATCGCCTTAGAGTCACCGTTTTTTGCGTTGCCTCGTCACCTATAATAAGCTGGCGAGCTTACGCTTCTATTGACGCACGCGCTGGACCTGAGTATAGGCCACTAGGGCGCAAGAAGCCAATATGGCTGACGATAGTGTGGAACGGATGGCGAGGTCCATCCTGGCGGAGAAGCGGGCACGCAAAGCTGCAGAGGATGATGCTTTGCGGCTATACAATCGCGTGCGGCAGCTGCAGAAAGAGGAGGACCGCGCGCAGAAGCGCATCGTGGAGACGAAGAAGAGGGCAAAAGAGATAATCAAAGCGCGGGAGCGGAATGAGCAGAAGCTATTGGAGAAGGAGCAGCGGCATCGTGAGCTTGCCGAGCAGGTCGAGGAGCAAAAGCTCGAGAACCTCAGGGCCAAGGAGGAGGCTCTGCGGCACAGAATAGAGCAGGAGAATAGGGTTTATCAGGACAAGCTTGAGACAGTACAGAAGACCAAGGAGGAGCGGGCAGAAATTGAGCGCCTGCTGGCTGAGAGCCGGCTGCTGGCACGCAAGGAGGCGCTGGAGCAGAAGGACACTATCCGCAAGCAGCAGGAAGATGCGCGGCGGAAGATCGAAACCCTCAAACTCCAGAAGCTCACGGCGGTGAGGGGCCTCCCCTGGGGTTTGGGCCGCATGTCCCACACATGTCCCGATGGCTGACACACCTTCTACACCAACCCTCGTGACGCAGGCCCAGGAGGAGTACGAGCGGCGGCTTAAGGAGGAGATTGATGCTAAGATTGCGAAGGAGCAGGAGATTGAGCGACTGGTGCGTGCCCTGCTGGCCTGGGCAGCCGCTGCGTCTTCGTGTGTGTTCTCCGCGTGGTTGAGCGCCAGACATGTTGAGACTGCTTGGTGCTTGTGCAGGCCCAAATGGAGCTGGAACTCATTGAACGGCTCAAAAACAAGCAGGCAGAGCAGCGGAAAGCATACCAGCAGCTGGAGGCGGTCCTCTCGCTTGGGAGCGTCAGGTGTGTCGTAGTGGCCAAGCCGACCAAACATCGCATGTGGCAGCTGGTCTGTCCATTGACAGTAGTTCGGCTGATGCAAGTGTCATTTGGGGGTTCGGGTGCAGCCACGGATCTGTGGCCGAGCATTGAGTGGCATTTGAAGTGGCATGTGAAAGGGGGCTCCAACGAGGGATATCCGTCCTGCGCATGTGGCATGCCGCATGCGCGGCGTCCCCCCCTCTACCGTAGCACGACAGTTCCGAGTGGCTCAGATGACGGTCAATTAAGGGTTGGAACTTGTTTTATACACCAGCTTGCTCTACCTAGACGCATGGTGTGAGTCGGGGTCAGGCTGTGGACCGCCGGAGGCGCTACAACATTGCCGCCTGCTACCGCGACGTTCCAATGTAGTGCCGTTCGCTGCGGGTGACCACCCTGGCGACGTCCCGCACCTGTGTCGCTGCCTGCCAAACGAGCATGTGCGTGCTGTCCCATCAATCCCCGCAACAGCACCAGCAAAGGCCTGGCAGCCGCGTCGAAGCCCGGGAGCCCAAAAGTGGTGGCGGTGGCTGTGCAGTCGCCGGAGCGGCATGGGTCCAACCTCTCGCAGCAGGGGCCGGGAACGCCGCCGCAGCAGGAGGCACAGGACGCGGAGCCGTCGGAGGAGGACGTGGCGCGAGCATTCGCCATGTACGACACCGACGGCGTGGGCGAAATTCCCACGTTATCGCTCGACAGTGAGTCGTCGCCTTCGTGGTTGGAGCTGATGCGGCAAAGCTGCTCCGTTGATGGTTTGGGTTGTGTGATTGTGTGGCTGCGTGGGATTGCACCCGAGTGAAGGATGTGATAGTTGTTTAGAAAGGCCTGAGGAATTGCGACATGCTTTAAGCCATTGTGGACACTGTTTGTGTTAATGGTGCAATGCGGAAGAGTGCTACGTCCCCGTAATGGCAAGTCAATGCCCCGGCAGCTGCGCCATGTAGCTTGCGCACCCTCCCAGCGGTCCGTCTGTCCCCTATCCCTCCCCACAGGCCTGCTTCGAGACCTCGGGGTACCGCTCAACCCTAGCCAGCTCTCGCAGGCGATAGCGCAGCTGGACACGTCACAATCAGGAAAAATTACCTTCGGGGAGTTCCTGCTATGGTGGAAGGGGTGAGCCGACAGGCCGCGTTAGGGACTCGTAGCTGCAGCAGAGGTGGTCGATACGGCCGAGGGGCGCACAGCGGTTGTAGGCGGAGGGAGGAGGTGCCTGCGGTGCTGACGAGCCACGCTGAGCAACCAAACGCGCATGTAGGCGGCGCAGAGATGCACTGCATCTGGCTTTTGCTAGGGCTTCGGCCCAGGAAGATGGGCGAGTACCAAGGATGGGTTTGCGAGCAGCGGCACTTCTAACAGCTGAGCGCCATTGGTATCCAAGTGTCAGCAGTGCTGGCACGCACTGGTGGTGGGAGCGGGGTGGAACATTCAGCGGGTTGCTGAGGGGCGTGCGTTACACGCAGGCGTGCTAATACCGCGGCCGATGGGCCTTCAGTGGCAAGGATTCGGGCTACAGGATGCCGGCCGGCTCAGGAGTCACAGGCGCTGCAATGCAAGGGGGCCACCCGTGGACCGGGTATTAGGATGGGTTGTTGCAGCAACAGGGGACTCGAGCCCAGTAGCCCATGCCCCTCCTGCGTGCATTGGCTGCCTCGAGAGACGAAAGACCGCAGACAATGTGGGCGTGGAGCCTGTTGGGCTATGATATGTGTGCACGGCCCGGACGTTTGCGGCAGCTTACCGGTAATGCTGAAAGCTGCCATGGCAACAGTGCTTGAGCAGATGGGGAGCACCGTAGGCTCATTACCTAAGGCACTGACAATCTCATTCACTTTCCTGACGGGGCTGGAGCTCGTGCCACTACACAGCATATCCGGTGCATGAGTTCGCTGGACGGGACTGTGGCGGTTTTCTGTGCTTTGGTCACCTTCATGGGTACGGTCCTCAGGCTTCTTGTGTTACACCAGGCGGCAATTATTGCAACTGGATGACCCGGGAGTGACAATCGTTTGCAAGACAGCATGGTCTTGCCGCACAGGCTTTAAAGCCCCACTTGGCGAATTAATAAATAATTTGCGCTTGCACTTGCTAAACGTCATAGCACGAGGCTAAACAAGAATGCGTCGAAGATCGTTGCGCACATTACTGGACGAGCGCCCACCGTGCCCACATCTGCAGCGGCTTGACAAACGGTAGTCAACCTTCCCGTACCCTTCAACTTCGCGCGGGCAGGCCAGCTTAGGTTGCCCGGTAGCGAGGGCGCAACCGGGAGGAACTAAGATGTGCCCAATAGGCGAAGAGACGCTGAACAGCCACAATGGCCGCGACCCTGACCCTTCGTTCCCATGAAGAGAGTCAGTACGGCCCATCCATATAACCACCACGTAGAGCCCGCCACCTCCCATGCTTCGGTGTATATCCAACCCATGGGAAGGCCCACCCAACATATCCCCCCGCCCACCCCGATCAACCGTCTTGGACCCTCTGAAGTCCAAGATGCAGCCCTACTGCACTATAACCGGTGGCACACACCATCGCATTTCCCTAATTCTATATTTGACGCAACATGCTATTTGCTATGTATGAATGTGGACGTGTGCAGTCACAGCCCAGGACCTGCACGCCTGCTGAGCGCCAAGAGTATTGAAAGCTGCGCTTCTGCAGCGCCGGCCGCCCGCGAGGTTCGCAGCAATAACCTGCAGGACGCAACGAGCAAAAAGGCACCCCACTCCTGGTACCCTAAATCTCTCGTCTTGCGCTCCATCGCACGAACACTAGACGCTTGGGAGGGCCCCACGCCTGCACCCACGCACCCATGACCTCTACCAGCCCTCGGCTCAGTAGCTTTCCTTTCTTTTCTCACCCCGATGTCAGGTTAAGCGAGGCAGAGACGCGCAGCAGCTCCCGTCGGTCCATCTCCCCCCCGCGGACCTCCAACTTGGGGCTGAAGCGCACCCAGGGAAAAGCATCCATAAGATCCTTCTGAAGCTCCTCCAGCTCTGCCTCCCAGCGCGCAAACAGGCAGGCGCCGTTGCCCGGCGACAGCCACGAGGCACTGCTTTGCATGGCCCGCGCGCCCTCCGCGGGCTGTAGGGAGGGCGGCAAGGCCGCGGCCGCCGCTGCGGCGGCCGCGCTTGCAGCCGCAGCGGTGGCCACGCGGTCGCCGATGACTGGCTTGGGTGCTTTGCTGTTGTCGGCCGAGAGGCTGCCTACGATCCAGAACTGGCCTACGGGCGCGTAGCGCTCGCCCAAGCCGTCGGACATGACCTGGTCGTGTCGGCACAGGAGCACACGGCGCATTTCGACAGGAAGCCCCCCAGGGTATGGGTCCTTGAGAGGAGCATCTCAGATTACAAAAACCGCATCTAAAGAAGGCGATGCCTGGAGCACAGCTGGAAGGCTGAGTCAATTCCTCAGGCAGCCAGGCGTAACAGCAATTGACGCCGGAAACTCAAGACAGCAAGCATACTTTCCCACATAGAGTACAAGGGCAGTTCAACGCAACGTGCTTGACACCAGGAAAAATGAGGAGGTGGGGTCTCAGATCCCGCAACGCCGGTCCGTACCTGCAGCAGTCGCAGAAGGCCGTCCTTCCAGGCGCCCTGCCGCACGGGCGGCATCTTCCCCGCCGTGATTGAGCCCTGGCGCAGGCCACCACCGACCGCCAGCGGCGACACAAAGCTGCTGATGGAGCCCTGGCGCGGGGGAACGGCTGTCATGGAGCCCGCCCGGGACGCCACCTTGAGGTCTGCCGACGCCGCCGTATGGCGGCGGGAGCGGCTCGTCGAGCGCGCGGACGGCGACGGCGCGCGCGGCGTCGGTGGCACGGCCATTCCGTCCAGGCCGTTGTCAATGCTTCGCGCGCGTGAGACGCGCGCGGAGATGAGGCCGCGCGCGCGGGCCATGAGTTTGGATCCGCCGTTGGCGCTGACGCCCGCCTCGCCGTCGGCGATCCGCACCTGCTGCACCCTATCAACGATAGAGCCCGACTCAGACTCCCCCCGCGAGGGCGCCCGCGAGACCGTGGGCGGCACAAAGAGGCCGCCCGGCATGCATACGCGATTTAGCAGTCCATAGTCGAGCGGCCGTGCGAGCAGGCGGCTGGGGCTGGTGCTCTGGCAACGGGACAAGGCGTCCACGCCGTCAGCCACGAACCTGCACCACTCCTGAACGGAGGTTACCTGCGGGGCCCGCAAGATGGATGCCGGGGAAAGGGAGTCCTCGCTGATCTCGGCACCGCCGCCAACGTCGGCCGCCGCGGCATCGGCAGCGGCATCGCGCGCCGCGGAAGCGACTGTGAAGAGCTCGCTAGCGGCGGCGAAGAAGGCAGGGCTGCCGTCGCCGGCGCGCCAGACGGTGTGTAGGCTGCGCTGCGGCAGGCCGGGTTGCGCCTGAGGCTGTTGCAGGTCGAGCGACGCCAGGACACGGCCCATGGAGGAGGTGGCGAAGAAGGGGCTACCGAAGGCGTAGCTGGACACCTGCAGACGGGCGCAGGGAGGAGGCAATGGAGCCAAGTATCTAGGCAAACTGCAAGAAAGCGCAGCCGCGGCTGTGATGCCTGTCATTCCTGCCAACACTGCCAGCCGCAGCCCGGCGGATTTGACAGCCCCATTCCAAGACCCAGGAGATCAGGCCAGGTTCAGTTGTGACGACAATCTCATGTCATCCAGCAGCCTCCAAGCAGCACCTCCCCACCGGCCTGCCGCTGGCGCCGCCCTTTTTGCGCGCCTCTGCCCCCCGCTCCTCGCCCTCCTTGCCAGCAGCTAACCATGCCCTCCGCCACTGCTGTCACCTCCCCTGCTCGCCTTATTGTCTGCCAGGCTCATGGTGAGGCTGATGCCCATCTGCCGGGCCATCTGCACCTCCTGCTGCAGCTGCAGCAGCACCCGCACCGTGAACAGATGCGCCACCACGCCGCCGAACTTGTAGCCAGTGGCGACCAGCTTGTAACCCTGGAGCCAAGGTGGCGCAGCAGCGGGTCGGAGGGCCGTCGCGCAAGCGGGTGCAGGGGCGAGGGACGGCCCAGCTGGCGGCAGAAGGGCGCGCTGGCTGATGACGAAGAAGCACTGAGCTGCTAGTAGCCGCATGCGTGCGTCAGACACGCATACGCCGCCAGAGCACGTCCATGCATTTGTTCGCGCCAAAGCCACTACAAGCGTCGTCTTCCATATGGCAGGTTGTCAAGCCATCCTGGCAATGGGCAGCCCGGTGCAATGAGCCGCTGCGACACGATAGCCGCCTGGATGCCTTAAAGGACCGATCCCACTAGGATCCTCAGCAGCGAACCTGCTGGTGGGCACACAAGCAATCGACCACGCTAACAGCCAGTCACCCACCTGGCCCAAGAGGCTAAAGACGGTGTTTAGCGGCAGGCCCTCAAGGGCTGCAAGTGCGTGCCCGTGCACGTTGCAGGCTGTGGTCAAGGCAGCAACGCAGCAGAGCCCATGGGGGTAAGGAGGAAAAGCTCAATGGGGTACACGAGAGCACGAAGTAGGAAGGTAATGGGACCGTTGGCGGCATGCTGCCGCGGTATGCACGGATAAGCAGCGTGTGGCAGCGCGATCTTGTCGGGAGGGGTGTCAGGTTATTGCGAGGCAGGAGCAGCGGGTTCGGCTAAGTGCTGCTGTTCGGGGCATCAATCTCCATGGGGCACGGGCCGACAAGACAAGGATGGCCCCGCCCGCTCTACCATCAAGGTGACGCAAGGGCCGGTGAAGTCCAGGGGCCCGCACGTTATCGCTGCAGCTCCCTGCGCGCAGGTCCCCCACTGCCACTGCTGGCAACACCGCGGCACCTACCTGCTGCGCCTGGGAAGCCGCACTGCCGTTGCGAGGCCATAAAGTTGGCCATGGAGGTCTGACCAGGGACGTCATGCGCAGAGTGGCGAAGGCTGTTGGAGAAGGCGATGAAGACGGTGGGCTGGATCGCCTGCGTTAGGGAGGACCCCGATGCTGTTAGTGGAGCCCGCAGTGATGTGTCGCTTGTGGGGCGCTGTAGATGCATGTCGTGGCAGTGTGGATGCAAGGGTGGCCAGGCGCAAGGTCCTCGAAGAACGGAGCGATATGTGGTAGGGGAAGGAAGCCTGAAACCCCCCGGTCCGTGCTTGGATGTTGCGTGGTCCCCAAATCCGCCATATTGCCGCCAACCGGTCGCATCCAGCATTACCTTCAGACTCGTCCTGGTCGCCTCACCGAACTTGACGGCGTTGCTCGACAAGGCCAACAGGGCCTTGACCGACGTCCCTTCATGAATGACATACTCCTGTATGTTGTGCAGGGTGATCTGCAATCAAACCAGTCGGAATGTGAGCGCCCGCGACGGAAGAGCGTGTGCGCCCAAGTTTTTGTCCACACCTGCTCTTTCAGCCGCGCGACCGGGTCGGGGGCGTCCACTGCCGACGACAGGAGGAACGCGGTCTGCAAATGCAGCTCTTGTTCTGGGGATAAAGCAGGCGAAGCTGCCATGTTTTCTGGAGGGGAAAACCCTGCCTCTTTCTCAGCCACCCAGGATTACCAAGGCCTACACGATCACACGCGCGATTGCTGATGGCCCGCGCAAGTCAGGCCCGCCCAACCGTCGTGCCAGCCCTAAGGCTTCCCGAGTCAGTAATGGTGCCGCATGGGTATAGGACATTCACTGTTCTATGTAAAGCCCCTGGGCAAGACCCAGAGGCAGAGGCCGGACGGGTCCATTCGGCCGTATGAGAACGGACGATTATCGGCCTCTGCTCTCACGACTCTGCTCTGAGGCACAAAGGAACTAGCAGCTCTAACACATCCTCTACTGATGTTTGGCTGTAATTTCAAATTGGAGCGTTTTGACTCAGTAACCAATCGCTTACCTCGTGGAGGGTGATCATGGGACTGCTAGGCGGTTAGCCACAAGCGGATGATCTTTATCGAAGTCGCAACGGGCCTGGGCTTTCCCCAAACTTCAAATGGCGTCACCTGGGGTCCTCCGGGAATGGCAAAACCTTTACGATGAAATGCTCAGCGCCGAGCGTGCTCTAGAGAGCGTGCAGGAGAGCCTCGCAGCCCCGCGGGCAGCTCCGCAAACTGCGCCCGGCCGACTCCGCCACGCCGTGGGCCCGCACGCTACGGGCCTCTCGAATGGGTCCCCGCACGAGCCGTCAATGACGGACCTGCACATACGAGGCATGCCTGGTCGTTATGCAAGCGGCCAGGTCGCAAGCTGGGATGCTGCAACCGGCGACCCGTTCAGCGACGAGGCCGTTGCTGTGGAGGAGGAGCTGCTGCGGCGGCTGGCGACCGGGTCGCTCAGCCGCAGCCCCGGGCAACCGAGTGCTTGGGGATCGCTAGTCCAGCAGTCGCAGCCCACGCCAGCACAGCGCCAATCACAGGGCTTGCACCAGTCCAGGGCCAGCGCTAATCCAGGCGTGTCGTTGCGGCTACAGCCGGGGCCAATGCCGCCTCCCGGTCCGCGTCCCCGCTCACCTCCGCCAGTGAGCCTACCGGGCAGCTTGCCCATCAGCCAGCAGGCCACCGCGGTGGAAGGTCCGGGGCCTGCCGGAGCGCGTGCGTCGGGGCCAAACGGCATCCCGCGCCCCACGCCCACGCGCTCCTCCATGCCGGCTGCTGGCCCGCCCCTGTGGTCCTCTCCATACCTTCCGCCACAGCCGCCGCACCCGCCCAGCTTCGCCCACCTGCACCCGCAGCCGCCCGACACTACCACGGCCCTGCGTCACGCCATGTCCTATCGGGCCAGCCCAGCGCGCTCCTCGGCACCGGCCCCAGGGATCGCCACCGCCTCACGCGACTCCGCACTCAGCGGAACAGGCCGCCACGCCGGTGGCGCCAGCTACGCTGCGCTTCACACGTTAAGGCAGGGCAGCCCGCCTCGTGCGCAGCAGCAGGGCGCGCAGCGAGGCGAGCTCTTCGAGGCCCTGCACCGGGGCGTGTCGCCGCACCGCATGCGCATGCTGTTCGCGCCAGAGGTCATCGCCGGCCTCGTGGGCTCGCCGGCCGGAGCACCCGCCGCTGAAGCGGGCGCTGACGGCGGCAGTCGGAGCTTGCGTGGCTCCCATGACGCGGGCCTGCAGGGACGCGACGGCAAGCAGCACGGTCAGCGGCGGCGGCCGTCGGCGTCACAACAGCCGTCGCATCCGGCTGCTGCGCCCCGTGGTGGCGGCAGCCGTGAAGCCGCCGTGCGCCGCAGCGACGGCGGCCCGCTGGCCCGCAGGGCCTGGCCGGAAGGCAGCGCGCGCGCATCCGGGCCAGGTCCGGAAAATGTACGCCGGCATGCCAGGGACGGGAGCAGGGCAGGCAGTTC
The DNA here is from genome assembly GCA_001584585.1 of Gonium pectorale. Taxonomy (NCBI): domain Eukaryota; kingdom Viridiplantae; phylum Chlorophyta; class Chlorophyceae; order Chlamydomonadales; family Volvocaceae; genus Gonium; species Gonium pectorale. The sequence goes on from LSYV01000003.1 coordinate 3,984,461, forward strand.
AGCGGCAGACGCTGGAGCTGGCTCAGCTGTCACAGGTGGTGCAACGGCATCTGGTAGGACTGCGGCTGGCGCCGGTGCCCCGCGGGCGCGCTCCGTCTCGCCTGCTGGCGCTTACCGCCGCCCTGCTGCGGCGGCGCCGGCCACGGCCGCACCCGGGGTACGGCCAGTTCGCCGCAGCAGCGCTGGTGGGGCTGCTGGCGAGGGGCGTGCTTCGGTAGGGTCACGGGATCTCGGCCCGCAACGTCACATCCGCGGCGTGCAGGGCACTGCCGTCAATGGCGCCGCCAGTGGCGGTGGCGTGCCTGCGCCTGAGCGACTGCTGCGCTCCGCGTCCTCGCTAGACGAGCGGCGAGCTGACCTCTTCATCAGCCCGCAAGCGTACCGGGAGTATGCCGCTGGAGCCGCTGGAGCACACACTGTGGGCGATGCCGCGGGCGCGTGGGATGGTAGCGGGCCGGGCGCGGCGGCGGGGCATGCGACAGGAGCAGCATCGCCGCCACTGGACAGCAGCGGCTTTGGATCTCGTGGCGTGCGCGGTATGCAGCTGCGACTGACGGCGGAGCTGGCCTCGGCGGCGAGCAGCGTGCAGAAGAGCCATTTTGTGGTTCAGCCGACACATGTTCTCAATGCGGCGGCCCATCAGCTGCGCCCTCCCGATATGTTCGAGGAGGGCGATACTGCGACGTATGACGCACCCTACGAGATGTCCTCTGCCCTCGAAGGCGGTGCAATGCCGTATCCGCTGGCGGCGCTGCCGGCTGGCCTCGCGCCGGGCGGGCACGTTTGGCAGCACGGCAGCGCCGTACCAGGGCACTTTGCCGAGCCAGCATCCGGCCCAGTTTCGCTGGACGAAGCAGAGTTTAAGTTTTACGAGATGGTCGCTGCCGGATCTGCTCAAAGGAGAGGCAGCCTCGGGGACGGAGCTGCCCGCTCTCCCGAGCCGTCCCAGCACGTGGCGGCCGTGATGCCGTCACCCGGCGGCGCTGCAGCCGTCCGGTCCAGCTGGCCTCCGCCCCTGCAGCCCTCACCCACGTCGCATTCGCCTCAGCACCCGGCCCCGGCGCACGGGCAAGGGTCCGGCTCCCCGACTCGTGCCGGCGTCACCCCGTGGCGGCCGCCCGGCACGAGTGCGTCCCTCAACTTCGCGCCACCGCACGCGGCCGGCCCCCATGCCCGCAGGGCGCAGCAGCCGCAACCACAACAGCAAGTGGAAAACGGAAGGCCGCCGTCGCCGGGCGTGAAAGACGCGCCAAGAGCGATGGCTGCGGCGGCCGCAGTTCCGTTCTCCCGGCCTGCGCTCCAACCAGGTCCGGGCCCGTTCCCTGATCGGCTGCAACATAGCGCACCCGGCTCAGCGCCTGTCGCTGCGGCTCCGGTGCACGCCGCTCGCGCTGCTCCGGTCAGCGCGGATGGCATGTCGCCAGCGGCGATCAGCGCCGCGGCAGCAGCCATAATGGCCAACGCCATCAGCAGCGTCGGTAGCGGTGGCGGCCTTGACAGCATTCCGGGGTCGTCTGGTGGCGGTGAGGAGGGGGTCTCTTGGGACCGGCAGGGGTTGCCGACCTCGTGAGTGAGTGTCAGATGTTTACTGTGGCGGCTTCTGCATTCTATAAGAGTACGAGCAACATGCGCAATTGCTTCGAACTTTTATGTGGCTACAGAACGGTGCAGGTCTGTAGGTACCTGCTAGCTTATTTCCGGTCTGTCTTGTCCATGTTCTCAAGGCCGCGTTCAGGGGTCACACAGATGGCTCATTTCCAACCGCTGCACCCGCCTGCTTGCCCGTGTGTTCGTCGGGTGTATCTGCCGCTAGGCACCGCGCCGGTGCTGGATCCCTCTGTCCTGACGGCACAGCTGAGCCGGCTGGACTCCGCCATCCTGGAGCTCATCCGTGGCTACGCTAGTGGCTACATTGACGGCCGCGTGCAGGCGCTCCCACAGTCGGGGCAGGTGCGCCGCCAGCAAGGCTGCCGCTCATCATAAATGTGGTCTTAATCCTCTTTGGGGCCACTTGCTTGTGATGTGCGTTCTTTGCTTTTCTTTCTGCGCAGCCTGCTGGCCGAGTTACAAGCCTAAAACTCGGTGGTCTTATGAGTTACCCCTTTGTTAAGCCTACGTCGAGTCCGACCCAGTCGTGCGTCTCCTTGCATTTCGTGCCTTGCCAAGAACGGAATGTTCAACTGGGCGGTCATACCCTCGCTATCACGTTCCGTTGCTGCCCAGGTGAGGTCCCAGGTGGTGAAGGCAGCCGTGCTGCGCCTAGTTGATGAGGCGCTCCGCGCCAAGCGCGCAGCAGCTGAGGCTGTGCCGGTGATCACGTTCTCGGGGGAGGCGGCGGGCCCATCGCCGCTCGATGCCTTGCAAGCCACGGACACGGCGGTGGCTGAGCAGGCCCGTTCGCCTGCAAGGCAGGCCTTTGCCGTCGCGCCCGTGGTGCGGGAGGATGCTGCGGTTCCGTCTGAGCACCAACAGCAGGTGCGGTTGCCCCTAAGGAGGAGGAGACTCGGAACGGAATCATGGCCCATTCCTCGTCTTTGAAACTGTATTCAGATACCGGATGTTGCCTGCAGATTGTGAGTGCATGGTCTAATCCGCTTCAAGCCCACTAGGCCTTGGGTCTGAGCTCGCCTGCATCTCATGGGCCATTTCACCTCCGTCTGATCCTCATCCCGCACCTCCGGGCCTTTTCCCGCTGCGCAGGCTACGGGCTGTTCACCACAGCGGGCCGACACGCCCTGGCTCTTGCCGGCCACTGGCGTGCCAGGCCTGCCCGCACACTCAGACGCCGGCAGCCCCGCGCACCAGCTGCAAACTCACGCGCTGGCGTCTGCCGCTTCACCAGCAAGCTATGGGCTGAACGCGCCCGTGCCTGCCGGCTCCGCCTTCAATACGCACGGCAGCGCCAGCCCCCTGGCCTTACGGGGCAGCTCAGCGAAGGCCACCATCGTGCCTGAATCGGATGCCCATGGGCCGGTGCCGAGCGTTCCTTTGCCTCCCAGCCGCGGGACGGGGGACGGGGCGGCGAGCACGGGAGCAGACGCTGAGACCAGCTGCCGGCAGGAGCGCCAGCGGTCCCTCACAGAAATGGTGGCGGCGCAATTGCTGGGCGACGGGAGCCCTCCTGGCCGCATCAGCGCCGGTGGTGGCAGCGAGCAGCCCCAACGGCAGCCAGGGCCCGCGCAGGCGCCGCCACCGCAGCAGCTACAGCCCCTCGCGACGGACGTATCTACGGCCACCGAGTCTGCAATGGAGCCGGCGCCCCGTGAGCAGCCCGCTGCGCCGCAGCACTCGGGCGTCGTGACCATCCCAACTGCCCCACTCGCCGCGGCGGAGAGCGTAGCGTCGGGGGCGACATCGCCGCTGCGAGGCAGCTCGCAGCATGGCGACGAGAGCGGCTGCGAGTCCGGCTCACGGCCGCCAACTGCAATGGCACATCCGCTTCCAGACCCCACCGCACCGCCCCCGGCGCACCTGGCTGCTGAGCGGCCCGTGGCCGCATCTCTTTTGGCGGATGTAGACGCGGCCCGATCGGCCGTTGTGACTAACCCTGTCGCGAGCCAGCTCGCTGCCACCGCATCGGCGGAGGTGCCCAGCGGCGCATCTTCGGACGCCCCATCCGCGGCATCTACCCCGGCCCCGGGAAGGCGGAGCTCTGGGGCGGCGCCCGTCGTTACCCCGATGCTGTCGACCTCCTCCCGACCAGCCAGCGCCACCGCACGCCGGCTGGAGCAGGCCTACAACGCTCCACGGCCAGTTGGCCTCGCGGCATCAGCAGGCGGTGCCACTGCATCCCCTGCGCCCGCCGGCGCCGGCCAGGGCGCCAGCAGCAAGGGATTTAGGGCCAGCGCTCCGGGAGCCGCAACTCATCCGCCGCGCCCCACGCCGTCGCGCGCCGCCGGTGTGGGGCTGTCGCGGCCCGCGGGCACTGCCTTCAACTCGCCGCCGCTCTCCCCCTCACGGCCCGCCAAGGTGCAGGCCGTGGCCTCCCCGCGCTCCCGCAACGCCAAGCGCCCCGCCGGCCCCTCCTCTCGAGCGCCTCGTCACGGCTCGGCCGGGTCACCTCGCAGCGGTGGCGGGAGTGGCTCCGCCGCCGGTGCCAGCACCGCTGCCTCGGGGCAGGCCCTCTCGGGCGGCAACAGCAGCGTCGACGTGGGTGCGGTCAATGCGGTCAATGAGCTGTCGTCAGCGGCCTCCGGAGCGTCCACCCGGAGTGCTGCCAAGGAGATTGAGGCGTACCAGCTGCGGAGCGAATCGCTGCGGTTCTTGCAGCAGCTCGAGGCAGCCATCATCTCATCGAGCGTCAGGGACATGCACGAAACAGCGGCGCCGGCGGACGCCGGGAAGGCAGTGGAGGCGCAGGCGGCGGGACAGCGCGGCCTCACGGATGACAGCAGTATTGTTGCTGAGGCTGGCGCCGCAACGACCGTGACAACTGCCGACGACAATGCGGTAGAGGAAGCTAGGGCCGCTGCGGATACGAAGGCGGCAGCGGAAGCGAGGGCCGCGGAGGAGGAGGCGAAGACCGCTGCGGAGGCAAAGCAGGCGGCAGAAGTGAGGGCCGCGGAGGAGGAGGCAGAGACCGCTGCGGAGGCAAAGCAGGCGGCGGAAGTGAGGGCCGCGGAGGAGGAGGCGAAGACCGCTGCGGAGGCAAAGCAGGCGGCGGAGGCGAGGGCCGCGGAGGAGGCCAGAGCGGCGGAGGAGGCAAGGGCCGCCGCGGAGGCAGAGCAGGCGGCGGAGGCCAGAGCAGTGGAGGAGGCGAAGGCGGCAGCGGAAGCGAGGGCCGCGGCAGAGGCCAAGGCCAAGGCCGAGGCTAGAGCAGCAGAGGAGGCGAGGGCCGCGGCGGAGGCAAAAGCCGCAGCGGAGGCCAGAGCGGCGGAGGAGGCGAGGGCCGCGGCGGAGGCAAAAGCTGCAGCGGAGGCAGAAGCCGCAGCGGAGGCTAGAGCGGCGGAGGAGGCGGCGGAGGCAAAAGCCGCTGCGGAGGCCAGAGCGGCAGAGGCGGCAAAAGCCGAGGCGGAGGCAAAAGCGGTGAAGGAGGCAAGGGCCGCGGCGGAGGAGAGAGCCGCGGCAGAGGAGAGAGCCGCGGCGGAGGAGAGGGCTGCGGTGGAGGAGAGGGATGAGGCCATAGCGGCGGAGGCGGCGAGGGCCGAGGCCGAGGCAACCGCCGCGGTGCAAGCCAGAGCAGCGGAGGGGGCAAGGGTCGCAGCGGAGGTAAAGGGCGCAGAGGAGGCCAGATTAACAGAGGCGGCAAGGACCGCTGACGAGGCAAAGGAGGGACAGGAGGCCACAGCGACGAAGGAGGTGAAGGCCGCGGCGGAGGCAAAAGTCGTGGCGGAAGCTACAGCGATGGAGGGGACACCGGCAGTGGCGGAGGCAAAGGAGGCAGCGGAGGCGACAGCGGCGAAGGCGCCAGCGGAAACAAACGAGGCGGGGGAGGTGAGGACCGCCGCGGAGGCGAAGGCAGTAACGGAGGCCAAAGCGGCGGAGCAAGCAAAGGCGGCGGATGAGGCAAAGGCGGTGGCGGAGGCGGAGGCCAAAACAGCAGCTAAGGCCCGTGCGGAGGAGAAGGCAGGGTGGGCTGCCACCACGAGGGATCCAGAGGCAACCGCTGCAGCTGAGCCGGCGGCAGTGATGGTCGCCGCCTCGTCCGAGGCGGCTGGGTTGGCACCCCGTGCAGAGGACCCGCCGCTCGTACCTTCTCGTTCCCTGGTCGGGGCGACGTCCCGCGGTAGCACCGACACGGAGGCGCAGTGTGGCCCTCTGCCGGACGCTGCGTCCCGCAAGCCGCCCAGCGACGGCGCACCTCAAGCCTCGGCACACACCGGCCAGTCCGCGGCCAGCTTGCGGGACGCCGTGGTGCACTGGCCGGGAGGAGCGTCGGAGGCAGGGCCCTCGCCCTCGTCCTTGCCGGCCCCCGCCAGTCCCACCGCACCTGAGCTGCCCGCGTCTGCACCCCGTGTCGACATTGATCCTACGCCCATCCACCGTGGGTCTGGCCAGGCACCCATCCACCCCTTCGCCAGCGACTTAGCCCAGGCCAGCGTCGCGGCGGAGTTGGGGGCGCCGGCGAAGCCGCCGCCGCTGTCGCTGCCGTCGCTGTGGGCGCCGCCACCGCCACCGCAGCCAGAGGACTCGCACCAGCACCACTCTTCCCTGTCGCTGCGCACCTCCACCGCTTCCACCCAGCCCAGCACCTCGCTCTCCTCCCCCTGGCCTTCCCACACCCCGACCGGCCCGGCGGACGCATCCCGGCCCCGCTCCAGCTTCACATCTGCGGCTGGCGGCTTCGGCGGGCCATCGCTACGGGCCTTTGGCATCGCCGACGTGCCCGCACCATCGCGAGAGCCTATCAGTGCTGGCAGCGCGCCAGCCGTCGGCGCAGGAGGCCCGCCGTCCGTCCCTGCCGAAGGCCCGCCAAGCGAGAGCACGGGCATGGCTACAGCTGGCGCACGGAGCCCCACTATCACGAGTCTGAGCCGGCCCGTCATGGCCGGCGGCCCTGCTCTGTTTATCCCTCCGGCCCTCTTCGCGCCGCTGTCCAAGCTGGGGCTCGGTCAGCAAGCAGCCTCGGCATCGTCGCCGTCTGGAAGCCCTTCGGCAGCCTCACCCGCCCCGCATCCCAACAGTCCTTCCGCCGCTACATCACCGGATGTTACCTCCCCTGTGGCGGCCGCGGCCCCGGAGCTGGCGATCTCCGGGTTGCGTGCCGCTGTGTCCGACGCCGGTGCCGCGCCACGATCCGGGTCGGAATCGGCCATGATGCCCGTGGCTTCAAAGGCGGAAGTTGACGTGCGTACCGCAACGCTTGGTGCCCCGACTGAGCCGGCGGCGTCCTCTGCCGACGCCTTCAGCTCCGGCGCACAGCCACCGGAGGCCGGCAATGAGAGCAGCTCGGACGCTGCAGGCATGACAGCGGTCGCCGCCTGTGCTCCTGACACCGGGCCCGTAGAGCCCGGAGCGGGGCGTGCCCTTGAATCGGGAGGGCGCGCAGCGGCAGCAGCAGCAGCCTCGATATCAGCACCCGAGATGACAGAGCCGGCGGCTGCGGGCTCTGGGGAGGAAGCACGGGCCCAAGACCTAACCGCATCTAGTTCAGCACCTGTGGGCGGGCATTGCGCTGCGGACGCCGGGGCGGATGGCGTGCACATGGGGCCGCGGCGGGCCTCGGCCAGCTCTGTGGCCGGGTCGGTCGGTGCGTCGGCGAACGCGGACACACCCACCGGCAGCGGCACCGTGACGCCAACCCGCACCGGCCGTAGCCGCGACGCGCGGAGCATCGAGCCAATCCTGTCGGAGCTGCGGGCGATCCGCGCAGCGATCGCCACGGGTGAGCCGGCGGGGGACTGCGCAGCCCTCCGCATGGTGCAAGGAGTGCGGATGTGGGAGTGCAGTTAGGGCATCGTGGAGCTGCGATGCATGTCACGGTAGTGGGCTCCGAGGTAGAAAGGCCAGGGTTCTTCCTGCTGAATTGTTGGTAAATGGTTGAATTGTTTCCCAAGGCCGTTTCTCGTGACCTGGGATAGATCCCTTATCGTGCACGCCGGCTGCCTTGCGTGTGTTATGCGCGCGTGCGGATAACTAGCTGCCCAGTCACCGGGTTACAGGTGTCCACGGGCTCCATGTCACCGGCCCTCCCCAGCCCAGCGCACCGCCCGCGTGCCCCATGCCCATGTCCTATGTCCCGTACGTGCCGCCAGGCGACCCCGACGGCTCCCGCAGCGCCCGCATGGCGGAGCTGCTGGTCCAGCTGGACAGCTACCGCCGCGGCGTGGAGCGACGCCACGGCCCCTCGCACTCGATCGTCTCGCAGCTGCGCATTCTGCACGCAGACATGAGCAAGTGGCTGCAGAGCAACGCAGCCGCCGCGGCTGCCGGCAGCGGCGGCATCAGCGCCGGCGGCGCCGGCAGCGGCGGAGGTGCAGCGGAGGCCAGTGCGGAAGCGGGACCCCGGCCGGCGGCGGGCGCAGAGTGCCCGCCGACGCGCAGCGACGACGGAGCTGCACCCGTAGGCACCTCCGAAGACGCAGCGGTCGCAGCACGACGAGGTGGTGGTAGCACCAGCGAGCGAGGGCGGCTGCCTGAGATCATCCCGGAGGTCGCCGACGCAGTCCAAAGGAAGGACCCAGTGCCCCCCTCGGCGTCGCCGCCGCTGCCGGCGCAGCCCCCGATGCCCAGCCAGCAGTCCATAAGGCGCGAGTCGCAGTCCTCGGTCACCACAGACGCCACGTTCGACTTCGGGCAGGCGGGCCAGTCTGCTGGCGGCTCCACACCCCGCGACAGCGCGCTGGGCGTCGCTGACGGCGGCTTCAGCTTCGCCCAACAGCAGATGCAGAGGTCTCAGCAACAGCAGCAGCTTCAAGCACGGCAGGCGCCCGCAGAAGCCCACGCCGGTCGGGCCCCGCCCGCCGTGGCGCCGCAGCACGGCGAAGGAGCAATGGGCAGCGGTGCGGGTGCGGGCATGGACTTCACAGCCGGCGGTGGCGGCGGCGGCGCTTCCCAGATGGGACAGGCTGCCGCGGTGGCGTCCATGATGGGCGGGGCCGGCGGTCAGCTGGTGCCGGGCTTTGGCATGATGGGCTTTCCCCCGGGCGCGATGGCCGGCGCCGGCGGAGGCATGATGGTGCCCATGATGACTCCCGGGATGGGCATGGGTCTGACGCCGGGCATGGGGATGGGCATGGGGGGAATGGGCATGGTGGGCATGCCGGGCGGCATGGGCATGGGCCCTATGGGCATGTTGATGCCCGGGTACGGCCAAGCCGTGTATGCGCCAGGGGCCGGCCAGATGAGCCTGATGGACCTCGCCAACCAGCTCAACAACCAGGCCGCGCAGCAGCAAGGGGTCGCCGTTGGCGGTGGTGGTGGTGGCGGTGGGTCTACCATAATGCCTGGAATGTGGGGCGGTTCCGCCGCGTCGGGTGCGGCGGCAGCGGCGGCGGCCACCGCGGCCTCGCCGCCCCGTGGAGCTGTTAGCTCTTCCCCGATGCCGGCGCAGGGCGTGGCGGCACGAGCGTTATCGCCCGGCGCCAACGGGGGCCGGACCGCCTCGGGAGGCTCGGGGTCGGGAGCCGACCAGGCTGCCAAGCAGCAGCAGAAGTCGCGATCCAAGTGGGGCACGTTGTTCGGAAAGTAGGGGCAGAGTGTACTAATGTTGACACACCCGCTGAGGAAGAAGCTGACATTGCGCATCGTTAGACGGTAGTAAACTTAGCATACTTTGTTCCAGTGCCGTGTGCCGTGCGTGTTGTTTGGTGCCGGAAGGTGTTGTACAGGACAGATGCAGAGGATGAGTGCGAGCGCGGTAAAGTATTGCCTATTATGTGCTGGCTTATGCATGTGTGTGACCTGAAGTATCATTCTGTGGTCGCTGGGCCATTCTCTGCATTTCGGGGCCTCAAAAAGGCGGCAGCGGGGCCAACGGAACCGGCAGGTGGCTTGTGGAGAGCATGCGGTGGAGCACAGCGCCCCTATGATCTGGATACCACGGATACGACGAACGTGGTTCCGCTGCAGCCAGGTACCGTCTGGACAGAGCGCCAGAGGCATTCTGCAGAGTGAACTGGCAAAGTGCCGGCGGGGGAACAGCCTTTTACTATGAGCTTCTGGGTGTGTGCTGCGTAGGGTGTAGTGCTGCGTGCATGTACCCGTGACCCCATGTCCACGACACAATCTACTGCTGAGAGTGACATGTGGGACTCATAAGGGCGTACGACTGACTTCACGTGCAGTCGAGAGAATTTCCAATGATTCATGGGCAGGTTTTGTGTGTAATATGTGTCGTCCACAAGCGGATGCGGTCTGAGGGTTGTCCGAGCCCCGCCCCGGGCAGCACACCTCTGCACGGATGGCAATTTTAAGATAGAGCGGCCATACTTAATACCATCCAAGCCCACAGCTGCCACGAGCGCGCGCCAAACCGTCACACAGTACGCATCTCGAACGCTAGGTGGGATGAGCAGCACCGACCCGTCTCCGAGTGTCGCCGCAGGGAGACCGCATACCTGTCATACCCGATAGGTCAGCACAGCAAATCTATCTGAGTGCTCATTTGGCACTGTACGTGCTGTATCTCAGTTGCACATTTTGAAAGTCGAAAGCTACGAGTCACGAACACCGTCAGCAGACCCATGCGTCACAAGGAAACGGCTTCAGCCACATGCGGTCGCCTCGCCACCCGCGGGCTGTTATCACACAACAGCGGCCAGCAGCTGCGCAGGCCGGCCGTCTTCGCTCATGTACTCAAGTGGCGACCTTCATGAAGACAGTCCCAGTACGGACCATTCATCAACAGCAGCCCGTCACCCGTCCCCGGCTCAGCAGGTACACACAAGACCGAAGCACGGGCGGCCGGCTCATTTCGGTTTGAAGGGAATCGCTGTGAAGGTGTCATTCCAGCGCTTGTAAGCTATGTGATAGCCGAACTGCGAAGGGAACGGGGCGCGGCACGTGTGGGGTATTGGATGGCTATTATCAAGCCCAAGAAAGTCTGACCAGTAGCCCCCGTGCGCACCGGACCTGTGTATTGAGACGTACAAAACGCGTACGAGGGGTGTACGCGTTTGGGACTGTGTGGCTCTTGTTGTCACTGACTCCATGGACCTTCAAGTGAAAGATGCCATCTGCACGTTAAAGGTGCAGTGCTTACCGTCGCAGGCCCGTGGGACCCAAAATCAACTCGCTCTTTCCCTTTCACGCTGGTACGCTTTTGTGCAAATGCCAGCCTAGTGGCCGAGACTTAGTCCTAGGGACCAGCATATCGCCTGGTGCCGATCCCGGACCCGGGTGCAATCATGCTGGGTGCTCGACGCGCAGAGGATGTGCACGAGACGCGATGTGCATGTCTTGACGCTCGTTCCTAAGTGCATCACGACACCAGATGCGGTTCAACGGGACATACCGGCTCATGCACAACGACTTATTTGCGCCACTAACGCAGCAAGACACTTCTGATACCATGGCATCGCAATGCAGTTGCATCCACCACGATCGCACATCAGCATGCGACCGGGCATACCCAGACGTTGGGCCGCCCCATCTGCCCTCGCCCAGAAAAGCCGGGTTCTGCCACTCACCTCCTTGATCAGCAGGTCGATGCCCTTTCCGTGGAACTCCTTGGCGCCTTCGTATATCTGCTGGATCTGATCCAGCAGCTGCGTACAGATCCAGATCCGGTTCAAGGGCGGAACCGAGCACAGGGTTATGGCAGAGATGCGTTGCAAAGCTCGACGGCATTCAGGTAGGGATTCATACAGCGCACATCCGCCCCGTACACGTTGGTGCCCGTCCCCGCACCGTACACACACGGGCACACAGCTAGCACCTCACGGTGTTGATTGGGTTACGAACACTGCAGCCGGTGATTGAGCCCGCCTTTCTACCACTTACCTGCTTGTACTTGGACTCGGCGCTCTCCATGCCCTGTGCCTCCACCGCGTCTAGCCACGCCCGGTTCTCGTCCACCTTCCGCTGCAGGTCCGCGCGCTGGATCTCCAATCGCTTTAGGTATGCTTCGTACTCCTGTGTACGGCAGGGAGATAGGGCACGGACGCGTGCCGTCCGTTCTTGGGCGTGTGCAGGTTCTGTTAGGGCCGCTGCACGGTCGGCGCGCGAGGCGCGCAATCACACATGCCCTGAATGGCAATAAGTTCCGTTTGAAGGCCGTGTTTTTATGAGATGATTCCAAGAGGCTCGCGACTCGTTGTCGTGCAGGGGCCCCTCCGCACCACGCAGCTCCCTATGTGTGCTGACCCGTGGGACAGCATAGCAGCCCATGATCCCGCAGGCCATGGAATCGACAACAAAGCCCCAAACCCTTGTACAATGATGAAGGCATTCTAGCCGTGTGCCTCGTTAGAGTCCCGAAGCTCACCTTCTTGCCTGCTTCATCTTTTTTCAGCTCTGCCTCAAGCTCCTTCAACGACCGCCGCAGACCGTCCGCGGTGCCCCCGATGCTGGTACTAGTGTGGTTGAACTGCTGCACCGTTATCTCATTGGTTGCGCGCTTGTCGGCTCCTTTGGCGGCCTTGCTGCCCACAGGTTTGCTCATTGTGGGGGGATTCGGAGGGGTGGGGCCGCCCAACGAGGTCGTCCACCGGAAACCCCACACCCAAGCCGATGTGCTCAATCACAAGGATACTACCCGAGCTGTCGCTCCTTGGACCGCTGCCAAGCCGGGTATGGAGCCGCACGGCCTTAGCAAAGCATTGTGGGTGGGGAAGGTCTACAAGGTGTGGTTCAACGTGTGTCGACCTAGGTATTTCTGTATGCTTCTTTCTTTCGCGTTTCAGCTTATCACGAATTGTGCGCGGGGGACGGCGCTAGCTCAGCACATTATTTTGATCAAAGATTGAGCTAATCACCATGTAACAACAAGAGAGCCCCAGTGGCCCAGTTGCGTTGGTTGTGAAAATGTACGGATTGTGTCGCGCCCTGTGCAGTGGAATGCCCTGCTACGCAATCTGGCTCACGCCCACGAGGCATTGAACGAGCTACATTTTCAGATTGGGCGATAGGGAGGCTTGATAGGAGGTAGGCTCTTCTCGGGGACGTCGAGCGCGCGGTGTTTCGCTCTTGGGACATCACTTTGAATAAATGAATCAAGTAGAGGACGGGCCGTGTCCAGCCAACATTCGGGACGTAATCGGCGTAGCTTGTCCCGGACCATCATCAGACATAGCGCACCCTCCTTTTCCGTCACCTCCTGCAGGATTACCAAGATGCTGAGCACCGGCACGCAGCTTGCCCCGGCTCTGGCCCGCTGCTTTGCGACAAGCACTGCTTGCAATGCCGCTCCGGCGCTCGCCCCTGCCAAGAGCAGCGGCTTCCTAGCCTCCATGTTCGGCTTGGGAGGCAGCCGTATCTCTACTCCGCTGGATGACGCGCTGCCCGCAGTGGCGGTGCCGCCCCGGTCTTCCGCTCCTGCGACCAAGCCGCAGCTGCAGACCTCCAGCCTCAGCTCGGGCATTAAGGTAGCCACCATTGACTCTACCAGCCCCGTGTCCAGCCTGGTGCTGTATGTCGAGGGCGGTTCCAGCGCGGAGACATCCGCCACGGCTGGTGCCAGCAAGGTGCTGGAGATTGCGGCGTTCAAATCTACCCTCAACCGCTCTACTTTCCGGCTCACGCGCGAGCTGGAGAAGATCGGCGCCAGCGCCTTCTGCCGCGCGGGGCGTGACAATGTCGCATTCGGCGTCAACGCCGTGCGCATTAACCAGCGCGAGGCACTGGAGGTGCTGACGGACGCCGTGTTTAACGCGCGGTACGTGTACCACGAGGTCCGCGACTCGCTGGACGCGCTGAAGGAACAGCTGGCCGCTCAGCTCAAGAACCCCGCCACCACCGTCACCGAGGTGCTGCACCGCGCAGCCTTTGACGGCGGCCTGGGCAACGCCCTTGTCGTTGACCCCTCGGTCGTCGACGGCTTCAGCAACGAGACGCTCGCGGAGTACGTGGCCAGCATCCTGGCCCCGTCCCGTGTCGTCCTGGCCGGCGTCGGTGTGGACCACAGCGAGATTGTGTCGCTGGCCACGCCGCTCCTCAGCACTGCCAGCGGCTCTCCCGCCCCCCACGCCGCCTCCAAGTACGCGGGCGGCGCCATGAACATCATCGCGCCCACCGCAAGCCAGGTGTACGTCGGTCTGGGCTTTGAGGCGCGCGGGGGCGCCTCGGACCCCAAGTCCGCGGCCGCTGCCCAGATCGTCAAGGCGCTGCTCGACGAGGCGCGCCCCACGCTGCCGCGCGGCCGCAAGGAGCACGAGGTGTTCACTTCCCTGTCGCCCTTTGCCCACCTGTACAAGGAAACGGGCCTTGTGGGCGTCGTCGCCTCAGGCGCGCCTGGCAAGGCCGGCGCCGTGGTGGACGCCCTGACGGCCAAGGTGCAGGCCGTGGCAAAGGGCGTCAGCGAGGGCCAGCTGGCGCAGGCCAAGGCCCTGGCGCTTGGTGAGCTCAAGGCCGCAACGGCCACGTCCGCGGGCCTGGCGGCCAGCGTTGGCTCGTCCGTGCTGGCGACCGGGCGCTTCAGCGCGGCCGAGGTGGCGGCGTCGCTGCAGGGCCTCACCGCGGCGGAGCTGAGCAGCTACGTGTCGGCGCTGGTGAAGACCACCCCCACTTTCGTTACGTACGGCAACCTGTCGAGCCTGCCCCGCCTGGACGCTGTCGCCAAGCGCTTCGCGTAAGCGGATAAGCTGGCTGGCTGTCTTGTAGGAGCAGCCAGCGCTCCCGGCAACGGGGGCGTTTAAACAGATGGGCAGCGCCCCGGCAGTTGTGGAGGAAGTAACTGTTGGGAGGCGCTCGGCCGGTGGAAGCAGGCGGCGCAGCAACAAGCGTTCATGGCACTAGGCGAGGCCGCTAGCGCAGGAAAAGTGTTGGACGAAGGGTGTTCCCATGGGCTGCCGAACTGCGTTGCGCAGCGACCCGTGCCTAGCAGGGTTTGCGCTTGCGGCGGTTGCACGATCAGAGGCAAAAAGGGTGAAGGTGTAAGACCGGCTGTCGTTCCATGTCTCATGGATGCAGCCGGCACCGGGCTTGACAACATAGCGTGCACTGTTCCATGGTTAGCTAGTGGTGGTGTGAGTGTGCGGGGGGCGCACTGACCGGCTCCACCTGGTGCAAGGACAACATCAGGAATTTGCAGCTGCCAAACAAGGCCGAGCTTGTGCTCGTTGTGCAGAGCGCATTGTTCTGCGAAGCTTATGATACTTTAGATAGGCTGCCGGTAGTTGGACGTTTCGGATGAGGGGATGTAAATGTCGTTTTGGAGTCAGGGGGGCGGTATTGAAGGGGTAGGAGGATGCCGGGGGCCTTCAAGTCAATGCAACAGGCTTTGACGCGGTAAAGTGCAATCAGGGGTTTACAAGACTGTAATACGTAAAACATGCTTTGGACCAGGAGCCCCGACGTGCAGTACGTGGGTATGCAGGTACCGGTAAAGAACAATGTTGACGTCACATGCCGTTCGCAGCCAGCAGAATGAAGTGAGTGCTCAGGAGACGTACGGGGTTAAAATTGTTCGTTGACAGGAACGGCAGCCCTACCACCTGCACTGTACAGAAACAGACGCAATGCCACGCCGCGGGAGTTGGCGCACCCTGCTACAGCAGGGCAAAGTCAGCCCTGACGCGCTCGTGATCAGGCACATACATGCGACGAGCCATGACAGTCATAAGCCAGCGGCCAAGGTGTTTCATAAAACCCGCTGGGCATCATGTTGACCTGCAGTACAATAATGTCCTCGCAGGCCTGAGCGTAAGCATCCAGCA
Source organism: Gonium pectorale (assembly GCA_001584585.1). Taxonomy (NCBI): domain Eukaryota; kingdom Viridiplantae; phylum Chlorophyta; class Chlorophyceae; order Chlamydomonadales; family Volvocaceae; genus Gonium; species Gonium pectorale. The sequence continues at coordinate 3,999,715 of LSYV01000003.1, forward strand.
TATTGTGCCTAATCGAGCGCCTCAACACGAGCTTACATTGCGCATCTCCCCTCATCGCACTGTGCGCTGTACCGCATGGGGCGTACACTGCACCTCCGGCATCTTGCCCCGGCTCCTGCTCCTTCGCACCTTGCTGCGCCATGCCCCATTGCGCATCACAGACCGCACGCGTCGCGCGCTGCACGACCACCTCAGCGGTCAACTGTCAGTGCGACACTGAGCCAGCAGCCAGCTTGCCAAGCCGGAAAGGCAGCAACCCAAAGTTCTGCAAGTTAGTAGGCCACGTTGCTCGACGGAAGTAGCACTTCATCCGGCAGGCGTACGCCCTTGGTGAGTACCAGCCCATTCGCCGTCGTCACTTTAATGGCTGCGGCGCCAGAGCCTCTGTCGTCTTCCTCATCATCAGCATCCATTTGCGCCTGCCGCTGCAGCTCCAGCGCCTCCAAACGGTCAAGAATGCTCAGTCGATCGGATGGATCGGCGGCGGGGGCCGCGACCGGCGCCGCGGCGTCGTTGGACGGGGCTTGCGTCGATGGCGTAGAGGCAGCGGCCGGGGCGGTCGCGGCCGCAGACCCGGGCGGCTTGCTGCTGCTGCTGCCCGGGCGCAATGCGGACGTGGGTCTGGAGCCGAGGGGCTCCTGCCCCGACGTCGAGGGGCGTGGTCCGTCTGCCGGCACTGCACAGGTTGGCGGTTTCAGGGCACAGGTTCAATAATGAACTGCCATGCAACAACAGTCTGCCGTCCGGCGACCAAGCCAATCATGGGCGGGTGGAGCGCCCCGTACAGGTGTTGCAAGTGTGCAGGTCCTCGGGCTGTACCCTCGGCAAGTCGGCATGCACTGCCAGTTGACGGGCAGGCGACGTTAACGTCCCAGCGCCCTCGTGTCCCGTTCAGTTCAAGCCTGCGCCCGCAAGTACGGGTGTCCGACAGACCCGACGCAACGAATAACACGTACCCCCGGCCGCCAGCTGCCCCGCCTGTCGGGAGGTTGTGTTTATGACCAGTTTGTCGAACAGCGACAGAGGTCGCCCCGAGCCGGGCCGAGTGGAAGCGGGCCGCGCATCCGTCTGCACCTCAAGCGTGGCGGCGGACACAGGGCGCCGGCCGCTGGGCCCCGAGCCGGCGCCCAAGGTGCTGGTGCCTGTAACGCGGGAAAGTGGAACGCGGGCTATAAAGACAAGCGCAGTCGGCTTATGGGCCGGGAAGCAGCACGCAAAGTAGATCCGCGATCCCTACGGCCCCTTGCCGTCTCCGAACGAGGCTCCTCGATTCCCGTCTGAAATGAATATCGGCTATCACCAGACTACGTGCCCAAGACCGCACAATCCGCCCTCGCGCCTCCCCGGGCTCAGGCCACATATGGTACCTGCGGCGCCCCCGTCTGGCTCCTCCGTATCACCCCGGTTGGCTTTCCGCCACTCGTTGAGCGCCTCCAGGAAGGAGCGGTGGCTGTCCGCCTCACTGAACGCGCCGCCCGCTAGGCCGGGGCCATCGTCGGTGCCGCACGACATGCCGCCGCCACCACCGCTGCTGGGGCGCTGTGAGCCGCCGACCTGGGCCCGACAGGGAGCACCCGCACACGCAGGACAAGTCACGGAGGGTAGACAGAAGGGTTGTATGCCCACACCGTGTATCCCCGACTACGGTTCCCTTCGCTCGCATAACAGCTACTAGGACCCCCTTGCGCCTTCCATGAAAAGGGTGCACGTTCTTGTGCGAGGACGGGCGCGCAATGTGCATCCAAACCTTGAGCTACGCCCAGCCCAGCACGTGCCTGCATGCCGCCAGGCCTCCCGCTGGCGGAGACCGCCGCCGCTGAGCCCGCACCCGCCCCTGAAGCGGAGCGCCCAGAGGAGAGACGGCTGCTGGTAACGGAGGGGAGGTCCACGGGTTCTGTTGCCCGGCCCGACTGGCTCCGTGCCGACGCCGGCGGGGATCTGCTGCTGGAGGCCGCGCCGCTGTGGCTGGCGCTGCCGCCTGGGAGCACGCAAGGGCCCAGAGCATAACATAGCAACTTGCGGAAAGGATATGGACGGGGCGCGAGTGGGACAACGCGGATACAATGTTTGGAATCAAGCGGTAACCCAGGGGCACATGGATTTGGGACGGCAAACGGGGAGACCAGGGACTGGGATGCGCTGCCGCGCTGCAGGGCCTCACCGGCGGCGCTTGTGCCCTCGCCTGGACCCTTCCCCTTCACGTTTGGTTTGATGCCGCCAGTAGCCGAACCGTTGCGCCAGATGGAGCCACCAGCCGCGTTGGCCCTGCACACGCAACCGGGGCGGCATGGGAGGATAGCGGGTGAGCCGCGGACGAGTCAAATGGACGGAAGGGTCAAGATACGCACATAAGCGCCTCGCGCTTCGCTCGCTCCTTCTCCATGGCCTTACGCAGCTCCGCCAGTTTTGCCTGCGCAACACCGGGTCGACACGCACTTAAGCAGCCCGCACAGCCGCAATGCGTGTTCCGATACGACCGATACCTCCATAGCCGCTGCTTCCGCGCTGAGGACAGCGGGTTTGGCGACCTTCGGTGCCATGCTGCCTTCCCGCTTCTCTCCCCGCGTCAATCAGTCCTTGAATTACGAGAAAAATGTAAGACGCGTTGCGGATAGGCGAAGCGAATCAATTCTGCAAGGTGTCTGCGCGACGAAAGACCGCTACTCGGCTACCGCCCGGCATAACGCGAATCACGGAGTCATAGGTACAGCTGTTTGATAGATGTTTTAGCGATGAGCCACAACAAGCAGTGTCTCGCGCCTTTTGGCAATACTTGCGACCTAGAGAGATAGTGGCAGCTTTGCTAAGTTGTTGCTTCGACACCCATTTGCTTGGCATCACTTACAGAACGGCGTTTGACAAACCAAGAGCAGTGCAACACCCTGTCGTACCTGCATCGGGGGGCAGCACACGCGACCGCGCAACCGCGCAGGGGGCAGGGGCTCCAGCAGGGCAGGCTCCTGCACATCCGTTGCTCTCTGGGGAGATGGGTCACTCGCTGTGCCCTCACCTTTCACAAACGAGCGGGCGTGCTTACACACCCACCAACCGGCCAACCCCCGCCCCAACCCTCGGACTCGCACCTCCACAAAGTCCTTCGAGCGCGAGTGTGTTCCAATGGAAACCAAAAATACAGGTGGAGTTAAAACATATCGGACCCCCATGGGAAGGTCTAAGGGTCGGCCAACTTGTTTTGAGGACAGGGTACCTCTCGCGCTCTGCGTGCCGCCCCTAGGCGCGAGGTGGCAGAAAAAAGAGAAAAGTGCAGACGGGTGGCAGACCACGGCAGACCTAATAGAACGTGCGGGGGTAATAATCATGTC
>LSYV01000003.1:4008011-4034216 GCA_001584585.1 Gonium pectorale
AGGCCAGCGGGCGCCACGTAGCAGGGGCGTGTAGCGGGAGCGTGTAGCGGGTACTATGCGTCATGGGTTGTTGGGCTGCCGGCTAGAACGCTAGAACGCTAGAATGCCAGACTGCTCGGCTGTTCGACTGTTTGCCTCGCCTCGCTCGCCTTCCTCGCCTAGTCTGTTTGCCTTGTCTGTTTGCTTGCAGCATGTCCACAAGCACGCACGCATACTCGCACGACGTAACACACAACCCAATCCCGGCATCCCTTGTCCGTGTGCCCACCACTCCGAACACCGTGAAGCGCCCCATCCTCTCCTCGTACACTGTTTTGCACCCACCTGCAGGAAGCGGTTGAGGGCCGTCAGCACGACCGTCATGGAGAGGCGGTCTGGTCCGATGAAGGCCAGGGCCTTCGCCATGGCGATGAACACCTCGTCGTTAACGCGGTCCGGCACGTTCTGCTTGCGCATCCACTCTGTGACCGTCAGGCTGTCCTGCTCCTCCACATACTTCTGGCCGAAAATGATGGCCGGCAGAAGGCCAAGAGCGAACTGAATTTTCTCCGGCCAGGTGAGCATCTGGTTGTTACGGAGAATGGCGATGATCCCGTTCCAGGGGGCGGGGATGTCGGGGAAATCGAAGCGGCTAAACTCGCCGGGTAGGTTAGGCATGGCAAAGATCATGCTGTGCTCCTTCCATTGCAGCCGTTCCTCGATGTTGAGCTCCTTGAAGATGTTCATCATGTTGGGGTAGGCGCCGAAGAAGATGTGCAAGCCGGTCTCATACCAGTCGCCATCCTCGTCCTTCCAGGCTGCCACCTGAAGTGTTACACAGAACTTCTATTCAATTTCGCTCTCTGATCAAAACCCAGAAGCCTCCACGCACCTTGCCGCCCAGCACGTCGCGGCCCTCAAGCACAATTGGGTGGTGGCCAGCGTCCGAGAGGTACTTCGCCGCGGAGAGACCAGCAAGGCCAGCGCCAGCAATCACGACCTTGAGCGGCTTTGCAGGGCGCGGGGCATTCCTGAGCTTGGCGGATAGTGCCTGAGCCTCCTGGAACGTCTCGGCCGTCTCAAAGGCTGGCCTGGGGTAATCACGGGCGACAACCTCCAGCTGGCGACGCCCCGGCAGCCTAATAGACGGACGAACGCGGGCACAGCCCCTAGCCACAGCCACTGAGCGGCTGCACCGCTGCTGCAATTCCTTGGTGGCGAGCATTGTCACTTGCTGATCGACCCTCCTTCTAATTAGAAGGAAATTGACGCTCCTCCATCGACCAGTGCCGGCCAGGGGCGTTGTTCGTTGGTGGTGGTTGGTCCTCCGAAGTGCATGATAACAAGGAGGTTGAAGACAGTACAGACTGTCCGTTGTTAGGGGTTTCAATGAGCATGTCGTCAGGGCCACCTGCCCTCCCCAACGGCGATGCCGTCGCCAAGGCCCAAGAAGCCGGCTGGTCCGTGTCGCAAGTCGGGTACATGTGCGAAGCTCTATCACAGGCAAGCTGCAGCGCGCTCCTCGCGCCGGCATTAAAGTTGGGCTGCCCTCGCCCCACCCCCTCCCTCCCGTTGAACGCGCCACTGACCACCTGTCCACAATGCAGGCCCACAAGGCGTGGTCATGTCGGGAGGTCCCAGTTGGGTACGTGATAACCAACAGACCCCGGCGTGTCACAGACCTCCCGAGACTTCACACAAGAAGCGAGGGTAACGCAGCGGCCGGCCCTGTTTCCGCCCGCAGGTGTGTTGTCGTGCGGGACGACAAAGTGGTAGGGCGCGGTCACAACTTGACGAATAAAACCCGCAACGTAAGGGGGGCCTTGCGACAAAGGGCGTGCGGCGATGCTGGGAACTCTGCCGTGTCCGCCCGCGGGACGCACATGTCCATTCCTTCAAAATGGTACGTTTGCAACACCTTTGGCTTTCTTGGAACCCCGTCATGCTGTTTGGTCTGTTGTGCTGATGCTCAAGCGCTTGTAGCCCTCCATCAGCACCCCAAGCCACCTCACCCACCTCTGGCGACTCCCACACCCCGGGCCCCGCACACCATCCAGCGCGGGCACGATGCCTGCATGCCCTCGCACCAGCCTACCACACGGCGCTGCCTTTGCTGCTCCGGTATGGCCGTACACAGGGCACGCGCCACGCGGAGATGATTGCGATTGATGAGATGCTGGCGGGCTGCGGCGGGGACGTTCAGGCGGCGGGGTTCGACAGGTGGGCATGGGCCTGTTGGGGCGTGGAAATGACGGTATGTGCGCCAACTCGTCAAACCTGTTGCGGCTGGATGAGTTCAAATGCTGTGTAAGTGGCTGCCACCTTGGGCGCTGACAGAGTAAGACATGTGAGGGACATGTGCTGTGTATGTCTGTCGGCAACTTGGCATGCATGTTCCAGAGGGCAGGGATACCGCACGCTGTTTGGCCCGCGCATGCGTTGCGGCCTGGCGTCCGCTGGACTTTGTCCCAACTTCCCTTCACTTTGACTGTACAACGGTGTCGCTGCTGAAGGATTCCTTCCAAGAAATGGCTGAGATGCAACAGCAACTGTACCCCGCTGTCGCCCCGCCCCACAACAGGAGTGACCTATATGTGACGGTGGAGCCGTGCATTATGTGCGCAGGGGCGCTGTCGCTGCTGGGGTTCCGCTCCGTGGTGTACGGCTGCCGGAACGACCGCTTCGGGGGCTGCGGCTCAATCCTGCCTGTCAACCAGGAGGGCTGCGGCCCCTGCTCCGGGTGAGCCCGGCACCGGTGGTGGTCTTGCGGCCATCCATCGTACAGTACTTACCGCCGGCGGCCGGTGGCAGAGTCGGCCTTACCAACGTGCAGGATTTTTCTGTGCATGGAGCTTCAACGGTCAACCTGACAACTCCTCTCCGCCTCTCTTTCTTGTCCGCCGCTCGCTGCCGCTTGTCGTCCCGAATCCCGCCACGCAGTCGGCCACCCGTGGGGGCGCACGTGGGGCGAAGCTTCCCCGCGAAGGGCGGGCTGTTCCCCGAGGAGGCGGTGGAGCTGCTCCGGGAGTTCTATGCCGCCGGGAACCCATGTGGTAAGCAGAGGCCAGGGCGGTGTTTGGCGTCGCCGCCTCAGCCCGGACAGGGTCCCGCTGAACCTGGCTATCTTTCGTCAGGGCGATTCGTTCGGCCGGACGAATGAGCTTAGAACTCGACAAGCTTTTTCGTCCGGGGACGCCCTTGTGGTAGTCTTCCTAGGCGGAGCCCCTTTCAGGGTCTGGGTATTTCGTTCAAGCACCCCTTCTTCCGGCCCCTACTTTTCGTTTGGGCCCGCCCCAGAAGGGGGTTGTTTCTGAAGAAGACGTTGAGCCTGGTCCCGCTGTAAGTTGGCCCCCCCTGCCCCTTGCATTGGAGCTCGTGCCTTACCGTGTAGCTGAAGTTGCCGCCCAATATCCGTGCTCTATGTTGCCCCGCAGCTCCTCGTCCACACCGGCCCGTCCGCAAGGAGCTTTAGCTTCAGCGCCGCGTATGTGCCCCTGGAGGCTCTGTGTTGGAGCCTGGGCGCCGCGCCCGCCCTGCACCGGCGGCCGTCCAAGAGCCCTTGCTGTGGAAGACCGAGTCGTACAAACGTCACATGCCTTGTATTGTACCCGCCTGTCCTACGTCGCGCCTTCGGTGTGTATGACCGTAGAGGCGGGCTCCCTCTTTCTCTGCAGATTTCTCTTTTTTGAACGACCCACAACCTAGAACACAGCTCGGGGCTCGTGTCCGGGCTATGGAATGTAGAATCCCTATATCCCATAGCCCGCCGGCCTATTTGGGTGCTTGTCTCAAGTTTGCAACAATGGACCGGGGAGGGCATACGATGTTCCTGGGCTTGTGCCGCGCGAGGATAAACAGGATGACTGCAATGTCAGCCGGCACTGCGTTGCTGCTGTCTGACTGACCTCGACGGGGAGGGGCGCAGTGAAGGGTGGGGATTACCGCACGGTAGATCGATAGAAGCAGAATCGGGCATGCGATGAAGGCGGGCGCGGACTGGCGTCAGGCGCTCAGCAGTGTTGTCCGCAGTGCCGTGTGCAATCCTGAAACACCGACGTAGCGAACTGATCATTCATGATTATTAGTGGGTCGGATGATGCGCTGGCTGCGTGCACATGGCATCATTATCACGTGGTGCCCATGTGTGTACGCGCCTGTTTGTCCGCATGGAGTGGAAACAAGTGGGCCTTTATGTGTGCACACCTGGCGGGAGACGTCGAGCACGCCCAACACGTCGCGACAGTCCAAGGCCGCCCATGGGGCCGGTTATCAAAAAAGAGAAACCTGCATAGAAAGAGGGAGTTATCACCCCGACGTCCGTGTTTGTGGGCGCCGCCCTTTGGAACTTGCACGGGCTGCGTTTGCGAGTAGCAAAAGCGAGTAGCAAAAGCGTTACCCAACGCCACTTTCCTTACATCACCATGACGCTTTCATTCGGAAACCAACAAGATGTACGAAATGCTTCAATCATTTCAGCCACCGCCGACGTAGCGGGGTTGGCTCCAGTCCAACCAGCACAGCACTTATCAATGGAATGTCCAGAAGCAGCTCCTCTAGCATTGGCACGAGTATATTGGAAACATGCCGTACATCGCCCGCTCCATTAGCCATTCAGCATTCTTCACTTCGCATGCGCTTCATTCCCGGACCCCTGATGTCACGACACGTCTGTCACGCACAAAGCAGAGGCCCCACCATCGTGCTGCAGCACCTTGTTGTGCCACTTGGTGACGACCAACTGCCCCACCAACATCGCTACGAGCGCACGCCAGCTCTTTTTGGCATGAAACCGAATCAGTGTTGCTCGGCGACGGGTACTTTGCGGCGGGTTGGGGCTTGCAGCGTGGGACCCCGCATGGCCTCCGCTAACCCAACGGCAGCCCATCCACCACCTCCCATCAATCGCTCGTGTGCACACACCACTAACAGTACAATCCGCCAGCCCATTTCCATCCTGGAACAGGAGAGGCCAAAGCCCAAACCACAGACCGGCCTCCCCTATGCGTACTATTACGTCCTCCATGCGTGCTTATCCGCGACCGCCGCGCCCACACGTAAAGCTGCATGCGATGCCACCGCCCTGCCACGCACAGACGTAAGAAAGAAGGGTCCTTCCTTGGGCAGCAGGCAGTTTATGCGTTTGTGTCAGCAAGTACTCCAGTCAATGCAACGCCACAAAACGATGTCACGTAACGTATAAGCACACGGACCTCCCCCCGCGTGGGCGCTCCCGGGGCGTGCCAGGCGGATGCTCGGCGGGCCACACCGCGTGCTCTGCGGATGGCTCACGCCGCCGCCTGCAACACCCTACAGAGCGCTGCCTCCGCGCGGCACCAGCATGCAGACGCACAGCCGTGCATAACAGCAAACGGCCCATGGCGAAACGTTGGCCCGCGTGCCAGATGGTTGCCCTCACACGCCTAAACATGCCCCGCGGTGCATAACTACGCGAGCGCTCAGCGGTGCTCGCAACGTAAGCACCAGCGCAGCGCCCCAACGCTGCACACATTGGGCGCCAGACGTGCTCTGGCACCGGCACCCCGAGGACCTACACCCGCCGGGTTGCGGGGTGCATCAGCGCACCGCAGTCCCGCAACAGCACTTTGACCGAGGATGTATCAAGCAAGAAAAACAGTCAAGGGCGTGAAAAAGCAATAAGGATTGGAGCGATCATGAGGACCGGCAGCCGCCGCTGGGCTGGTCCGGATCCCCTTTCACACCCGAGGTCGGGGCCATGCAACGACGCCGCTACCACGAACCGCATTCAGTTCTTTTTCACCTTAGCCAGCCGGCAGTCGCGCAAGCGCCTCGAAGCGCATGTTCTCCGCCCGCTGTGCAAAGTTGAGTCGCTCGCTCACTGCACAGTGCTGTTGTAGCAGCCGCATAGCCCAAGTAGCTGTGGGCAGACCGTGTGCCATACTCGTCGGTTGCCGCTCGCCACCGGCATGCCTGCCGGGTACTGCCCTCTACCGGGACCGCGCGCTTACGCGAGGCTGCCTAACTCCGGCTATACAGCCAGCGCGGCCCGCCACACGAGAGCCTTCACTTGGAACCAGCGTTGCGGCCCATTTCGAGTGAGCGCCATCGGTTGCAGTTGTCTTCGACGGCCCGCACGAGCGGCAGCGCTTCGTGGAAGACCGAGGCCCAGCTGTAGAAGAGCGGCAGCGCTACGATGTCGAAGAAACCGACCTGCAGCATAGGATGGCGGCGGCCCCATCGGCGGTATTCATAACGAAAAGGAACATTACGAGTAAGGAGACCTAGCTGTAGCACCCGCAGACAAACCGGGACAAACAATCTCAAGGGACAAAGGATACACGTGGCTGCGCGCAACGGGGAGTCGTATTGGCGGCTGCACAATACCCCCGTGAGGAACGGTGAGGGCTGGCAATAGGCAGAGAAGAGCCGTGGGAACAGAAGTCAAAGGGGACAGCAAGCAGCGTAGCGGACGCGCACGATGAGCAAGATGATGATTGGAGAGCTCACTCGCATCGTGTCATGGGGGCAACTCGCCCGGGGACCCCGTGTGCTACTTGCCGTTGTGCTCCCATGCCCATTGCGCGCATACGGCGATGCATGTCGGAGACTGTTTCCCAGGTGCCGACGAGCGCGCGGTTCACCCGGAGTTCAGCAGAAACATGGCAACGCGCAGTCACACGTGGGTGCCTCAAACTTTCGCTGACACACGCCGCCAGGCTCCCTGCTTGCACCACGCCGCTCATTGGGCGTAGTCTACAACGTTGCGACACACAGTCCTGGACGTCGCCCCTTCGACTGCCTCGGGAGCTGGGTCCTACACCGACGCCATCACTTTCGCGCTTACGCTCGTCGTATGCGTTTTCCTTTTCAACACAGTCCTGGACGTCAACCAGGCGCTCTGGCCATGCCCAGACAAGTATCCGGCGAGCAGGCCCAGCCGCAGCCCGCACCCTCCCGCACCTGCGACTTTGTGATGCCGTCCTTACAGCGGTCCATGAGCGGCGAGACCATCATGTGCATGGACTTCTCCTTGTCGCCCTGCCGGAAGAACTCCTCCTCCAGGCCGCTGACCCACCGGTGGTGCACCTCCCACGGCGCTGCCAGGTGCCCCACGTCCGCGCACTTGAGGCCCACCTGAACGGTATAGATACGGGTTTGAAATGGGATGGATAACGGGTAAATACGGATCGGAGCAGAACCGAAGTAGGCTGATGCTGAAGGGGGTGCTGCTGTCGCATGTGAAGGTTTTACAGGGTCAAGGTTTTACAGGGTACCTTGCCCTTATAGAACGACCGGCCTCAGGGCAACCCCTGCTAACGACGGCTCTTGCCGCAGGCAGGTATGGCCTGGCTGAGTGCACCGAGTATGAGTCAAAGTGCTAACGTGCGCTTGTTTCAACCGCCACAAGGTATCTCCGTCGCACCGCACCCGTACCGGTTGCCCAAGCCCCAAACCCTTCCCCCTCCCTAGCCCCTTCCAGTAGCGCGAGAGCACCTGCAGCACGAGCGACTTGTCTGCATCGTCGTCCGAGATGGGCAGCGGGTCCTCGTGAGAGGGCGACTCCAGGTGCGAGAGGTTCGGTGCGGCGAAGTTAGTGCTGCGCAGCTTGACCTGCAGCTTGGACTGGAACTTGGACAGGATGTTGAAGTGCTGCTTCATGTCCGTGGCCAGCACCATGTCGATCAGTAGGCGCCGCAGGCGTACCCACTTCTCCCGAGGGATCTTCTTGATGAAGTTATAGTCCTTCTGCCGCATGAGCTTGAAGGCGGCGGCGATGTGGTGATTCTCCATGGGTGAGATGTCGTTGTAGGTGAAGGCGAGCTCATCGCCAACCCGCACCAGGAAGTCATTGTTGAGCCCCTTGTGCTCATAGTCGTGCGTAATGGCTGCGAGGTACGAGGCGAATATTGCCACGTCCTCGCCCAGCCGCTTGTGTAGGCCCCCGCGCGTGAGCAGACAGTGCATGCCCTGCAGCACGTCTGCGGCGTGCGTCTTGTTGTGGTAGGGGTTGTCCGGATATCCGTCCTCGATTTTGCGCAAAAAGCGCGCGAGCTTCGTGGCGTCCAGCTGGAATGTGCTGATGAGGTCGTAGCGCTTCATGAGCCAGAAGCCCAGCGCCGAGAGCGGGTGGCCCTGCGTCACCTCGGCCAGCTTAAAGGCATTGAAGCGCCACTCGTCCACGGTGGCCAGCACCGCCTCCATGGCCGGCATAAGGCTCGAGGCCACCACATCCTTCTCGTCGTCACCCGTCGGCTCCACTTCCTCCTTAGCGGTTGTCGCTGCTGCGGCGGCGCCGCTGCGCGAGCCGCTGGGCATTGGCCCCGTGATTACCTACATAATGAGGGACGGCCCCGGTTCACAAGCTAGTCTCCGATAAGGTATCCCGCTCCTACCGCCAGAACGATGCCACCACATCCCTGGTAACCCAACTCCCGGGCGTTAATGACGGCCGCTACGCCTACTTTTGGCCCACGCGGCTTCTGCTGCCAAGCTCGCAAGCGGCTGCTTGCGCTCCCCAATGGCCCGCTCCGCGGGCTGGAGCGCGCCCTCCGCCCCACCTCGCCATCGTAGCTGTCCGGCACCGGCGCGAAGCGCTCCCCGAGTTTTTTCCCCCCCAGAAGCTGCAGCAGGTTGAGCCCCACGTCCTGGTCGAGCTCCTCCTTCGACACCAGCTCCTCCTCGATGCGGGTGGGCTGTTGGAACAGCAGAGAACCAAGGAGCCAAAAGCCATTGAACAGACCGCACGTTGGGCAGAATGCGGCTCAGTGCAACGTAGGCGCTGCGGTCGGTGCTACGTAGGCATGCACTGCCACCGAGGAGGGCAGTGGCAGCAAGGATTGCATGAAGTGTGCATAGCGGCGGAAGACACTCGCACCGCACCTGCGTGATGATGTCGCCGCGGAGCACAGCCTGCTGCACGGCCTCAACGCTATTCAGGTCCACCTCCTGGCCCTTCAGAATGCGGTCGCAGATGTCCATCAGGCTCGACACCGTCGACGTCACTGCGTGGAAGCGGCGTGTGCGTCGTTCCCGAGGCCTAACACTGCAAGAAAACTCACAGCGGTGTTGGCCTTACCCTTCGTGCCGTTCACGATACGGCCGTCCGCGCTGCTCTGCCGGTTGCGCTCTCTCCGCACCGCCTGAGGGAAGACGGTGCGCAAGCGGTTTGCAGCGTGCCGCATAGCCTGCGGTGCTGTGGGCAACGTGACACGCACCTTGACGATAGTCGTGTTCACGGTGGGCAAGCTCAGGTTTGGCCCGCTTATGAGCTGTATTTGCGTGACCCGGGTGCAGTTCGCGATAGGCCGGGTGAGGTGGAATTGCTGCGGGTAGGGCGCAGGGCGTTAGGTCGTCTCGTTTGGCGGAGCAGATCGCAACCATCAGTCGCACCCTGTAGAGGTACTCGCTGCTTGACAGCTCGTCGTGTGGAATGACTCCGGGCAGCACCGAGTGCCCGAAACCTGAAATAACCTGCTCGAGGCCTCCATTCTGCGGCGCGGTGGTGAAATAAGCTGGCATCGCGCGTCTCACGTCTTGCGGAGGAGACCCAACCCACCTCAACCTCGTCCCGAAGGAGCGTGTTTAAAACTAGAAAGCTGGAGAGATCTTCCGGAGAGAGCCGCGTGAACTTATGGGAGGTGAGGCCGTCTAGGGTCCTGTGCAAAATGCAACAAACACCATCAGCACCCCCGCGCCTCAACGCGGGCCGCACCCCGCGGCTCTTATTCCTAGCAAGCACCGTGATAGCCAACGAACCGGCTCACTTGTTGAAATACCGGAGCGCTGCCTTGTTCGCCCACACCAGCTTTTGGCTCGAGCAGCTGCGGGAGCGTAAAGCGAACATGGCTGTTTGAGCACATGCCTTTTCACTGCTCGGGCTATTCAGCGGTGCCCGCGTGCACCTGTAAAGCCAAATTGGTATCGCCACTCCCTCTAGGGCGGACAGCTGAGCTCCTGTGGTGTCGAGAGGCCCCAAGAAGCTGCTACTCGTCCTGCCGTTCATGCCCTGGACCTCTATGCAAGCTGCAGCAAGAATGAGAACGGGGAGCTCCCTGGGCCTACACCATCGCAATGTGTGGGATAAACCGGATGAGGAACGCTCCTCAAGGAACGCTCAATGTCTGGCCACTTGCCAAGCCAAGGGAACGAGCCACTTGCCGTACATTGCCGTACGTGTGTGTGTCTATAGCCGAAACTGGCCACGCGCTTCTGCATGCAAGGTCCTCCAATCTCTCCACGCCGACAATCGGCGCTGCCATATTTGCACGCATGTGCACGCCGCCTGGGCGCCGCCGCCTGGGCTTGTTCGTGAGTTCGTGTTTGCTGTCCGGAGTAATGGCAGGACTACTGTTCGGAGGCAGAGCGGTCATCACGCCTCTAAAACCTCTCAAGTTCGGGTGTGTCGAGGCACGTGGGATATCGGCGCGGCTCATTTCTCTTGACTCGACGTATGGTACTCGACCAGGGCCTGCCACGCCCCTGGTTGAGCCTTGAGCGCCAAAATGTGTCCAAATGTGGGGACACCACCGTAGGCACCTGGACACAACATGTTCCTCTCGACATCAGAGGAACGTGGCGTAGGGGAAGTTCGGGGCGATTGCCGTACGCGTACGTACCCGGGGAGCTTGCGCAGACGGGAGCTTCGGCCACAACAGGCTAGGAGGTTAGGAGAGGTTAAGAGAGGTTATCGGCTGAGAGAGAGAGAGAGCTGCGGTGTTGGGCGATGCAACGTTTTGTACATAACGGTAGAGCTACCCTGGTTACGCCACATCCTCCATCTTTTCGTTCATGTATTTCTGCTGCATTCTGCAACCTGCCATAGCGCTTCAGGCTCGCATAAGAGCCAGGTCGGACAGGACTACTGCCTTAGCCATGCGGCTGTACATCGCAGGCAGCATGCACTAGCGGATAAGGGCGGTAGGCTAGAAGAACAGGAGGAGCCTGTTGGACATGGCCAGTGGTTCGAGGCCCTCCGGCCCCATGCAGCCAGGCAGCTCGCTTCTTGCAGGTAGGGGCGAATTGAGCCGTGTGATGCGGGCGTTTAGGCGGTTTCAGAAATGCGGTTGCAGCGGGCGATTCGCACCAGGCCCCCACTGGAACAGGCGTGCGTAGAAAGGACTGAAAAGGGGGACAAGCTGCTCGGTTAGAACGGGAGCGGTGACGCACCGGTTTGCGGCCCGCGCCATGGTCGCGCATGGGAATGCGGCACGCCCTTGCCTTCGACTGCTGCAGAAGGCGCCCGTCCACCTACCCATTATAAGGCTGTCTCCTGCAGCAGCCCCGTTGGAACCCCACTTTCTTGTCCCTGTTCCCGGGGCTGTGCGACCTCGCCCCAACTTGCCCCGGGCACGGCATGTCCACCTTAGCCTGAACCCAACCGCCCGCGCGTAACACGGGCGTTGAGCATTTGGTGCCCGCCAACGGACCGTACTCCCCCACCTGCCCTCACCTCGCACTGGCTTGGCCACCAGATGGGCGACGACAGTTTAAGCCAATGCGTTCTCAGTCAAACATTCACTTCTGACTCCCCCCCTGGCCGGCCCTTGCAGACCGTTTCCAGTCACCCGACCAGTCTATGTGCACCGCCCGCCACCGCCGACGCCTGTCACCTCGCGGGCCTCCTTTGACTCCCCCATCCCTTCCCCCAGCCCGCTCCGAAATAGCCCCCTTACTTCCATGGCCCACATCCCTTCCGGCCTCCATCCCGCACCGATCCTTCTGACCGTTTGCTCGGATGCTTGATGTCGTGTTCCAATGTGCCGCTTGCAGCCCCTGCCCATGCAGAGCACGCTTCGGTACCAGCTTCCTTGTCCCTGCCTGGCCCCCTGTTTATTTTTCAGCTTCAGCCCCCGCCCTGCCCCCGCCCGCCCTCTAGCGCTGCACTCCTCCCTTGAGCGCATCAAGACCATCCGGAGGGTGTGTCGGGCGCTGTCCAAGAAACCGCAGCTGCGGACCAGCATCGAGGTGCGCGGCGGCGCGGCGGGGAACGGCCAGGAACGGGGACGCGAAGGGGGGCGCTCCGGATCGTGGCGGTGGCGGAATCGGAGGATCCGAGGCCGGTACTGCGCCCCTCCGTGAAGTGCCACCGTCCTCCGCCACCGCGTGCCTTGCAAGGTGTGGGCATCCCAAACCTCACCTTCCGGACAGCGGGGCCAGTACGCAAACCCCACCCCACCCAGGCTCCGACCCTTCCCTCCTCCCTCAACCTGCTCTTGGTCCCCCTCCCCTCCCCCTCCCTCCCGCCCTTCAGGTGGGCTACATCATGGCCGAGACGGACCGGCTGTCGCTCATGACCCGGGAGGGGCCCGGGGTGCACCGGGACCTGTGCCATGGTGCGTCCAGGGAGTGCCTGGCATGTGCGTGCGGGCGGGCCTTGGATCGGGGGAGGAGGGCGGGAGGGGTCCGGGCGGCGGGTGTAGTGCGCGGGGGCTTCGGCGGGGCCGGGTGCGGGCGTGACCAGCACCATTCGGGCGCTCGGGCAAGGAGTTGGGTCCGGTCCCTCGGCACCCGGGGATCCTGCAGTGGGCCTCCTGAGCGGGGCCAGCCCCGGAAGCGGCGGGCGGAGTCGGCTCGGGCCACAGATTGGGCCGGGAAGGGGCCTGGTCCGCACATTGCCCTGGCAAGGTGCGGCGGGGGTCGCGGGCACGTGGCTCGCGGGGACGAGGCGGGTGGCCCCGCCGCGGTGCTCCCTTCTGCACCGCCCACCGCAACGTGCGTCCTGCAGCATCAGCCCCTCGCTCCTGCCCCCACGGCTCCTCTCGCCCACAGTCGCTCGGTTGGTGTCTCTGAAAGAGATGGACTCATACAAGCTGCCGCCGTGGGGTGCACCCTCCTGGTCAATGGCGTCCGAGGGCGGCAGCGGCGGCGGCGCGGCGGCTGGTAGCGGCAGCAGCGCTGGAGGTCCAGGCGGCGGCAGCAGTGGGCGCGGGCTCGTGTACATCTATGTGAGGCCGGGCGGGAAGGGCCGGGGGAAAAGGGGGAGGTGGGCCGATCGCAGGCCAGGCAGCGTCGATGGGGATGGGGATGGGGGGCAAGGCGTGATGTCAGACCCGCGGGTCTCCCGGCTGCTGGTCTAACGCCAAAGGAGCAAAGAACGGCGATCGGGGAGGAGCTTAACGCGGGGGCTCATGATGAGCATGGGCATGGCGGGCGTGTTTGGGAGCCAATACCGGTTGAGTTCCGGAGGGGGGGTATTTAGTCCGTGGGCAAAAGCTGACTGATGACCGTCGAGCAGAGAATCGTGGCATCGAACTTGGCTTGGGCGCGACCCGAAGCCGTGCCGCCAGGTGATGACGCGGAAACCGAGTAATGGTAGTAGTCTAGAGCTGAGTAGGGAGAGATAAAGCGGCTGACCTATAAAACTAAGTGGAACGACTGCTATGTGTGTGCAGTGCGCCTATGTGTCCCGACCCCCCGCCACCGCATTCGCAAACACTCGCAAGCGCGGCGCGATATTACCAGGAAGAGATACCCACCTGTGCGCAGAACGGAGGGGCCGGTCGCCGAGGGCAGGCGCCCGTATGGCGAGGGGGGAAACGGGGGAGGCGGGTCAGTGGGGGCAACAAGTTGAGGGGAAGAACATGGCGTGCCATGGCATGCATCTGAGGACGGAGAGCTAAGCGTGGACGTCATGGAAATGGACAGTGCCCCTGCCGGACGGGAGGTATGAAAGGAGGTGCCGTACAAGTACGGCAAAAGGACGGCGAGCGGGAGCAGAAGCATAAGTATTAGTACAGGGACGGAATGCAATGCAATGGGGGGGGGACAAAGCTTGCCCACTAAGGGAGCTCGGACCGCTTGCCTCTCTGGCTTCGCCGCAGTTGTGGGGTCATGATGGCGGTCGCCTGACCACACTGCGTGAAGACCGTCCCAACGGCCCCCTCTCACCCCCCAGGTCCTGCAGGGCAAAGTGCAGCTCAAGACCCGCCGACGCGAACCTTTCGCCCCGCGCCTCGCGCCCGTGCGCGCCGCTGCTGCGGCCGCCGCTGCCAGCAACGACGACGGCACTGGTGGCGATGCCGGCGACAGCAGCGCCGACGGCGGCGCTGGCGGCCGCGGCCTTGGCGGCGCCGGCGGCAACAGCATCGTTGAGCGGCCGTCCGCGGACTACCTGGAGCGAGTGAGCGAGGACGAGATGCGGGCGCTGTTCAACTCGATCGATGTGGACGGGTCAGGTGCGGGTCAGGTGGAGGCGGGGTGCGGGCAGGCTATGTCCGGGTGCACGGGGCTAGGAAACGTCCCCAGCACCGGAGCCATACATACCCACGTGCCGTCCCGCCGTTGGCACAAGGCAGACCGGGGGACGGGGGACGGGGGACGGGGGGGACGGGGGCACGGGGGCACAGGCGGGCGCAGCCGTGGCATCCCCTGCATGTCGCCGTGAACGCGTGCAGGCCCCTTGCCTGGGCTTTGCGCTCCAGTTTGCTGCACCCGGCCGCTCTACATGCCTGCCGTCTGCGGCGGCAATGGCGCAATGCACCCCGCGGCTTGTGTGACCGGGTTATCGCTGCCCCGGGCACCACCACCACACGGGTCTTTGACCCGCCTCCCCCGTGTCGTAGCCTCACAACCCCCCTGGTCCCCCCTCCCCCCTCGGTCCGTGCAGGCGCCATTGACGTGACGGAGCTCAAGACGGCTCTGCAGCGGCTGGGCATCCACAAGAGCTCGGAGGAGGTGTCGGAGATGCTGGACGGGGTGGACGAAGACGGCTCGGGTGAGGTCCTGCGCGTGGGACAGGCGTTGGGTTGGGTTGGGATATGGGTTGCGTTGGGATATGGGTTGGGTTGGGTTGGGATACGAGCCCAGTGCTGTCCGAGCTGGGTCACGCATGCGTTTCTCCCCTTGCGTTACACAGTACGTTGGCCCTTTGCCCCAGTTGTCCGGAACGCTGCTGTCGGGTGTAGCCGTGCATCCGACCCGTACAGTCGTTGTTCAAGGCTTTGCCAACCCAGCCCCCTCCCGCCACCGGCGCTCCGCCCTGGCCTGGTGCTCCCGCAGGCGAGCTGGAGTTCAAGGAGTTCAGGGCGGTGCTGCGGCGTGCAGTGACGGGGACCCGCGGCGGCGGCGTGTCCGAGTGGCGCGAACAGGGCGGGTTCTGGTTCCGGGAGCTCTCGGCGGGCGCCGCGGTGGGCGAGGCGGCGCTGCTGGACGCAAACGTCGTGGTGGGTGGGCGGGGGCAGTGGGTGGGTGGGGGCAGCAGGGGCGGTTGGGTGGGTGGGTGCATGGGTGGATTGGGGAGCCAAGGGTGGGGATGACTCCTAACATTTCCGGATCGGGCGGAAGAAAGAACGGGGTCGATCACGCGATCCGGGGAGCGGCCGGCGCTGCCGTGAGCCGATCTTCCCAAGCAACCGAATGCAAGAGTTGCTTGGCCGCCGGACGGGCGAACGCAGCTGGCGTCCAGTTTTCTGTTATCAAACCCTGTTTCCTTCAAATCCTTCCAATGACGTTGGGCCGCGACCCTACTATGCCTCCCGCCCCGTTCCTCCAACCGACCGTACAATGCCTCCGCCGGCGTTACCCGCCCCCGCAGGCGCAGGAGGGCAACCTGCTGGCTCTTGAGGAGACGGACTTCCTGCTGCTGGAGCGCGCCGATTACGAGCACATCCTGGAGAACGGGTTCGATGGCGAGCTCAAGGTGTGTGCCCTTGTTTTAGGGGGTGCTGTTGCGGTTGGGGAAGGGTGCTGTCGCGGTTCGACTGGTACTAGCACGTGGACGGCACCAAGCGCCGAGGCGGTAGGGCAGGGGGGGAATGAGCGGAGCGACCTGGGGGCGTGGGTCCCAGGCCGTAGGTATGCGCCAGGCGTGGGGCTGCCGGCTGGGAGGCCCCGTACAGGTGAGCCTGCTCGTTCGCCTTGTTGCCATCTGTTCCACCCGACCCTCGCCTGTGCTCGCGCGCGTCGTCGCCGTGTCCCCCAGGCCAAGATGTCGCTGCTGCGCTCCTCCCCGGTGCTGGGCGAGGTGCTCCGCCGCACCGACCTGCGGCAGGTCGCGTACGCCATGGTACGGCGTACGGCGCCCATGCACGCGGCGCTGTACGAGCAGGGCCAGCCGCCCACCTCGCTGGACCTGATTCTGGAGGGCCAGTGCAAGGTGCGGATGCTCGCCTGTGGGGGGCGTCGGGGAAGGGATGGTGAAAGAGACGGGATTGGGGTCGCGATGAGCGTTGGGGCTGTGGATGGATGAGGGGGCGGACGGTCTGGAGCCCCTGAGGGGGCCGGGTATCGTCATGAA
This sequence comes from Gonium pectorale, assembly GCA_001584585.1. Taxonomy (NCBI): domain Eukaryota; kingdom Viridiplantae; phylum Chlorophyta; class Chlorophyceae; order Chlamydomonadales; family Volvocaceae; genus Gonium; species Gonium pectorale. Next base: position 4,024,204 of record LSYV01000003.1, read on the forward strand.
TCGCGGAGCTTTACTGACCATAGCGAGCGAGCTTGAAGGAACGAGTTGGGGTTAGCATGGAGGGGGGAGGATGGGAAGGGCAAGGCGATCCCGGGCGGGTTGGCGGTCTGTGTTGACTGCATGTTGGCGAGGTTATGGGCAGGTGAGGGGTGGCGGCCAGCACGCGGAGCTGCCGCACGTGTGTTACTTGACGCCAAGGCGCCTCCGCGGCCTGTCACCGACAACCCCTTCCTTCCCGGCCCCTCCCCGGATCAGGTGGTGGTCAAGGTGCCGTATGACCCCGCTTCCTCCAACGCCGCCAGCCGACGCGGCACCGAGGGCGGCCTGCTGCCTGCTGCCAGCGGCTGCTCGCCCTCCTCCTCGCCCTCGCCCTCGCCCACCCCCACGCAGCGCCACCTGCGGACGCCCTCCCCCTCTGCCGCCGCAACCGCAGCCGCCGCAGCCGCCTTGGACGACGACCCGCTGACGGCGGCGTTTGGCGGTGGCGGCGGGGCAGCCGGCGGCGGCAATGCGCTGCTGCGTCGCAACACGCTCAAGTCGCGGGCTGGACGGATGAAGCGGCTGGAGGTGGCGGTGCTCGGGCCGGGCGACCTGTGAGTCGGGGGCGTAGGGCTGCGAACGGCGTGTAGCTACCTACCGGTACGCTGCCCCCGAGCCACCCTTGAACGACGCCTCGAGCGACCTTTGAACTACCTGTATTGTTGCCTGAACACCCGTGACACCCCGTCCCCTGCCCCCTGCCGGGCCGCAGCTGCTCCGAGGCTTGCGTGCTGGGTGAGGCGCGCCACTCCCACAGCGTCATCGTGGCCTCCTCCGGCGGCGCCGTCACGCTGTCCCTGGCGGCGCGCGACCTGCGCAAGCTGGCGCACCCGGCTGACCTGGCCGCCCTGCGCGACCATTTTGAGCGGCGCCACAGCCAGCGCTCTGCGCGCATGAGCCGCGCCGCCAGCGTAGCGAATCTGGCGGCGGGGGAGCTGTCGCGGCTGCAGTGGGCGGCTGGGGCCGGGGGCGGGGGAGGCGCGATATCGTTGAGGGCTCGAACGCCGTCGCCGGGGCGCACGCCGTCACCTGGTGGCGGCATCGACTGCGCCTTCGGCGGCGGCGAAGCGGAGCTGGGAGAGGTGGAGGGGGAACTGGGGGGCGGCGTGGGCGGAGGAGGAGGGTCAGGAGCGGGTCCGACGGCGGGCGGCTTCTGGGGCAGCGTGCGGCGCAGGACGACGGTGCAGGGCTTCTCGGTGCTGGGAGGAGGAGGCGCAGGAGGCGGGGAGGTGGAGGAGGTGCGGCCAGGCGCTGCGGAGGTGGCGCTGGGGCGGCTGGCGGCGATGCTGCGCGGGAAGGTGAGCACGGGTGGTCGGGGCGGTGGGGCGGTCGGGGCGGTGGGGTGGTCGGGGCGGTGGAGCGGGTGGCAATGACGGAACCGGAAATGGGGGAGGAGCACGGGGCGCCGGACCGCAGTGTGGGGTGGTGAGATATCGCTGGGCTCGGAGCGGCGGCCTGGGGTACGTCGTACGTGCCTTGTGCGCCGCGGTCGGGACGCCAATGAGCATGTGCGGCTGGGGGACACACGACACCGTGTGTCCCCCTGCACCAGGTATGACGCCCGCCGTACCTCCCGCGCCCGCGCCCGCCCACGACCTTCCTCGCTGCGCCTGCCCCCGCCCCCGCCCCCGTCCCGCCCGCAGTCGCGTAACAGCCTCTCCCCGGCAGCATTGGCGGCCGAGGACAGCGAGCGCACGTCCCCATTGCAGCAGCTCCAGCAGCAGCAGCAGCACCAGCAGCAGCCCGGAGGGGGCGGCTCGTCCGCAGCGCGGCCTGCGGCCTCCCTCTCCGGCGCGGCGGCCTGGGCCTCGCTGCTCAGCGCCGGCGTGCCCGTCCTCGGCGAGCCCTCCTCGGCCGCCATGTCGACGTACCTGGTGCCCCCTCCATCGGCGAGCGGCAACGGTATGCCTCCGGTGTGGGATAGGCGGGCGAGTTTACGATGGCCATGTCCAGTAGCCCTGCGCGCGCAGCCCATTCCGCGGGCCGCCGCTGTGTGTCACGACTTCTTCATATCGCCTCCCGCTCGCCTTGCTGGTCACCCAGAGCTCAACTCATGTGTTCGCCGCGCCGTCCCTTTGACCCGCGGGGGCGTCCGCAGATGACCTGTTGTGCCGTGGGCCGAGCGGCACCCGCAGTGCCTCCCCAGCGGCGGCGGCGGTGGCGGCGGCGCTGCGGGCGGCTGACGGAGCTGGCGAGGAACGGCCATGGGTAAGCCGCGCGCTGCGCTGTGCAGCGGCACGCGCCATTGCGCACGTCACATCCACAGCCCCACCTCCCCCCCCCCGCCGTCTCTCTATCGCACAGTCGAACCGCGGCGTCGACACACTGCCCTGATATGCGATGCACGCAAGGCTGGGCCATTCCCTCGGCCCTGGCACACCACCCAACATTAGCATGCCGCCCCTGCCCCGCAGCCGTCGCGCTCCCCGTCGCCGCCCGTGCCCAACCTCACGATGTCAGGCCTGGCTGGCTCCCTGTCGGGCGCCGCGGCGAGGGAGGGGTCCGTGCACCCCAGCCCTGACCCCCTCGCGCCGGCGCCGCTGCGCCCCGACGTCAGCTCGGCCATCCAACTCGCGCTAGCGGCCTCGCGTGGCGGCACGCCCACGCCCACCTTCCCCTCGGTCGCCTCCCTGGCGCCGACCATGGACGCCATCATGGCGGCGCTGGCGGCGCCCACCGTCGCGACGCGCGGCGGCGGGCGCGTCTCCCCGCCGCGCGGCGCAGCCAGGGGGAGCCCTCGCGGCGGCAACACGCCCCGCGGCGGCAACACACCGCGGGGCACGCCCACGCCCACGCCGCGGCCGTCGGTGACAGCTACCGCGCCAGCGCCGTCGGCTGCCACAGGGGCTGCGGCGGGAGCAGCGGCGCTTGTGGCGGCGGCAGGCAGCGAGATGGCGGCCGGCGGCGGAGCGGCGCGGTGCACTCCGGGGCCCGGGGTTACGGATGCCGGGCAGGTTGCCCCAGGCCCAGCCCCCTGCACGCAGCCCAACACACCGCGCCCCGCGCCCTTCTCCACGTACGCCACAGCCGGAGCGCTGGCGGCGGCGGCCGCCGCAGCCGGAACCGGAACCGCTCGTGCCGGCGCGCTCTCGCCGCCTCCTGCGCCACCGGTGCCTTCACTGTCGCATCGCACCGCCCCAGCGCACGACGCGGAGGCGGCGTCGCGCAGCCCCTCCCCCACGCGTCAGGCGCACTCAGCCCCCATTAACCAGCCGCGGTCGCCCGTGGCAGGCCGATCCGCCTCACCCCACCACCCCCACCACCTGCACGACCACCCACAACAGCATCCCGGCGCGGCATCAGCAGCCCTCAGCGACCCGGCGGCGTCCCCCTCCCACGTGTACGCGCAATCGTATCCCGGCGAGCACAGCACCTCAGTCCCAGCGGTGGTGGCGGCGGCGCCGCTGGGCTCGGCGGGTCACGGCGTTGCGGAGCTGCTCGGGCACCAAGCTTCACCTTACGCAGCGCCGCAACTGCCGGTGGCAACAGCAGCCGCTGCGGCAGCGGCGGCGGCAGCAGCGGCTGCGCTGGAGGCGGGAACCGCGGCAGCGGAGGTGAGCAGCTGGTTCCCGCCGCCGCCGCCCCGGCGGCGGGCACCCGAGGGCGAGAGACCCATGGGTCAGGCGGGAGCACACGTTGGCCCGTCCTTGGGGGATCCCACATGGAGCGTCGGGGCGTATGCGCGCGCCCTGGCGAACGGGATGGCGGGCCTGCAAGAACGTGAAGCGGCCTACGACGCGGCCGCATCGGCCGCAGCCGCAGCCGTGCACACCGCCGCTACGGCGTTGGAGGCGGCGGAACATGGCCTGGCGCCATCGGCACAACACCTTCCCCTGTTGCCGCAAGGCGTTCTAGGGACAGCAGCGATACGGGCGGCGGCTCCGCAGCCGCCGGCCCCAGAGGCCAATCTGGGCGAGGGAGCTGACGTTGATATTGACGAATGGGACGTGCCGCTCATGCCGTACCCGCTCTCGACGCCGTCGCCGGCAGCGGGCGCCGTCAGCCGACTCCAGTTGGATGGCCGGACGTACACCAGCATCGACGGCGACGGCGGCGCCGCCTCCGCCACGGCTGGCTCCAAGCTCTACCACAGCGACAGCATGCCTCGGCGCCCGGCCGGTGCCATGCCCCGCGCGCCCTCGCCCCCGAGCAGCCGGCCCCCATTGGCTCCCGCAGCGGCAGGCCCCGCGGCCGCCGGTGTTGCCGGCGCCAGCCTCGCGCCGCCGACGCCGCACCTGCAGGCCCGGCCGCCGTCGGTGCCTCGCCTGCCGCTGCAGGCGCTGCGAAGCGGAAGCGGAAGCGGAAGCGGAAGCGGGAGCGGGAGCGGCAGTTGCAGCAGCGTCCCAAGCCGCGGCGTTACCGGCAGCGGCGACGGCGGGGCTGCTTGGGTCCCCATGGACCCTGCTTCGGCATGGAATGCTCCGATTCCCACTGATCCCCCACCCGCCAACCCCGGCTGGCCTTCAGCGGGGGCCGAATGCGTCGCCCCTCCGCACAGCGCCTCGGTGCTGCTCTCGGGGCCGCTGAGCGCCCGCACCCCCTCCTCAAAGACGCTTGTAGGTTCGATGCAGGCCCTGCTGCGGGGCTGGCACACCGCTCGCGCAGCTGCTGAGCCCAGCTCCGCGCCTGTGGCGAGCACCGCCGCTGCCGCCAGCAGCGGCGCCGCAGGCGGCAGCGGCTCGCTGACTCAGCGGACAGCCGCTGCCGCGGCGCGGTTCGCTGGTGCGGAGGCGCGCAGCGCCACTGGCAGCGGAGCCGCCGCCGCCGTCGTCGCCGCGGCTGCTGCTGCCGGCAGCAGCAGCTGGAGCCGGGAGTCGATGGCGATGGCGATGGCGGCGTCACACGGCGAGCGGGGCCGGCTGGCGGCCATTTACAGCGGCATGCTGCGACACGGCGAGTCGGCTGTTCGATCCAGCCTGGAGGCGTCGCTCTTCCAGCAGCCCCAGCCCCCGCACCAGCAGGGCCTGCAACAGAAGCCGCAGCCGGCCAACGGCAAGGTGAGCCGGCCCTACCCGTCCCGCAATCTGTTTGCCTTGATTTCTTGGGGGCTCACTCGCCTGGGGTTGTGAGGGAGCGTGTGTGGGCTCTCGAGCTACGGCCCCGCAGCGATGCAGCGATGCTCTGTCGAGGCGTGCGGGGTGCCGCGTTTTCGCAGCGATCCCTCCCTCCGCCCCCTCCCGCCCCGACGGGAGCCTTCATGTGGAAGCCAGTGCGTTCACGTCAACCGTTTGCTCCTTTAAAATCCCCTCCGCCCCATGCTCGCAGGGCCCGGCGCTCAAGTCCAAGCCCACCACCGCGCTCGTGCCCACAGCGCACACCGCTCCGGCCCACGCGCCCTGCGCGGCCACCGCCGCCGCCGCCTGGGCCGCAGCCAGACCCAACGGTACCGGCTCGCCGCCACCGTCCATGGATGTGTCGTACAACTCTTGCTCTGACTACGGCTTCACTCCGGCTACGTTGGCGGTGGCGCAGCAACAGGGCCCCGCAGCGGCGCGCAGCTACCAAGATCGGGCCGCACAGGCACACGCGGCGCAGCGGCAGCGGCTGGCGCGGCCGAGCGTGCGAGGGCCGTCGCCCGGGCGGTGAGCATCGCGCGATTCCGCCGGTCAATGGGTAGTACAGCTGCCGCTCTGTATCGCACAGTACTTGGACTACGGCTTTTGTCAAATGTACGGTGATGCTGTCCGAACGTGTGGGATGGTGAGGGCGGCTCATCTGTATCTCGCCGTATTCGGCCGCTGGCGCCGTCCGCGTAACGCCACCTGTCCTGCATCGCCCGTGGTCCTGCAGGTCAGACCCGCGGACTCCGCGCTGAGGCCCGAGGGCTACGCTCGCGCCCCCGGCCCTTCCAGTTGAGGCGGCCAAGGATTGGTAGCGGTGCACCCCTGGGGGCCCTCGCCCTCCTCTTGCGCCTACCATTGACTGGTGATGTCTGCTCACCCATCGGACATGGTCATGGATCCTTGAGACTCTTTGCCATTGCACACAGGAAAAAATCGTTTAACCAGGCTCGGGATGCCTCATGGTGTAACCTCATTGTTTGCGAACCGGACGTTTGCACGGCTGTGGGAGACCGTCCGCACGCCTGGCGAGGCCTTGCCTTGCACTCAGTGGCTTGACCACCACATTCAGGCCGCAGTCGCGCGCGCCCTAGCTTGCTTGCGCCTCAACTCGGCCTGACGGGGAGGCTGCAGGCCGCGGGCGGGGCAAGGTGGGCCTCGGGCTGGCCGGGTGCTAAGCCACGCGCTGACAAGGACCGAGATCCGGAGATTGCGATCCGGAGCTGGATCGCACTGTCGCAGACTGGTGCGCCTTCCCTGGTGGTGTGGGTCTGACAAGTCTGTGTTGACGAGTACGGTGATGTCACCAGGTCACGTGTCAACGAGCTGACCGTTGTACGGCACGTAGCCCTGCCTGCTAAGGGAACCTAGACGCGGGCCGGCACGAGCGGCGTTCGCGTCTGGCGGAGGGTTTACCATTGACGGTGCTTACGGGACTCGTGGTGTTGCCCGTTGACACTGGACAGACAGACTGTGGTACACGCTGGGGGCGGACGACCCGCCTCTGCTACTTTTCATTACTCGGAAGCACGCGCTAGCTCGTAGCTGTCCCTTTGGCTTCATGATTTTTCATCCCACATGCAACCGTTTTTTACTTGAATGGACATTTGCAGGGCCCGCTGTGCACGTTCTTTCGCAATGCATCGCACCAGGGTGTGCGCTGCGACAGAGGGTCCTAATGTGTTGTTTTATACGCGTGCCCTGACGTAACTATCCTGTATTTCATTGTTGGTGGTTTTTGCCTAGCCGTCTGGAATGTCGGGACGTGTCGTGCAGAGCGAGGCACGCAGGTGATGCGTGTGTTTCGTGTCAGGTAGGATTGGGGCAAGGGCCGGTGCACACCGACCTGCGGCCCGCGGAGCGGTTGGGGCCCACCGGCCCAGCTTGGATGGGCCTCATTTGCACGAAGATTGGAGCTGGGGCTAGTTGGTTCTGTGACTGAGTGGAGCTTCTGAGTTGCGGCGAGGCGCGTGAGAGCCGAGGCAGTGACGCACTGCGCCCCGCCCGCATGGCGATGGTTTTTGTCCGTGCGATCCAACTGATTTGGTTTGGTTTGCCTGGCAAGCCCGATTGGTGAGAGTGTCGCAAGGAGGGCACGAGCATATCGCAGCAGATCTGACAACATGTGTGACGAGTGCGGCTCCTCCCTGTTGCGGCTTGCGTGTAGCCTTTTTGATTTGCGGCGCAGCGGCGGCGGCAAGCAGCATGCCACGGATGCCGTTCGTAGCTTCCAGTCCACCGTGCCTGCCGGCGTGGTGTGAGTTTGTACGCGCTTGCCGTCGTTTTGCGTTGGGTTCCTAAAGGGTCGTCTGTGCTATGACTTGTGCAGAGGTGAGAAGCAAGGCAAATCTATGGCTCGTCTTGTGACAAATGCCGCCAACCTTGTGCGGGGCGATGGGTGCGCTGGGGGTTTGCACTCTTCATGCACTCGGGCCGGCACGGAACGCTCTCTTATCGCTGTATGGAAAAGCTGTTCTCGCTGACGGAGCGGTCCATCTTGTCAACGGACTGCTGACGCACGGACCCCACAAAGGCATTCTCCTACAGCCGCCCGCGCTCAGCGCCCGCCAGCGGCCCGGGGCAGCATCGCTGCATCGGCGCCTTCCTCATCAGCGCCAAGCACGGGAGGCTTCGGACGCAAAGCGTGCGCGCCTGCGTCCATGGTCCAAATCGCCTCGCCCCCTCCCTCTAGCCCACTACGCGCATTCGCCATTGTGCGTGCAATCGCTAACGCCCGCGCCGCCGCCTGCCCCTTCTCCTGTACGGCCGTCCCGTCCGGATCCACTCGCATGACATGGACACACGGTCGTCTCCGCTCTCCAACTCCCGCTTGAACAGCTCCATACGCGGGCCCGGCGCCTCACTCAACAGGGGAACCTCCGGGAGCACCAGTACGCGAGGCCGCACGCCGCCAGCGGTGCCGGTGCCGTTGGTGCTTGCCAGTAGCAGACCGCTACCGGGGCCGCCGTACCGATCCATCAGCCGCGCTGCCAGCGCCACCACATCCCATGCGGCGGTGCCCGGTGGCGGCGCAAGCAGCTCCAGCGGCACGGTAACGACGTCGTCAGCGGCGCCGTTGCCGGCGGCGGCAGCGGCTGCTGCGGCGACGGCGGCAGTGGCGGCGGCTCCAAAGCCCAATGCCGTCAAGCTGGCGGCGGCTGCGGCGCTGCGGTCCGTGCGCAGCAGCTGTAGCATGTGGTCGTACTCGGGGGCCAGGAGGCTGGGGGCAAGGGCGGGGCGGGGGGAGCCAGGGGCCAGGGGCGGGATCTCCGGGCGAAGGGAACATGGGTCGGACGAGGCTATGGCGCAGGTTCGCGGTGAGGCACTCCGGGAAGCAGTGATCCGGCTGGGCGTGCTGCGTGAGTTCCTGTCACAGAGTATACATGCTAAAGGTTCATGGCTGCCCGAGGGGGCACAGGAAATACGGCGGGGAAGGCACGCATACGAGGGGCCCTCCGCAGCTGAATGCTGTGTGACTCACCCGCCCGCATAGTATGACCGAGCGGCCTGACAGCCGTACTGCAGGTAGCCTCCCCACAGGCAGCGCAGGTCGTCGAAGCCCCTGTCCGGCGGAGCGTAGTGGATGTGCGCACCCTGTGGCCCAGGGGCGAGTGGGAAGGGGCTCTGGCCCTTAGCGGTCGCTTGGGGGGGAACCCAGGGGTCGCCTCGATGGTCACCGGACGTGGCTCTCGACGCCTTGGCTGCGGTCGTGAGCAGCCATACCATCCTGCACCGGCACAGCGCGACACACCCCTATGACCATACCGTGCCTTACTCACGTGGAACACTGCCAGCGGCAGGCCCTGATTTGCCTGGCCGCCCAGCCAGCTCAGGTTGCACCGCGGCGCGGGGAAGGCCGCCGCACGGCCCATCTCCGCGGCCAGCCGCACCAGCGCCCGCACCGCGCCACCGAAGGCCGCCTCATGCGGCCAACCGGACCGCTCCAGCTCGGGGCTAAGGGCCAGTACGTCGGGCAGCGGCGCGGAGCGGTGGGAGGCGAAGAAGACTCCCCGGTTGGGGTGCACCGCGTGCGCCACGTCCCAGTCCCAGTTGTTGGTTGCCATCTGGCCGGGGGCAGGGGCGAGGGCAGGGGCCGGGGGCGGAGGTTGGAGCAGGGAGACGGCGGTGGCGTAGTACGTGTGAGAGTAGTACGTGGATTGCTACGACTGACAACTTGCCAGTCGCACGGCAAGTTTTTGGCCACTTGCGGATTGGAACGGACACGGGGATTGTTGCTTTGTACGGTAGAGTGACGAAGAGTACCCCACCACAAAACCGAGCAGAGCAGGCCCCCAGTCCAGGGTGCCAGGGGTCCAGGGGTCCAGGGGTTTGCTCCGAGGAACGAGTTGCGGACTTCTTCAAAGAGACTGGGTTCCAGCAGTTGCAAGTGCCCAACAGCAGCCTCATCAAAGAGGTTGCAAGCGGTGGGGCAGGCAGCCTGGCAAGGCGGTGAGGTGGCTTTGCGGCCACGCGCCAGCCCTCTCACGAGTACACGCCGGGCTCGTCTTCCCTCAGCCCCAAAGCCAGCCATACACCAGCGTGCACACCTTGACTGTCAGTTTGTTGGTAGCCCCGCCGGGCACATGCACGAAGTGCGCCAGCGCTGTGGGCGGCTGACCCGGCGGTCCGTCGGCCGCCGGCAGCGGCGGCGCAGGCGGCGGCGCAGGCGCGTCCCCATCCCGACCCGCGGGTCGGTGCTGTCTCCGCAGCGCCTCATTCCAGTAGCCCAGCGCGCCACCGTTTGACCAGCTTTCGGCCAAGTATAGGGGCAGATAGGCGAACGTTTCGGTGATGGCGGCGCCTGCGGAGGCCTTTCGGGCAGCGGGGGCAAGAGGGCGTGGGTGGGCTGGGCCAGGACATCATGGGATGGGGGGGGGGGCGAATAAAGGGGGGGACGGCCGCCTGGCTGGTCCG
>LSYV01000003.1:4037573-4048973 GCA_001584585.1 Gonium pectorale
CTCCCTACTCCCCGTGGTGTCGTCCTTCGTACCCTAATTACCGACCCGGCCCACCCCGCCCCCTCCCCCCCCGCCCCCCCCGACGCGACCCGTTTCCCTTGTTCGCTACCCCACCACCCCAGCCCACCTGTACATGGCCTGGTCCCAGCAGTGCGCCGGGTGCTTGCGTGACGTCACAAACTCCGGGCGCTCGCCCCACCTGCGGGCCCGGGCGGTAGAGGGTTGGAAGGCATTCTCAGTGTGTGGGCCCGGGGGGGGGGGGTCGCACCACATCGCCACGGGGCGGGCCCGAGAGCAACCGGCTCGCGAACAACGCACCAGCGCCCCTCCGCCCCCCCCCATGCGCTTGTGGACCTCGCCCGCAGCCTACATGCACGGGGGCCCCTCCCCACGCAAGCCGGTTCCCACCGTCTCCACCTCCCCCACCCCCGCACCCCCCTTGCACCTTCACCCATCCTCGGTAACCCCCCAAGCCGGCGAGCGCCGCCTGCCGGGATGTCCGAAGGTTGCACCTCGCGGCCAGAAGCGGGCGGGGACACGACTTCCCTCTCACCCCACCTCTCCTTCCCGGCAGGGACCCCTCTCCCAGCCCCCCGTATCCTATCTCGCCCCCACGCCCCATAAACTCGGACAACCCGATTGCAAACTCCCCCTTTCCCGGGCGAACGCCGCCAACGTCCAGCACCTTACTTTCATGCCCTATTTTACAAACCCTCCTCTCCCGGGTCCATTCCTCTCCCCCGCAATCTGTTGTCCCGCCCCCGCCCCACCTCCCCACTCGCCCCGGGCAGGCCGCTTGGTTGCGCTGACACTGCAGTCCCACAGGCGCTCACTGCGGCCTCGCCTGCAAATACCCCCATACCGCCACAAGGTTTCGACCTTGTGAGTTGCGGCATCACGCCTTCAGACCCGTTGCCCTTCTTCACAGCCCCGCGCTGCTCCCGGCCCGCCCCCCTCCCCGGCCCGCACCTCTCCAGGCGGTCCACGATCTCCGCCAGCATGTAGGCGGTGGGGCCGTCAGGGCGGGCGTTCTGCACGTACACCACGCCGCAGTTTACCCTGGGGTTGGTTGCGTGGTGGGGCCGTGGGGACGCGTGTCACACGTGGGGAGGGGTGGAGCTAAACAGCGGATCGTGAGGCGGGCGGTTGGTGTTTGGCGGTTTGGGGGAGGGCGGGTGCGGGGGATGCAGGAGTCGCGCAAGGCGTTTGTAGTGGGTGGTGAGCGGAGGTTAGGGGGTGACGACGCCGGTGGAGAGAGGCGTGGGCAAGGCGTGGGAGGGAATTCACGAAGATCGAACACGGCAACGATGGCAGGGCATCGCGCCGCGTTTGGCGGCGGCAGGCTGTGGCAGGCGATAGACAGCTGGCCCACCCCTATACAGTAGCGTCGCTTCACACCGCGCCGTCCGGTCCTTTTGGCCCCTTTCGCTCTCTCCTCGCGCTGCGCCCATCGCGCCTCCGCCCAACAAGCGGGCCGCCCGCCTCTCTGCCCCTGCCCCCGCCGCCCCGCCCCTGGCCGCTGCCTTCCCCACCCTCCCCTCCCCCACCCCGCCCCACCCATCCGTTGCCGTCCCGCATGGTGGCGACGGTGACGTTGGCCAGGGGCGGCGCCTTGAGGTGCACGTACACGTCCCGCAGCGGGATGACGTCGCTGTCCAGCATCAGCACCGAGTAGCCCAGCCGGGCGGCGCGGGTAAGCAGGGCGACCCTGGGAGGGGGGCGTGTGAATGCGTACATGGGTGTTGAAACGAAACAACGCATACGACGAGCGTAAGCGCGAAAGTGATGGTGTCGTTGTAAGACCCAGCTCCAGAGGTAGTCGAAGGGGTGACGTCCCTGCATGTTGGTTCGGCGGCGACCACCACCGTAGCCCCCGATGCGACCCAGCATTCTACATGGGTGTTGAAAAGGCAAACGCATACACGGGTGTGTGCATGCGCGTATGCGCGAGGGTGTGGGTTCTGTATGCGTAACAGCATGCGTTTGGGTGTGGGGCAGAGAGTTGGAAGCTGAATGGGGTAGGGGCCGGGCGGGGTGGGGGTTACTCAGTCCGTGGGCAAGCTTGGGGGAGGGGGGAGGGGGGACAGGGCAAGGCAGGTCGAGGGGAGGGGCTAGGTATGCATGGCGGCAGGAGGTGCGAGCTGGGTGCTCGCATGCTGCCGACCTTGCGCCCCGCAGATCGCCTCACGGCCGGGCAGCGGCGGGTCACCGAGCGGGGGGCACGAGCCCGCAGGCCTGGGCCCCACCTGCACACTCGCCCCCTGCCCCCCATCCGTCCCCTACACCACTTCGGGCCACTGCAAACCCACCCGCACCCAACACCCGACGCCCCTGTGCACCCCGGCCTGTTCCAGCGGCTGCTCCGTGACCCGGCCGCCGGTCTGCTCCCAGCCCCTTCAGCCCTTTCTCAGCCCCCAGCCCCTACTCAATTCTCACCCACCCACACCCACACTCAACACAGACATGCTCCCCCGCCCGCCCACCTGTCCAACAGGTACTTTGTGTTGCTGACGAAGGTCTGCGAGCTCCACACGCAGGCCAGGCGGGGCCACAGCTCGGTGCTGCGGCCGCACCGGTCCGCCAGGCTGAGCAGCAGCACGTGCTCGTAGCCCAGCGCCAGCAGCGAGCGGAACGTCTGCGGGGGTGGAGGCGGGTGGGGGTCTTAAAGGAGCAAACGGCTGACCATGAACGCACTGGCGGGTGGGGGGGGCGAGGGGGATGAGAGGGCAGCAAGGGGGGCTAGCGCGGGGCTACGTAAGGGCGGGGGGCGGGCAGCGTCTGGGGAGGGATCGGGGACGGTACAAGTGGCGGAGGAGGTGCTGCTTGACCGGAGGTCGGGATAGGGTGTGGGTTGCGGGGCGCCCGCCCTAAAAGCCCATTCGTCCGCTTTTGCTTTCCGCCGCGCCCTGGCTGCCCTGTTCTACCCCCCACCACCCAATGCCGCCGGGCGCCCCTGCCTGGAAGGCGGGGTTGAGCCGCGTCTCGGTCAGCAGAATGAGCTCCCTCCGGAAGGAGCGCGCCCGCAGGCAGGCGGCCAGCGCGGGGGAGGGGAAGATGTCACCTGGCGGCGTCAGGGCGGGGCGGGGCGCGGCGGGCCGCCAGGGGCGGGCCGGGGTGGAGGGGTGGGAAACTTGGGCGTATGGGAGGGGTGTGCGTGGTGCTCGGCGCAAGGACGACGGAGGCGAGGCGAGACAGGCTTGGTGCCGGGCTCAAGGACGCGAATACGCGCCCCTCATCGTCCCATGACCTGTAGTGTCTGCGTGGGCCATATGGACTCGGCTGCCGCCCTTCCAGTCTTACATGCCAGGTGCAGCCGTCAACCCCACAAACCGTCCCAGTCGCAGCCCGTCCCTGGGCCGACGCCCGCTCGGCCCACGTCCCGGCATCGACGGGCCCCAGACGTCTCACATCTACATCCAAGCGGCATGACCTTGCAGTCCACGTCCTTACCCGAGTACAGCTGCACCTTGCCAAGGGAGCACATGCCGGAGTCCTCGCACGCTAGCCTCCCGGCCGTGCTCCCCAACCCCGCTTGGGTGTCATCAGCCAGCACCCCAGATTGTGGCTGTCCCCCGATCGCCAGGATAAGGGTTATGGCCAGCCAGAGTGAAGACCAGCGCATCAGGTTGCGTGTCATTACCGTGGCGTCCCAGGCTTTCCAGAAAATCAAACGAATCATCTTGCTGCCTTCATGCCAGTACGCTGCAGGGATGCAACGGGCTAACGCACTTCGATACACCTCGCTCTCTCGGCATGAACAGCAGTCAACAAAAAGGCAATTGGAGAGGTAAAGGACGCTCGAAGATGTTACTATAATCAGAAGACTGAACACAATAGTGTATGATAGTCAACAATGATTCGTAATGCGCGCTTGAATGTTGACTGTGAAGTTGGATTTGCGTATTGTTTCCGTGCATGAACCGCGCAGAAAACGTGGGTCCATTCAATTCCCTGCCGCCCAAGCCGTAGGTATGTACTGATAGGAGCTCCAAAGCTTGCAATGCAATGATGAAAAGGGCGGGGCGAGGAACCTACGGACTAACCGTGAACAAAGAAAGTGATACCTGCGAAGAATGAGGGAGCCCGCCTCTTAGGTCATACACACGCGAAACGTCACGGTGCGCCGTTCGCAGCGCTGGCGCGAAGAAATTAGATGCCTCCATTACACCTTGGGCTCACGCTAAAACAGCGGGTGCATGGAAGTACGGACTCTTCACTATTGAGGTGCCTAGCGTTGGCGGCATTGACGGGTCGCCTCGTTGCAACCTGGCTGGGGCTCGGTTGCAGGTTACGGCCACGTGCATAGCATTCAACCTACCCCGAATTCAGTCAGCGAACTCCAAAGCGCATGAGCAACGGACACTTATGCCGTTTTTCTCCTGTGTCTCTGCCAAAACGGGACGGGCGAAGTACTGACAGTACTTCAGACATCAGCAAGGCCCACCTCGCGGTTCGCGGCTGTTCACTGCTGTTCATCACTACGCCGCTACGGGCGCCGCCAGCAGTCGCAAGCAGGCAGCTGACGGTTTCAAGCCGAGCAGACAAGCTCCTGGGTCTTGTCATAAAATGAGAAGGCAGCACCTGTCATGAAATGAGAAGGAGCAAGACCTGGGTCCTGTCACGGGATCGGGCAGTAATGCAAGGTGAAGGATAGCTGATATAGTCTTTCAAGGATGGGAAGAAACAGGTGACTCGCACAGCTGTGCTCCTGAGGAACCCAAAGCACAAGGAGGGAGCCGACCTCTGCGGACATACACACCCGAAGGCACGATGTAGGCGATCTTGTCAATGACTGGGTTGGTTCCAGGCAAGGCTCATTGCAAGTAAGCAGATGGACCATCCCATACCGGAGGGTCCAGCTAACAAGCGCTTCGCTGTTGCTGTATGAGTGAACTTTGGCTGCTGCTAGCTCTGCTAGTGGCTGCGAATACGGCTGCCCTGGCTGCCTGATCAATGACTTGGCCACCCGGATCAGTCGCCCCAGTCATGCCTCAGCGGAAGGGTCGTAAGCTGTGAACAGGCAGGGCCGACTAGCCATCATGTCGTGCTCGTTTACTGCACAACGTGCGTTTCACGTGCATCCTGTCACCGGCAATGTGACGCTCTCGCCTCCTCGCGCGTGCTACCAAGCAGCCAAGGTCTAGCCTGCAGCGCGTTCAGGAAGAGAGACGATCAAGACAAAGGTACGTGACACCCATGTGCCCCGCTTGTCGATGCTGCTTCTGCACGATCGCTCGCGCTTGCTGCACGGCTGTCATACAATACGGTGTGCGAAGTGGTGTCACGGCGTCACGAGAAGGGCAATCACCGACGTAAGCTCAAAGGATGATGGCAAGAACCTTACATGACCTTCCGCTAGTCGCTCAGCCTAACGTAAGGGTCTGGTAGCCGCTCATGGGCCTACTGCCCAAGAGCAGGACGAGACAGCGGCAACAAGCACTGCCTAGGCCTCAAACACACGCTACCGGCGATCAAGAACCACCAACCGGAACTACAAGCAAATCCAACACCGGTAATGATACACGCCAATGCAACGCACTATCAAATACGGAAGCATGGCAACACGACAGTTAACCAAGCGAACGCATGCAGAGACGGGTGACGATATATGAACATGTGCACCAATCTGAGCCGACATACACCTGAAGCATGCACGACCGCCCAACCGAGAACAAACTCTTCACCGCCCATGGACACCCATGGACGCCAATAATCACGCAGTACAGGTATTGTCCATACCATCACGGGCAGGCAAATCATTGCAAGTTTGTAGCAGGAGATTTTTCTGACAATTCGTCAGCAAGGGGAAGTAAGGGCAAGAGAGAGACTGCGTCGCAACCAAGCAATGTGTCAAGACCTTGAGCTCTCTGTGTGGCACAATTGTCAGCAAGCTACTGACCGGCTAGCCCACCGCACCTCACCCGCACCCCACAATCAATCGCGCACGTGTAATCCTGTCGTACATCTGTCGCGCGCACGACCAAAGCCGTCAAGCGCGCACCTCCCCCGCTACATCCACCGCCGCGGAATCCTGCGTGCCGTCTGCCGCATGGCCTAAAAACGCCAAGCGTGCACAGCCCCCCGAAGTCAGTCGCCACGCAAACCTGCCTACCGTCTGCCGCACGGCCTATAAATGCCACTGTGGCCCGACACGGGCAGTACTGTGTGATGGATGAGTACATGGGCGCCGTACCGCGTTCACATCACCCAGTCGAAGCCGCCCTCTCCAGTAGTGTTCTTCCAGCTAAAGATGATAATCCGCTTGTTCTCCGAAGCGCCACACTTGGAGCACTTGTAGAGGCGCTTGGGGCCATCATCAACAACACGGCCGCTGCCAGCAGCCTTGCCAGCAGTTGCGAGCCAATGCGCGAGCTCTTCCTTGGTGTGCACCTGTAGGCATAGGTAGAGGGCGGCAGACTTTAACAAGACTTGTATAGGTTCCCTAATATTCCCCTTATTTAGGCTTTGTATCTATAAAGCCAACGCGCACTTATCACTGCTGCAACAAATACGTTCTTACCTTTGCTTCCAGTGCGCCCTCGACCACGTCTCTCACAGTGAAGGCCATGCCGCAGTTCTGGCAGATGGGCTGCGGGATGTCAGCCAACGTTTTGTCGAAGGCAAGCTTCCCACCGACGAAGCGCTCCAGCCACTCCGCGTCGGGTTTGTGAATCACCCAGACAAAGTTAGCTTCCGGAGACTTTCCGTCATCCGTCTGCCAGACTTGTCCCTCCTCCCACTCCAGCTTAGCACGGACCGCCGGCAGCACTGTCCGCAGGCCGACTTTGCGGCGTGGACAGGCCAAACCAGGGTTGCGCCGGTAAGGCGCATTACTGGGCATGAACGCGTTGGGCCTAAGCAGCATTCTCGTTGTCGTCATCCCACTTCAATAGCAGGTTTGAGTAGGAAACTGGAGTTTAACCTAGTCTAGGTTACGTCGCTCGGCGTATGTACGATAATCGAGCATAGGGCTTTTCTTGGTCCTCAGCGGTTGACCGCCCACCTGCTGCAGGTGGGCGGTCAACAATTGTGGCGATGCATGCATGTCGATGGATAATTGCATATGAATAGCCCCGTTTCTATGGGACGAGCGGGCCAAGATTCGCCCTCCAGCGCGTTTCTATGGGGATGCTCGTCCCACGCTCGTCCTGTCGTATTTCCGTCTTGCAAAACTGCGAGTCGGAAATACGACTGTCTGTTAGCGGTCGTTAATTTTGGAGCGGTAACGCATAGTACGCACATGCTTTTGGTTGGAGGGATGCATTGTGCCAGTCGAGGGCAACAAATAGCACTAAATTTGAGCCGGAGCTTTTCAAGGGACGCTTCCGGGGCGCCCACGCCATTCCTGATGCTCAAGAAACATAAGCATAGAAGCCCTGGTCCTCGTGAGATTCGTGGTCCTGGCAACCCGCGTCCAGGGGCCCGATGCGGAGCAGTCCCCGGTCCTGGGCGAAGATTTTCCTTAGTTCCGGACCCATCTTGCTAATGTCACAGCAAGGCTCAAGCATTCTCGATTAGAGGGCTGCTTTCCTGCAAGCGAGGCTTGCGGAGGGTCGCCATCGTCAATTTCCCCGCCTTTTTACCCCAACGGTTCAGCTTTCAAGCCTTTACTTAGCCTGCTTCGGTATTTCGGAGTGTTTGGGGACAACTGCATGGCAACGGCTGGTTTCAGGCTCATAGAAACGCGCGGGAGCGGGGTACTGCTTTCAGACCCGAATCTCGCCCCAAGCTCGTCCAATCCCATAGAAACGGGGCTAATAGATGTGACTTAGGAATGAAAGGCGGGGAAGGAGCGGCGGTCGGAGGTGCACATTCGAGCAACGTCTCCGGCACCACGACGGGAGAAGGCTTGAGAGCGGAAGCGTGGCTACAGGAAGATGCAAAGGTGTACAATACGTTGAGGTGGGGCAGGTCAAAGAACCGTGAGGAAGGTCGGTCATAACGTAACAAGGCTTGCGACGCAGCATCAACCGGCATCACTGCGCCTCGTCATTGGCAAATCAATGTTTTGGCTTATCGCAAATATGTTTGCATGGCGAACCTGCGCGGGGCTTTGGCTTGCCGGGGTCGGGGCTGCGGGCGTCTGTCTCGCTCCGGTCTCGGTGTCCCCGGTCTCCAACTTTGTCCATTTCCACCCGAATTTGCAATAGATCATAGATGGTGGATTCGGTGGCAAGAGAGTGGCTTTAGCGACCAGGATGGCAAACGCTTCGATTCCGCTGTGTGCTCATTCTACGTCAATTGATAACTTGAACTCCCTCGCCGATGCCAAATCATGCAGGCTGCTCGCGCCAGAATCGCGGCGGCTGTGCCGCACGCCCTGTCCATCCTTCGCCAGCCCCCGTCCCAGCAGTCCAGGCACAAAATGCCCTAGCGCACTTGGTGGTTCGCAGCTCAACGATCTCGTATCGATGCCGCTGCTTCAGCCGTCGTCGGGTGTGCGCATTCACATCCTTTCCGCATGTCGTCGCCCTTCCTCAGCCTTTTTCACTCGTATGTCCTTATTTATGTTGCTCAGCCCTTTGGTAACGTTGCGGAGGCGATTGGTCGGCTGGGAATCATTGTAATTTTAGCGAATTTTAGAGCTATGGACGGCTCCCCACACAGTTTTTTCCGGTGGTGTGGGGAGGTGCAATTTCAGCGTTATACGCCAGTCTGGGGAAGAATTGCCTCCCCACAAAGAGAAAATCCATGCGCTGCCCACGTACACCCTTTCACAACGCGACGACGTACGACCCCGCGTGAACCGACCAATGCCGAAGCGTCACCCGAAGTCCTTACTTCCCCACTTTCTTCCTGTGAACATCGCGCTTGAATTTGAAAGGGCAACAATCGTTCTGCACTATGCGAAATGAAGGGCATTGGTATTAACTACCTAGGCGTCGCAAAAAAACGTAGAAGAGTGATTAGGGCACCACCGCCTCCAGGCCAAGCGCCACCGCCCCCACAGTCCCGCGCAAAGCACCCCACCGTTGACCAGCCGAACCTAGAAGCAACATTTCACGAAGAATACTTGTATCACGAAGCCAGCGGGGACGACTTCAACGATGACGCACCGCATGCCCATACCCTGGACGTGCCTCCTGCCGACGAAGCCGAGTATGTCGGGGACGGGGACGGAGACGAGGGCCGTGAGGAGGATGGCGAAGACTACGGCGACCCCGTAGGCGCCAACCATGCCAGCTGGGAGGACGCGCAGACGGACGGGCTAGCGTTCAGCCAAGGCCTGGCAGGCACGTACTTGCAGCACTTGCCATCCAGCGCTGAGACGCGGGTTCGGCAGCTGAAGGGTCTGCGCGAAGAGCTGCAGGCTGCAGTGGACCGGCACAGCATGGGGGCAGCCTGCTATTCGTGCGGGGCTATGTGCCACCCAATTGGGAAGCCTCCCATCCCAGTTACGGTCGTGTGCTGGGACCAGCCCGTCAGTATCGACGTGCCACAGCTATTCTGTGAGACGTGCAACGCTTTCTTCACAATTCGGCCAACCGTCATTGACTGCCTGCCGGATATGCCGTGTGCATGGACTCCCTGGCAGCGTGCCGACAAGCAGAACGTCCTATGGTGGCAAGCAACGCTCGTTCAGCAGGTAGACCTCCTGGCATTCTACACTCGCCACGTCAGTCTCGACAGATTCTGTGCGGCCATGCTAGCGAACTGGGACCAGAACGACTGTAGCCCTCATGGGCCGGCCTCCACAACACTGACACTTGGCGCGTTGCGGAAGCGCCTAAGGTTTGTGTGGACGGCGTACCAGCACCTACAGGGGCTCGTGGAGGACTACCCTGAGAGTCTTCCAGGCTGGCCAGCTGGCGCTATCAACGCATGCCCTTGCTGTGGATCGGCAGCAGCGGCTGTGGTGGCGGAGGCGGCGGCCACAGAGCCAGGTGGCGGTACAGCGGCTGCTCAAACGGGCGATGCTGCAGGGCTGGGAGGGGGCGTCCAGACAGCAGCAACAGCAGCGGCGGTGGTGGCGGCGGCGGCGGTTGAGGACCGCTACGCGCCGCCTGGGGACCCTGGCATTGGCCAGGCCATGGAGCCAGGTGGAGGTACGGCGGCTGCTCAAACGGGCGATGCTGCAGGGCTGGGAGGGGGCGTCCAGACAGCAGCAACAGCGGCGTGCTACCCCCTCGTGGAACCCAGTATACGAGTGAACCCGACGATCCGGGGCGGGGTGAACCCTGTGCGATAGACGACACGGCCACCTTTACTGATCATTTTCAGCGGTTACTTAATGGGGCCGGGGATGATCAGCGGGGACTGAGGGATGCCGCTCACCAGCTGCTGGTGCGTATCGCCTTCTGCAACGAGTATGATCCGGCTACCCATGATGGTGAGGACGCCGATGATTACGGGTGGGCGCGTGAGTGTGTCGAGTTTGGGTGGACTCTGTCGGACGTCTTCAGATCACGGCGTGCGGCTGCTGAGCACCTCAACCAGCCCTTTACTATCGCTGAGGTTGAGGACGCCCTTAGGCGCGTGCCCAATAACAAACATAATAAGTGCTGGGCTTGAAAGGGTTCAAGCCGAGTGCTATAAGTATGCAGTGCGGTATGATTGCGGCAGGGCCCCTATACGGGTCGCGGCGCCCTACCTCACGGAGCTATTCAACCGCGTTGCGATGGGCACCTACCCCCATCGGTGGAGGGTTAGCACTTTGACCCCAGCTTACAACAAGTAGGGGAAAAGCTTCATTGAAGCTTGGTAAAGGGCGGAGCCCCGTGAGCCCGTACCGGGGATTAGGGTCATGAAGGGTGGAGCGTGTATGTGTATCGTAGCGGATGCAAGGGCAGGGGCAACCGGTATAGACCCGCACCCGCACACACACGCCCTACGGGCTAGGGGAGCGAGAAAGAGAGCCACAACCGTGTCAAAAATAAAGAGAAATCTGCAGAGAAAGAGGGAGCCCGCCTCTACGGTCATACACGCCCGAACGCGTCAACTCGTCATGAACCCCAGTGCTTGTCCGCAAACGGGCACCAACGTTCGTTAGAGAAGGTCCGCTTGGCTTGTGCGGGTTTAGCCGGAACCGTGGTCCATGAGTTGACATGGTTGCGAATATTGCGAGCGCCAGCAAGCAAGTCAGAGACCGGGCTCATAGCAGCTGTATGTGCATATCTCACGGTATAATCGTGGCTATTTCCCGGCGCAGTTGGTGTTGTTTGGGTGGGGCAGCTTTCCAATGCTGACCAGCCAATGGACGCGTTGACGATCGCCAAATGCCAACCAACGGCTATGGAATTCTACACACATATAAGTAATACTTGAGGGTTGCTGCGCAACGGCCCGAAGAAAGAATACGGTACGCGCGCGCGGGGAATTGGGTGATTCGGGGGTTGTCTTGGATCCAGCAGGTCTGTCCTGTTCGTTTGAACCAAGCTGAAAAAAGAGAGAAACCTGCAT
>LSYV01000003.1:4089976-4127873 GCA_001584585.1 Gonium pectorale
ACGCCGGAGGCGGACGCGGCGCACGGTCGTGGCGGCGGCGGCCTGGCGGGACCAGCGTGGCCGAGGCGGCGGCGGCACGGGCGGCGGCGGAGGCGCGGGTGGCGGAGCTGGAGGCGGAGGTGGAGGACGCGGCAGCTCGCGGGGCGGCGATGCAGGTGAGGCTGGGTTTACCCGGGCATACCACCCCTGGCCATGGAGGCCGGTGCCGACGGCGACGTGGACGTACCGGTAGGGAAGCGCCTGGTACCGGTAGCCCCGCATGTTGCCTGCCTGGGTAACCGGTAGCCTCCTGGGCTGTGTGCACGGGTTTTGCCCCGCAGCGTGTCTCCTTTACCTGCGTACGCCGCCCTAAGGGCCGAGACAACCCCGGGCACTCCCCTCGGCAGGCTGCTTTCCTCCCCTCCCTCCCTGCCTGCCTTCCTCCCCTCCCTCCCTCCGGGCCTGCCTGCCTGCCCCCCCCCCTCCGGCGTGCGTGCGCGGCGCCCAACTCGCCCTGCCGCCTCATGCCACGGTAGCCCGCCGCCGCTTGTTCAACCCCACCCCCTCTTTGCGTCCTGGTGGTTCTGGGTCCCTGGCTCGCTCCCTGCAGGAGGAGATGGAGTCGCTCGGCGGGAAGCTCCTGGAGGTGCGGCCCCTGACTCGGAGGTCAGGATAAAAGAGGAGCCTGCAGAGAACAAAGATGGAGAAGAGAGGGACAAAAGAGAGAGAAGAGAGGGAGAAGAGAGAGGGAGAAGAGAGAGGGAGGCCGGAGGAGGGATCTAGGCGGAGAGGCGGGGTCCGTTGGGCTTGGCGCTGGAGGGACTGGTCTTTGATGGCCCCCGCCCGTCGCCTTGGGGCAGTTGAACTTCTTGGGCTCGGGCGTCGATTACCGGGGCCTGAGCAATAGCAGCAGGGAAGCCAAGTCTCGGCACCCGCAGATTCTACTGACAAACTTGGTTTCTTTACGGACCCGCCCTTGTACGCGGCGCCGGCTCTTCCGGGCTGTTGCGGGTGGCGGCGGCTGCAGGCGGCGCACGAGATGGCGGCTCTGCAGCGGCGCTCCGATGAGGCGGAGGCGGAGGCGGAGGCCCGCGGCGCGGAGTCGGCCCGTCTGGCGGCGGAGGCGGAGGCGAGCGAGCAGCGCGGGGCGCAGCTGCAGCGACGCCTCCAGTGCATGTGCGGGCAGGTACGGGTCGAGTACGGCGCGCACAGGGGGGGCCCGGGGCGGGCGGGCGCCGAGTCCATGCACCAACTGTCGAAGGGGGAGCACTCAAGGCGGTCCACCTGGAGCCATGTACCGCATCGCCGCAGCCCATCGGTGCTACGTGCCAAGAGAATTGTCGTGTGCCACCGCTGGCACCGGCAGATCTTGGTACCACCGTCCCCCGCATCATGTGGGGGCGGCGCCACACCTGTACGGCAGCGTGCGCCTCAGGGGCATGTGCCGGTCCGCCATATATGCGGCATGGGCAAGGGCGGTGTCAAGAACTGGCACGGGCCACCTTTGGGCCCTGGCAGAATAGAAGAATCTTCAAGGCTGCCTTCCCCGTTTCTGGTTCTCTTTTTTCAAAGGAAGAGGGAGCCCAGAAACAACAGCACCCCCAGGAGTCAGGGCCATCCCCTGCGCCTCACAACCTCCACCCGCAGGAGGACGCGCTGGCTGCCCAGCCGCTGGAGACGCTGGAGGCGCTGGCGGCCTTGTCAGAGGCGGCGCTGCCGCGTGTGCGGCACGCCATTGTGGCGGCGCGGGTGGCGGCGGCGCGCAGCGAGGCGACCGAGGCGGCGGCCTGCGCGGTGTGCCTGGCGGCGGCGCGGGACACCTTCCTGAACTGCGGTGCGTGCCGTTGGGGGCGGGGGCGGGGGGCGGCGCATGCGGGGTGCTGGGAGGTGGAGGCGGGGTGTTGTGGGGCTGGATAGCGGAGCAATACGGGGCGCAAGGGGCGGGGCCGGTCCGGTCATGCGCAGGGCTGCCCGGTACCAACCGTGCCCCGAGTGTACGGGACGTAAACGCTACATCGATGCAATTTCCGGACGTCGCCCCGTGTGCGCGGGGACAGACATACCCGTGCACCGCGCTCCTTCTCTTAGACCTACTGCAGAAGACCACGCCCGCCCTCATTCACAGGCTGAATGGTATACCTTGCCCTAATCAGCTTTGCATCCAACCCATGTTCTTCGCGTGTCATGCTTGCCTCCATCCCGCCGGTGCCACCGCAGGGCATATCATCTGTAGAGGGTGCGCGGAGAGAGTGGAGCGATGCCCAATCTGCCGGGCCGAGATCACAAATCGCTCCCGCGCCTTCGTGTGAGAATCGCTGTTGGTGAGCTGCCCACGACCTCGTCCCCGGCATCAGCAAGGAAGCTGACCGCGTGCTGTCATGAGATCTGTCATGCGATGCAACGCGGCTACGCAGCAGCTGATTGGTGCTGTGCTTGAGCACTGCTTGTGACGCATGTTAGTCCCGGACATTAGCACTACCTTCTCTTCGTATATGTACACGTGGGAATGTACACCCCTCCCGTACAGCGCACTGTAACACACAAAACGGAACCACGGTCGGGTAATGCAGCACCATGGTTCTCTACAAAACTGTCCATGCCGGAACCGGCGCCGATGCGCACATCGTTATGCCCGCACCGGGCAACGCCGTCCGACATGCGGACGTTCCACCTCATCGGCGAAACGACCCACGGGTCCGCCCGGCCAGCCATGCGACGCAAAGGCTCGCAGGAGCCCCGCAACCAATGGCGTCCGAACCGGACCTCCCTCTCCTTCAGCAAACATACGGGTGGAATTGGTCCCAGGGCACCAACACCACGCCGGGTCCGCCTCCCGCCTTCCCGTCACAAAGCGCAATCAGCTCCGAGAGATCGAAGACCTCCCACACGCAGCTGCAGCACACCCGGGACCGGCGGGAGTCCACTCCAGCAGGCGACAGCCCCTCTTCTCCCCCATCGTCAGCATGCTGCCGACACGGATCGATCAGGCAGAGCTTCCCTCAACCGGCCGCCGGCGACGCAAGCACCCGACAGCGCTCCAGCGCCAAGGTGCTGAACAACGCCGCCGCCGATACTGCCGCTGCCCCGATGATGGCAGAGCCCGGCCCTCGCTTCACGGCACCGAGTCCGGGCCTCCGGGGTAAGCGCCACGCACACAGCTGGTGGTACGGGCCGCTTACACCTTGGTCCAGGGCTCGTTCCAGGGGAAGTACGGCACCGACTCCTTGCCGGGGTTGAGCGACTTGGTGGCCTCGATGATGATGGGCAGCACCGACAGGACGGCCACGGTCACGGCCGACTCGGGGCCAACCGACGAGGTGAAGACTGGAGCAGGAGGGGTGAGGGGGGAGAGGCAGGGAGGTGAGGAGGGACAGAGGGCACGGTTGGCTGGCAGCACGGCGAGGGCAGACATACAGCAGCGTTCGTGAAGTACAGCAGCGGAGCAGTGAAGACTGGTGGTGAACACGTTCCACCAAGGGTTTTCGGCTCCTTCAAATTACATGAAGCCCTTCACTCACTGTTGACGTGGCCGGGGTCGGCAATGTGGGCAGTCAGGGACTCAATGGGGCCCTTGCCGTTCACAGCGGCCTGAGAGCAGAAGCCAACGAACGCCAGCATGGCCTGCAAAGAGGGAAGGTGGGGCCGCAACGGTTCAGTACCCTGGTCGGCAAGAAGGGGCAACATCCACTGCAGCCCAGGGCGGCATCAGGTGAGGTCAAGAGCACAGAAGTTGACTTGCATACCCACGGGTCGTTCCCAAAGAGAACGCGACCGTGTCACGCACCAGGCGGCCGTTCTTGAGCTCCTTCAGCTTCATCTCCTCGCTCTTCATGCCGAGGGGGTCGAAGGGGGCGAACGACAGGAAGCCGGTCTGCGGGGAAGGAGAGAAAGAAGAGGGAGGGGGGATGAAGCGTGTCTCAGCCGGAGCGTTTAAGAAGTGCGTAAGAAGCGCTACAGCATCGATGCGGCACATGTCAAAACGTATGCAACAGCTGCAGTACCCCGCCTCCAGAACGCCCCCTAGCCCTGCTTTCAACCGACCTCGCCGGTCTTCTTGTAGATCTCGTAGCGCTTGCCCTCCAGGATGGCGAACACGGCCACCTCAATCAGGGCCAGAGTCTGGTTGTCCAGGGCGTACGACTGCGGAGAACGGGCGGAGGAGCCAGAAAACAGCTAAAGAGCGAACACACAGAGGCATACGCTGACGGCACAACTCATTGCCCTTGGTGCCAAACCCAGCCGTACCCCGTATGTGGCCCTTCCGAACAAAGCATAGATTCACAGATCTGCCGACCAACCAGAGAAGAAAGCCATCATAGTCCTGCAGCAGCTTTACCCCACAGGGTCCCGCCAAGGCTACCGTCCCCCACCCCAGGCTCCCAACCCCCCGACGGTGAAGCCAGCGCATAGCCCACGATCGTTCGCCATTTCCACGGTCGCGCTGGTCTCACCTCAGCGCCAGCCAGCCAGAACTTGGGCAGGCCGACCAGGTCGGTGAACAGGATGCCTGGGAGCAGCAAGGTTACGAGCGGTCATCTCCTATGCCGAATACCAACGATACCGGCAGTGCCATAGCATATGAACCTACCAGCCACGGCAGCCATGGCCCAGCGGCCGTTGGTCAGCTCAGCCTCGCGGAACCACTTGAGCTGGTCGGGGTTGGTGCCCAGGCGGAGGGGGTCGAAGCTGCATAACGCAGGAAACGCCCGTCAGTAAAACCATTATTCTACACTGATCTGCTAGGCTGCGTCGACCTCTGGCTGGGCAGGCCTTTCCTCATACGCCATCTGATTGCTACTCCGGCTGAGCTGATTGATCGATCGGCATTAGGTAGTTTCAGCTCACCCGTAGTCGCCCAGCAGCGAGCCATCCAGGTGCTTGGGGGCGGTGGCGCCGGGGTACCACATGGGGCGCGCCGAGGCGCTCACGCGCACGGTCGAGCGCGCGGGGCGCACGCCGGCGGCAACACGGGAACGCATGAGCATGGCCATTTTGCTTAGCGTGAGCGGCGGGTCCCCGGTCGATCACGGCCTTCCCTCGGCGCTTGCAAAGATGAGAACCCTCGCCACGAGAGAGTACGACTGAGATTCAGGGGGCCCTATGCCTCTCGTTCTGCACGCAAAGAACGCAGCGCAAGTGTCTATCCTGCGATTATACAAGAGATCGGTAGCAGCGTCGGTCGCCGACCCAGTCGCTCGCCGCTTGCAATTCCCAGCATGCAGCGACACGGCACGGCTTGGGAACGTTGCTAACAAAGTCCAAACTGTCATAGTATGGAGTGCCGGCACCTGCAGGATCGGGCGAGGAGCAGCCGACCCCAGGGTCGACACCCTGGCGGGGCACTGAGCAATTGCAATGCCAACATCGCCATTCGCAGGAGGGATGACGGCGACGCCGGTCATCATGCGTTAGCACTATGCAAGCTGCCCTGCTTTGTAGCAGCCCTTCTCCTGTGGGTGGGCATACGCGGCTGTGGACAACACGTAAGGTTACAGGTTACAGGTACCCGTGTGGCCATGGGTAGATTGAAAGTAGATAGTCCGAGGGCCAACTCCCTCCCAGGCAAGTCAGCATCTTGGGACTCAGATTAATGGTCCAGCATCAACTACTCCCTCCAAGGCAAGCAGCATCCGCCAGACAAGTAACTGGCTTTGCAATGTGTAAACACGATGCAGCAACCACCACATCCAAACCTCACACCACTCACCCCCGAAGCCGAACGGGGGGTGTCCGTGGGAGTAAGGGGCGGAGGATGAGTTCACAGGCTCCCTCAGGCTCACACGACCATCAAAGCCCGGGTGTTCGCATGGATTGCACATCCTTCAAAGTCGGGTGAGAGCACGGGCAGAATGTCAAAAATGAAATGGGGTAAAGGGCCATGATCACAATAATGGTGCGGTGTATGGATTTCAAGGCGCCTTCAGAAACTGTTCAGGTCAGCGCCGCCTTACCGCGCCGTCCCCGCACCGCCAAGCTTCAGGAGGCACCTGAGCAGCATCATTGGCCTGCCTCACGGCGCGCCAGCAACCCAGCCCATAGCGTCGGTCCAATGTTGCCGATTTTGCGGACACGCAAGGCGGTACCGGGGAGGCCAAGGAACCATACACGTTTTTATTCTGTGGAAAGGTTACAGGCGGAGAGGTGAGAACGTGCACCGATTCCAACTGTTATGCGCGTTCCTTCCACAGCTAGTAAGTGTGCAGACTTTTGCAGCCGCTTACACGAATAGCGGAAAGCTGCACACCCGCTTACTTACTGCTACAGGGCCGAGAATAGAGGGTCCATGGGCGGATGTAAGCGGATCAGGAAGTGGCTGCAGCGCCTTTGGAGCGTGCAGTAAGTCGCGACCGCGCATTTGTCAGCTTCCGGCTGTTGATGCCCCATGGCCTGGAGTTTAGGAGGAGGTACCCGATCTGCTGGCGGTGACTCGGACGGTCCGAAACCCTACCTCGCCCCGGTCCATCGATATGGCTGTGGTGTCAAACATGCGTCGGCTGCCACAGTCGTATTTTCCATGTTCAGGAGCTGGTTTCTAGTTGCAAAATTTGCAGCTAGCGTGCGCGCATCGGTGGGGCGTTGAATGTTGTGCCCGCTGGCTTACGGCCGCCAAGGAAAGCTGCCAACCCAGGGTTGAGGGTGTCGAGTTCGGTGCATTCCGAGTCAGCTGAGATTATCAAACAGTTGCTAGATTTAGTGACAGAAGCGGAGAATGAGGGCCTCAATCGGCTCCTGAGCACTGACTAACGGCGTGACACGGGGACGGGCCCGCGGGTCGCTGTATGCGTCCCTGCAATTGAAGCACATGTGGCAAACTAGAATTGTTATAAGTGCTAATATACGTTTGGATTACCAGCTGCAGCCTTCGCTGCAGAGCTGCGCTTGGATTTGGAGCTATATACATGGAGCGCTCTTGAATGTGTTTGCTTGGGCTAGGGTATTCATGCTCTAAGTCTGGAATTAATCATATTCTTTAACGATTTACAATGCGAAGGTGCACATCACGATAATGGGACAGCGGTGGCGCAGCGATCCCAAGAAGACAGATGACTATGCGGCTATAGATCAAGGCCCCCACTGTGCAACCGCTGCCCGCAGCGCGGGCTCCTGGCTCGCAATGCGGTTTCGTCGCGGCATTGTGACGGTTCTCTTCTTCGTGCTGGTCGGGCTGCTGGCGGTGACCTTCCTCCTGCTGGAATGGAGTACGGCGCCGGAGCACTGCAAGCTGGCGGGCATCGCGCCCCCGAGGCCGCCCCCCACCCTCCCACGTTACCACGGCCCCTCAGGTACTTCCACGCCCCTGTTGCCACACCGCCTGCGGGTTCAGCTGTTGGCACCCCCAATACCCCTCCCCCCCCACGCTGGGAAGCAAACCTGACCGCCAGCACCTGAGCCGCGTTCGCTCCCAGCCGGCACTCGCCCCCCTCGTGGGAGGTAGTTTGGGTTGATTACCTGCCTTACCACTTCTCGCGCCCGTTCCCACCCCCACCGTACCCGCCGTAACTGCGGTAACCGCCCCCAGTGGAGTTCCCGGACCGATTCACGCTGGTCCTGAACTCCTACAAGCGGCCGCAGCTGCTGCAGCGGGCTGTGGCGCACTACTCGCAGTGCAAGAGCATTGACGCGCTGAGAGTGGTGAGCAGCGGCCGCTGGCAGCTGACGGGTGGCGGTAGAAAGTGGGGCTCGGCAGGGACCTGTGACGCGAATCCTACGCTGGGAAGCGGGCGCGGTGTTGCGGCCCCCTTGTTGTGCCCGGCGTCGCGGTGCTGGACTGCCTGGTGCGTGCTTGACCGTAGAGCCAGCCTGACCGTGGAGCCAGCCTTTTCTTGGAAAGCCTGTGTTCCCGTACCTTCCAGATTCCACCCTGACCACTGCGTCTGTCCTCGCGCGATTGGCTTACGGCACCTCCCCGTCTTCCACGGCCCCCTCCGCCCCGTCAACTGATTCCTTGGCCTCACGCCACCACTTCACGCCCTCAACCCCATCCCAACCCCCGCAGATATGGTGCGAGGACGGACTGCCGCCCACCCGCGCCCAGGCTCCCGGCTACTACTCAGACTCCAAGGAGGTGCGGTACGACATCGTGTCCAACGCATCTCTCAACAACCGCTTCTGGCCGCTGGAGGGTGCGGCCGGGCTGCTGGGGGTTTTGGGGCCTGGTACGGCTGGCGGAGCGTGGAGCCGCAGTGCGGGGGGGGGGGTCAGAAACAGGGAGAGGCGTTCTCACTAGAGAGGCCTTGGGCGCATGCCGTCCCGGGTGCGGGGGGAGGGGCGCTGAGGCCTTTCCAGTTCAGGTCCCACCTGCTCTTATCGCGGCCGGGCCCAGGCACGGACATGACTTGTGGGCCCAGCCGGCGAAGAGCGGAAGGGTAGGGGGAGGAACACGCCCGCTACCAGCGCGTTGACCACAGCCGCGCCTTGCCGCATACTGAGGCGCTCACACCACGGGCCGTTGAGCCGCTCCCGGCGCGCCTATCAAGGGGCCCTACCCGCGTGCCTTCGACACCATGTACGCCAGGTCTACGCACTGAAGCGGTGCTGAGCCTGGACGACGACATCATCGCACCGTGTGAAGTGCTGGACGAGCTCTTCGAGGTAAGGCTTTTGCACTGCCGTACGGCAAGGACATGGCGGGGGAGGATGCCCGGCACTGGCGGGGGTACCTGTTGTCCGGGGCTGCGTGGCCAGATGCTCCTCCCGGAGGCGCAGAAGGACCTTGGCGCGGTCTGTCTGCCCGTCGCCGTCTCTCAGTCCCTGAGACGTCGTCCACCTGCCAGCTCCTGGGCACGACAACAACAAAAGCACGCACACGCATGCCCCCCGCCCCGCCCCACCCAGGTGTGGCGACGCGACCCCTGGAACATGGCCGGCTTCTACCCCCGCCTCAACGTCATGGACCGGGAGTGCAGGTGGAGCGGGCCGGGGCGGGGCGGGAAGTCGGGGGCTTGGTCCGGGTCGAGGTACTGGGCCAGCAGAGAGGAGGGGACAGGGCGGAGCTTGTGTCGGGCCAAGAGGCTTGGGATGCGAGGCGGGGGCAGGGCGCGGCCGAGAGCACGGGGCGCGGTGTGCGGTGCGTTCACCCCCCACCACCACCACCACCACACACACACACACTCATCGCGGTGGTCGCCGCCGAACTAACATGCAGGGACATCAGCCCTTCGACTTCCTCTGAAGCTGGGTCTTACAACAACACCATCACTTTCGCGCTTACGCTCGCCGTATGCGTCGTTCCATTTCAACACACTCACCACCAACCGCCGCTGCCCTTGCCTGACCGGTGTGGCCCCTGACACCTCGCGCAGGCATCGCTATCTACAGGGCTTTGGCACCCTCACGTGGCACGGATCGTACAGCCTGGTGCTGACCAAGGCGGCTATGCTGCACCGAGGTGCGTACGGCGGCGCACGTGCGGGGTACGGCGTTATAGGAATTGCCCGAGGCAGGGCACTCGTTGGAATGCCCGCGGGTCAGATGGTGCGGTACAGTTGGCAAACCACGGTGGCTTGGGCGTATGGGCTGTAGGGTCAGCAATCTCCCAACCGCCAACCATTCACCAATCTTCCCACCGCCAACCAAATCAACTGCAGACTACCTCGAGTACTACAGCAACCACATGGCGGGCGGCATTCGCGAGCATGTGGACGCCGTACACAACTGCGAGGACCTGGCCATGTCGCTGCTGGTGGCCAGCGTGCAGCGGCGGCCGCCCGCCTTCCTGCACTCCGGCCGCGTGGTAGACCTGGGCAAGGGGCTGCTCAAGGTCAAGGGCATCAGCAGCGGCAAGAAGCACGGCGACGTGAGTGGCGGGGGAGGGGGCGGGGGAGGGGGCGTGGTGCGTTGGAGGGGCGGTTGATGTCGTCCCTGCTGTCCGAATGTCGTCCATGGCCCCCTCCGCGGCTTCTTACGGGTCATAACCTGCTACCTGGTAGGGGGTGCAGTAGTAAGTGTGGGTGAGGCTGGTGCAGCTTTGCGGAGGGCGGCGTGGGTACGGCAGGCGGGGCAAGGGCCAGGGACCTGCACGGAGGGCAAGGGGCGGCGGCGGGGACCAGGGTAAGTTAGGTGTGGCGTGCTGCCGGGGCCCGGGCGTGCTTGCAGGGTTTGCAGTGGGCCGTGCCCCACCTGCTGACATACGCCCTCGCGTGGGTCGAGGCTCCGCCCGTCCTCACCCTGCCATTGTGCCGGCTTGGCCTGACCATACCCCTCCCTCCCCGTCTTCCCTCGGCCGGCTGCCCAGGTGCGCTCCGAGTGCCTCAACGTATTCGCCACCTTCTACGGCGGGTCGCTGCCACTGGTGGCCACAAACCTGACGTCAGCATACAGCAGCGGAGCCATACGGTCCGCCGCCGCCGCCACCGGCGGCAACGGCACCGCGGCAGGTGGCGGCGGGGGGGGCCGCAGCGCGTTCTGGCTTCGGCTGAGCCCCTTCACCGATGCGCTGCACAGCGCGGTGGCGGGACACATCTGACCCGACACAATGTCGTCGATATGACACCGGCGCTGATGGGCTCGAGTGCCGGCCTCGGTGCTGGCTTGCCTGCTGGTGGATCAGACCACATGGGAGGGTCAGTAGGGCCCGGGGGGGGGGCATAAGAGGCGCGGGCGTCACCAGACGGGTGAGAGCTGCCGTGGGGTTGGCGGGCGGTGCTGCCCCAACAAAACAGTCGCACGCTGGCGGGCAGGGGCGAGGGCGGTTGTAGGGCCCTGGGGTCTGTGTGCAGCTGGCGGGGGCGATGCCGCAGAACAGCTGGCAGGGGCGTGGTTCGCACCGGGCCCGGAGTGGGGGTCTTGGATACAGATACGGATTACAGGCTTGGGTCGGCGCGGTGTGGGTATTGAGGGTGGGACGTAGCTGCGTGTGGCACAGCTGGGCGTGTACGGCAGGCATGTATGCACGTGTACGGCAGGCATTATTCATCGGTCGGATGTAATGCAGCAGGGTAGAGCAGAGAGGGCGACTGTGCGCAAGCGCTCGTGCGTGTGGTTGTGTGGTGAGGGCCTTGTTTGGCCCGCTGCAGGGGCCCGTGCGCCCCGTTGGAGGCAGGATGGTGTGCTAACTGCGGCGGCCCCGATGTATGACGGCTTACAGGACAGCTGAGGGGATACATGAAGTATACACGTGCTGGGGCCACGGCACTGCTTCGGAAACTGCTACGTCGGCCAGTGCGACGCCGCGGCTTACTTGACGGCATAGGCGTTGTGCTCCCAGGAGATGAGGCTGCTGATGCGGTGGGGTGGTGTTCGTGACCCGTGCCGCCCGTTACGCTGCGACGAACAACGCTGGTGCAACCTGCCTAGACCGCAAGTCCGGCCCGATCGGCTTGGCTCGGCCATCTCTGGCCCAGGTATGACGGGAGTCCCGCATCAGGAACCCAAAGCAACGCCAGCAGCCAGCCGGCCGCGCCTGTCACACGCAGCCCGGTGCAGCACGCAGCGCCCCCCTGCGCCAGCATGTAGAACCTGCGGGGACGCCATCGCGAGCAGCAGGGCGTCCCCCGAGTAGCCACCAACTGAACAGAACGAAACGAGGTATGCATGCTCCTGCCGTGCACCAGCACGAGCATCCGTCCACCATACGACAAGGGCAAAGGGCGAACAGCGCGCAGTGCCTTCCGGGTTTGGCTACGAGGTGATGCGGAGCACGAGGCCGCGGAAGCCGGGACCCGTATGGCGAGTGGCAGGCGAGATGACCGACCCGCGCGGGTGCCAGCAGGGTCCCAGCCGACGGTACCGTCCGCCGAGAGGCTCTAGCGACCGAATGAGACATGAAACCTCCCCAGTCCGACACAACCGAGATTGCGACCTGCCGTATCACCGATGACCAACCTGACGACGCTACAGTCCGCACTCCCCCAACCGGCGTTGCGTATGGCAGCCGCCGCCACCCCCTCTCCAGCAAGCCCCTTTCATCAGCATTCCCCTCACCACCACCAGCGAGGCTCGCCATTTCAAGCTACCCGGCTTGCACCAGCCAATGGTCAGCACACCGAAGTGCGACAAGCGTCCTCAACGTACAGTACGGTACTGTACATGAACTGCTCAGGGAACAACACGCCACCGAAGCAGAGTCGGCGCCGCGAGGCCGTGCACCCCTCAGCGTGAATTACGGCACCGTATGGTATGGTACGGTGTGGTGTGGTACGCTCAGGCAAGCTGTGCCTCAAGCCGCCGCCGGCCCGTCTGCGGGCCAGCCCCTCCGCGCGCAGTGCACCCGCGACAGCGCCGCCATGTAGTCCCCGGACAGGCGCGCGTAGGGGGTGGCCGCCGCGGCCGTGATGGCCTTTTGCGCGGCGCCGGGGTCACCGTGCGCCTCGTGCCACAGGCCCACGTACTGAGGGGTTGCGGGGGCGCGCGGCGGCGGAGTGGCGGAGCGGCGGAGCGGCGGGGTGGTTAGGTTCCAGGGCGTCCTACTCAACAGTGCAAACTGCGTAGGGAGGGTGCGCTGGGTCGCCGTCCCGGGCACGCTTCAGCTCAGTATCTTATCAAGCGGCCGATAGGCTGTTGCAACTTCCAGAACTCGGCAGTTGAACCACAAGCCGCAGTAATAGCGGCCCGCGGGTCGCGGTCCGCAGCCCCGCCCCGCATCCCCTCACCAGCAGGCCGTAGAAGGTGTCGTGGCCGCCGTTGTCCGCCACGTGGGACATGATCTGAGGGAGGCGGCCAGCAGGCGCGGTGGGCGGGAAGGGCAGTGCGGGCAGGGCAGCGCGGGGAGGGTGGCCGCAGGCCGTTGTGCACCAGGGCGCACTGGGAGTCCACTTGCAGGGGTGGTGCCCCGCTCGTGCGCCCACTGGCACGCCCCGGAGTCGGCTGTGGCCACGCCGCGGCATGCACGCCCGCCTCATGGCGCTGTCCGTCCAGGCGAAGGAATGAGCCCCGCAGATAGCCGAGACGGGTGCAGCCGCCCTCACGAGCGGGTACTTGCACTCACCTTGTCCGGGTGCTCGCCCGTACGGAAGCATTCGTACGCCGTACGCATGACTGGGCGGGGGTCGCGCCCCACCTGCAGAGGGGCACGGGTCGGTGGGTGCGGCGCCGTGTGTTACATATGCGTGACAGCGTGCTCAGACATATTTAAAATGCTAGCGAGCAAGAGCAATCTGCAGTGCCGTGCGTATGTGGGTGCCCTACTGGCGGTTGCAGCAGTGCCACCTTCGCCTGCGCGAACATTGGCACATACGACATACCACGACCGGGCCGACCCTTACGATGCCCACCCAGCAATCATCCTCCCTCACATAAGCCCCTCGCAAACCTCCGGGCCTCCCTCCCCGACCACGTTCCGCCTCCTCCTCCCCTCCCCTCCCCTCCCCCCCTGCCCTCCCTCTCCGGCCCGCTCCCCGCTGCCCCACCTCGAGGAACTGCTTCCGCGCCTGCTCCGGCCCCACCATCTGCGCCTCGCACAGGAACGTCCAGATGGACTCCTCTGCGGGATGCGCGGTCGCGGCGTGGACGGGGCAGAAAGGATAGGCGGCAGGCGACTGGGGCAGGTGCCAGTGCTCGACACGGCCCGGTTGGGGTGACACGCCGCACGATGCAGCGCGCTCCAAGCAAGGTACGGTACATGCACGGGCGGGGCCGGCAGGCCGCGTCCAAAGTCATTGACCCCGATGGAGCAACGCCTATGCCCGGCCCCTCCCGCCCGGCCCCGCCCCGCCCGGCCGCCCGGTGCCGCTCAGTCGCACCCGTGTCGTTGGGGTTGACCGCCACGTCCACCCGGAACTGCTCGGCGCCCTCCGCGAAGCGACCCAGGTAGTACAGGCTCAGGCCGCGCTGCCACATGTACCTGCGGCACAGCGGACGCACACGGGAGGAGGTACGGGCAAAACGATCGCACACCGGACCTTTACCCGCCCTCCGTCCCCCCACTATCCCGCCAGACCGTGGCCTGCCACCCGCCATGCCGCAAGCGACACGACCTTCAACGGCCTCATTCTTCCTACACACGCGCCCATAGGCCATGCGCTCACGGAGCCGCCTGGCAGTCCGGCTTCGCCCTCACGCAGCACTCACGGCCGCATGGAGGGCGCCGCGGCGATGACGG
This sequence comes from Gonium pectorale, assembly GCA_001584585.1. NCBI lineage: Eukaryota > Viridiplantae > Chlorophyta > Chlorophyceae > Chlamydomonadales > Volvocaceae > Gonium > Gonium pectorale. The sequence goes on from LSYV01000003.1 coordinate 4,103,994, forward strand.
CATCAAAGTCCGTCACCGAACCCTCCACGTCGTTGCGCCGGAAGCGGTCCATGCCACTTCGCGTCAGCGCGCGCGGGTCGGGCCGCCCGCCGCCCAAGCCGATGCCTGCCGCCATGACCGCGCCGGCGCCCGCCGCCGCCAGCACCCCGGCCACGATGGTCGCGGTTCCGACGGCGCCCACGGCCAGGAAGCGCCTGGCGGGGCGGTGTGCACACAGAGGACGGTGCGTGGGGTGATGTCGTATGCGGCCGGGGGGGGGGGGTGTCAGCGGGAGGCGCTGTGCACTGAGGTGGTGCAAGGCGTGCGCATATGTGTAGATGAGAACGCGACGGGCATGTGCTCGTGTGTCTTGCAGAGCATATTCATGAAGCCACGTGAGGGTCTACACGAGCTGGAGTGGTCACGGCGGAGGGCTGCAATGGCGGGAGACTGGTAATACGGGGCCAGAGGGCAGGGACAGCGAGCAGGGGTGTGCCGGGCTTGTACTGCGCGGGGGGTGTCTGACATGTGTGTACACTACGGTGCGGAGTGCGGAGGCCCGGATGACGATGGTTGAGGAAGAAGGGTCCCCCCATGGACCATGCCCTGACCCCGCGACCTGACACGTGACGGCGACACGGTGCGTGTGTAGGTAGGGGCTCGCCTCCCGACCCAGCGGGCCGCACTCTACCTCGACACGCGACCGGACGTCGAGAGTTCGCCAGAGCTACCGGCCGCTGGGCAGGCTGGGCGCGAGGGGATCACGGGCGCCCTGAGCGGAACGAGCGGTCGGGTTGATGGGAGCCACGCCCTTTTGCAAGGCGTCATGCACATTGAGGACGCCATGTTTCTGCCTAGCGTTTGTCTTGTACTTCACAGATCAGCCACTGTCGACTGTCCTTCGCTCGCAAAACCTCCGTGCGCTCCGCCGAACCGCCAACCGTCACTTGCACCAAACATCGCCGCGTCAATTCTGCTCAAAGACGATTTCCATTGTTTTAATTCGAACTGTAATGGCTAGCGCGATGCTCTGCAGCGGGAGACTAGGCTTGCAAGGAAAGCTTGGTCGGCGCAGCCTAGGAACTACATCGCTTGCAATCACGCGAGCTGTCAGCGGCGACACACCGTCGAGCAGCGGGCGAGACCTGTCATGCTCGGGCGGACCTGTCGGGTTCGGCACGCTGCGCAAGGGCTTTAAGCCGCAGCCCAAACGGAAGCAGGCGCCTCCCTCTGGTCCAAGTGAGCGGCTGCACGGTCAATGCACGGCGGCCGCGAACGCCGACCCCTCGCCATGAGTGGTTGTGGACCGCCTGACGCATCCTGCAACAGTCTCCGGCACCCCTCCTCTCCCCCCGGTCGCTTTCCCCCCGCTGTAGCGATGAACGGGCGCGATAAAGCGGAAGTCCTCCGTGACACCAACGCGGAAGTGGCGAGCAAGCTGGGCGGCGGGCCGGACGACATGTGGGCGGATTGGAAGCGTGTGGACGCGAAGGTGGGCTGGTCTGGGCGGCGTCTACGGACTGGGCACACGTGTCCTGCGACGCAGTAGTTGCGATGGGGTGGCTCGCGGCGGTGGTCCGGTGTGTTTTACGGCACGGCGAGAATGGAGGCCCCATCCCGGCGAGCCCGTGTTATGTGTGGCCACCGTGTGATCGCCGACTGAGTCATAAACTGGCCGCCTTGAGTAACCCTGAAAGCTCACCCTCCGCACACCACCCGTCACGTCACGCAAGTCCCCCTCGGGGACCGCGCGTCCCACCCACTGGGATGCCCTCCACCATAACCGGCACGCACTGACCGCCTGCTCCTCACCCCAGCCTCTTGCCCTACCCTTTCGCCCCCCCCCCCCTCCCCCCAGGTGAACACCTACCCCTGCGAGCGGCTGTTCACTGCGGTGGGCTCGGGCGGGGAGGACTTCCGCGACGCCATGGTGCGCTGCGTGGAGGAGGTTGTGGGCGCGCCCGTGCCGGTGGACGTGCGCGCCAGCAGCGGGGGCAACTACCTGAGCGTGCGGGTGGGGCCCGTCGTCGTGAAGAACAGAGACGAGGTGAGGGGCGCAGGCGGGCGAGCAGGCGGGCAGGGAGCGGGTGGGTTGGATTGGAGCGAGTAATGGCGGGGCTGAACAGTCCCCAGTAAGTGGGCGAAAAGGCGCAGGGCAGAAGGCGTAAGGGCTGGGCGAGCGAGGACCGTCGGCATGCATGTCTGGCACCGGGTGCAGAGCTGTGGGCAAGCGACCAGGAAGTGGACAGGGCAGGGCTGGGGCGGGGCTGGGAGGGCTGGGGACAGCGCGAGAGAGGCGCTCCTCGGGAAGGAGGGGGGCTGCGTGCCGGGGCCGTGGTGCAGGGCCGGGGTAAAAGGGCGCATGGGGATGTAAGACAAAGTGGGCTGATAGGGGAGGGGCAGGGAGCGCGTAATGCGGTCAAGGAGAGAATGGGCATGCCCACTGAGCGGGGGGAGCATGTGCGGTGGAGGCCAGACCGGTGGGTCGCGTGACGGGGCGGTACGGAGACCCGGTGGCGCGGAACGGAGCCTGTGATGTGGGCCGGTGGCGGGCAGCGTGACGGCATTGGGGCGGATACGTTTGGTCCTGTTTCGGGATGTTCTCAATCCCTCGATGCCGCAACCGTGCGGTCCTTCGTTGCGCCGCGTACCCTTCCTGTCAGCCTGCCCGGCGTTGCGCCCTCAGTGCAGCCTCCCTGCCTGCCTCCGCCTTCCTCACATTCACTCCCTGCCCCCGTACACTCGCGCAGGTCCTGGCTGTGTTCATCAAGATGCGTGAGGACAAACGGCTGAAGTTCCACCTCTGATGCGGCGCCGGTGCCTTCGACGGCGACCCACGGGTCAGCAGGCCCGTGAAGGTCGGGACCCCGGGGTTCAGCCGCTGGTGAGGGTGCAGTTCCCCCTGAGCGCCTGCAACTGCTTGGTTGGGGCCTGTGTGGTGCTGCCGTGCTTTAAGCAGTGGCTAATGCCGTGGCTTATGCCGTGTCCTGTGGGGCGGGGGAGCATTGCGCCATTGCGAAGTGAGTATGTTTGTGTGCTTTGGCAGCACCAGAAACGGCGGGGCGGGGCGCGTGGTCACAGGTGCCGTCCACGAGCAGCGACAGGTGGCGAGGTGAGGAGGATAACGAAAAAGACGGTGATGGGCCACAGGGCGCCAGCGCGGTGACACAGCTCGACCCGTGCGAACGCTGCCTGGGGCAGCGTCAAGCCCGGGTGTGTATGACCGTAGAAGTTGCCTTCCCTGTTTCTGTTTCCTTTTAAAGCTGGCATCAGGAGCAGCTTGCACTGCCTCCAGCTGCGCTGCAATGGGCGCAGCCGCGCGCCGGCCGGCAGCCAGTTATGCGCTGCCATGCTGCGGGCGTGTGCCCGGGGGAGGGGGGGGGCCAGAGCCGCCAGCTGCTTAGCCCGGACGATGACGTATCCTGCAGCGCGACATGAACGGACAGATGGAGGCAGGGCCCGGCCCCTCCCTGGCGGGGTTCCTGCCGGGTTGGGGCTGCTCGTCCTCCCATCGCCGCACATCCGTGTTGGCTTCACTACGCACCAGTGCGCCCAACCTGCAGCAGCGCGCACTCACGCACCTCTTTTGCTGTGACTGTGGGGCTGATAAACAAAAGTGTATGCAGTGTACGGGACTCGCCCGCTGCGAGTAGAAGATAAGTGAGAGCGGTTGTGCTCCGAGGGAGTTTGCTCGTGTGCCCACATCCGATGGCACACCTTTGGACGCGTCATGGCGCGAAGTAGGTGGTGCCGTGCGCGTTGAACGTGCAGCCACACCAGGGTGGCCTCAGTGGTGGAGGCGGTGGGGAGGCAGGGGTCGAACGAGGCTTGGCTGCGGGATGCTTGAAGGATGCCATTCGGCGGCCTTACAAATGCCAGCGGCCGGTGTTGCTTGCCAGGCGCAGCCTGTTTCGCCCCTGCGCTCTTCTGACGTCTGCCATTCTGACGTCATGTCCATGAGGCTTGAAAACATCTTGAAGGCGGGGCGAGAGGTCGGGGCGGCGCCAGGATGGGTTGGGTGCGCAGTACTTACAGCGGATTGGGCTGCGCGCTTTGGATAGTATGCCGGCATGCACAGGCTCATGCATGGCATGGCAAGAGTGCTTGCATGGTCATGCGCAGAACATGAGCCGGAGGCGTGGCCGGTCGGGCTGGACTAGGTGACGGTTGGCGGTTGGCCGTCCCGTGCAACACCCACGGCAGGGAAAACGGACAGACCCCCGAAAGTACAAACCTTAGCATCATGGGCCTGTGAGACATGCTTCTGCCAATTGTGATCCGGCATCAAGGCAGCACCGACAGGCTACGATAGTGCCTTGCTTGGAGACCCTCTTTTTCTAGATACGCTGCGTCTGCACTGCACCTAATAATCTAGCGAATTTAAGGCGGCGATGATGGGCAGCGCATTCCGGTTGCTCACCATCCTGCTTGTGGGTTGCTTGGCAGCAAAGCTGGGCTACCTATACCGACACGCCAAAAATGCTTCTGAGATCCCCAGCTCTCCACCGGCCTTCGGTTGTGAGTGCGCCACGCAGTCCATGTTCACACTTCGGGGCATCCTGGGCCAAACGCCCGCCTGAGGTGCCCCAAGTTGCCCCAGCCAGTTCTATCGACTGTAATCGATTGATCCCGGCTTGAATAGTGTTGTCACGGCTGTATGTCTGCGTGCCATCGCCCCTCAGCTGCCGGCCTCAGCTGCGCCCCTCAAACCCCGATCTCCCCCCCCTCGCACCACTAGGCCCCAAGCTGGATGAGGCGGCCGCGCTGGGCCGCTTCCGGCGGCTGATTACCTTCCCAACCGTCAGCAACGTGTCGGCGCCGGACCACGTGGCTAACCCGCAGGTCCGACACGAGACGCCTCTGAGCGACATGCCCTGCCCCCAACCTGCTGGTTTGATAACGCAGGGGGAAGGGCATCCGTCACCAGTTTGGTTGCCCCTTCCCCCGCGTATCCAAACCGGCACGGCTGCACGCGCATGCGGCTCAGCTGGGGCGCAGTGCCGTACTGTGGCGGGGTAGTGTGGCACAAGCGAGAGCGGCCGCACTACGAGGTCTTCCGCGTTCCGCTCCCAGCACCCGCGCCCCACGCTGCCGCCCTCTGCTCACTGCTGCCTCCCTCCTTCGACACTTCCCCTCCACCTCCCCTTGATTCCCTTCCTCCGCCCCTCCTTCATTCCCTCCCACCCCTCCTAGGCCTTCCACGACCTGCTGGCCGCGCTGGAGGAGTCCTACCCCCGCGTGTGGCAGCAGCTCAACGTGGAGGCGGTGAGCGTCAGCCCAGTGCACACACGGGGCCGCAGCGGAGCGGGGACGGCCAGGGCGGCGGGGCGGCGCGTTCGCGGGACAGCTGTGCCGCGAGGCAACGGGCCCCAGGCCCCAACCGGTTACACCACGGACCTCGCAGCTGCCCGCTGATGTCTTGCCTGAAGCTGAGCGTCCCTATGCCCGACATATGCACGTCCGGCCCTTGCTCCCACACGGGACGGCAAGGGACGGCACGGGACGGCATGGGACGGCACGGGACGGCACGGGACGGCATGGCACAAGCCCCATCACTGCACAAATAACACACACGCGCACACGTGCACACGCGCACCTGCCACCTCTGCCCCGCGCCCCGCCCCCGGGCTCCCCCACAGGTGGGCTCGGGCGGCTTGAGCCGCCTCATCACGTGGGCCGGCTCCGACCCCGCCCTGCCGCCCATCCTGTTTGTGAGCCACCTGGACGTGGTGCCCGTGACGCCGGGCACGGAGGACGAGTGGACGCACCCGCCCTGGAGCGGCGCGCTGGCGGGGGGGTGAGCCGGCGTGGGCCCGGGTGGGGGGAGGGAAGGGGGGGCGCTTTGGCGCGTCAGGGTGCAGAGGCGTGCACGGGTTGGGTTGGGTTGGGTTGGGTTGGGGGCCGGTCGGTGGGGTTGGGTTGGGGGCCGGTCGGTGGGGTTGGGTTGGGGGCCGGTCGGTGGGGTTGGGTTGGGGGCCGGTCGGTGGGGTGGTGTTAGGGTTGGAGGTGTTTGCCGCACGTTGGGCGGCGTGGCTGGGACCGGTTGGGCGGAGGGGGAGAGGTTGCGGCTCCGTCGGCGGGTCGGAAGATAAGCGCCCCTTGGTTGGACTCTTGAGTTTCGCAGGGAAGGGGGACGGCCACCCAAGCCCCGCTGCCCCTCCGCGTCGTTCCCACCCACTCACCCCCTCCCCCGGCCGCAGCTTCGTGTGGGGTCGTGGCTCGCTGGACACCAAGTTCAGCGCGGCGGCGCTGCTTGAGGCGGCGGAGGGTGCGCTGGCGGCGGGCTGGGCCCCCGAGCGGACCATCATGCTGGCTTTTGGGCACGATGAGGAGGTGCGGGCCGGGTTGAGGCGTGATGTCATACAGTTGCTTGCCGTATGCGTTTGCCTTTTCAACACAGTTGCTTGCCCTACTCGGTAACGTCCGCACACGGTTGCGGGGGGCCGGGGGGAAGCGACTCGCTGCTGTCCTTCCATACTCCCCACGCCCCGCCCCGCCGGGGTTGCTACCGCACCCCCGCCCCGGCGCGTTGTACGCGTCTCACCGCATTCCTTACCCCCGCCACCCGACCCCAACCCGAACTCCACCCAGCCCAGCTTCCTCCCCCCCTGCCCCCTTGCCCCCTTTCAACCCCCTCTCCTCCTTACTCAGGTTGGCGGCGCGCTCGGCGCGGGGGCCATCGCACAGCTGCTCCGCTCCCGGGGCGTAGAGCTAGAGGTGGTGGTGGACGAGGGCGGGGTGGTCCTCATGGACGGGCTGCGGCCCTTCAGCAGCGGCCCCGTAGCGCTGGTGGGAACCGCGGAGAAGGTGTGGCGGGCAGGGCAGGGCAGGGCAGGGCGGTGCGGGGCGCAACCGGGCCGCTGGGGCGGTTGGGGCCGTGATTCCCCTTTGCCTGTGCCCAGGCCCCCCGGCCTCCGTGTGAAACCCGAACACTCCTTGCCCCGGCCCCAGCCTGACCAGTGCCCTCCCCCACCCCCTCCCCCGCCCAACCCCTTCCCACCGACCCCCTCCCGTCATTTTCCTCTTCCCCACCCGCCTGCCCCCGTCCTCCTGCCCCGCGCGCCCAGGGCTACGTCAACCTGGAGGTTGTCGTCCGCTCGCCTGGCGGCCACTCGGCCATGCCGCCCATCGACGGCTCCTCGGTGGCCTCGCAGCTGGGCCGCCTGCTGACGGCGCTGGCGCTGCTGCCGGCGCCCTCCCGCCTGGCGGCGCCCGTTACGGACATGCTGGGCGCGCTGGCCCCCGCGGCGCCCGCCTGGATGCGGCTGCTGCTGGCCAACTGCGAGCAGGAGCGGTCGTGGTGGGTGGGGTGGGGTGGGTGGGGTGGGTGGGTAGGGGTGTGGGCGTGGGTGGGGCTGTGGGGGCGTTGGGAGGTGGCGAGATGGCGGCCGTGCATGGCGGCCGTTTGGGATGGCTCTGGGGTCCCAGAGGGCGGCGGGGAGAGAGTGCGTGTTTGCGTGCTGCGTGCTGCGTGCTGCAGCTGCTGTACTGAGCGCGCTTTACAAACCCCTTCACCCCCGCCAGCCCTCACGCCGCCCGCCCAGTCAGTCCCCAGACCGCGCTCCCCCTCCCCCCCCCCGCCCCACCGCGGCTGTGCAGGCTGGTGAACCGGCTGCTGGCGTTTGCGTTCCGCCGCCTGCTGTCCGGCGAGACGGCCGCCATGGTGGGCGACAGCCTGGCGCTGACGATGCTGCAGTCGGGCGTGGCGTACAATGTGCTGCCTCAGGTGCGGAGGCGCAGAGTACGGCGGTGCACAGCACGCGTCGTACCTCGTACGCTATGAGGGGCTGTCGTACGCATTGCATTGCGTGTCTGCACGTGCGTCCAGCAGCGTGTCCCGCCGCAGGTGAGGATGCGGGTGAGGTGGGGCGCATGGTGCCCTTGTGGTCGCGTTGGCGCATAGGGTCGCGGGCCGGGGGCGACGAACCGGTTGCACTCCCGGAAGCACATGCTCTCCTCTCCGTCCACCCGCCCAGCCTGCGGCACGTGCGCCCCGCAAGCGAACCCGCACGGCGGCCTACACGTTGTCGGATCGGATTCCATAATCCGTGCCGCCCTATCTACCCGCGTCTACGTCAAAAGCTACGCGGGCGCAGGCGACACGCCCCCGCGGGCCCATGCGGGGTGCGGACCCCCCCCCCAGCGCACCCCCTCAACCCGATGGCCGGCTCCCGCCGCCCCCAACCCCGACCCAACCCCGACCCGAACACCCCCTCCCCTCACCCCGCCCGCAGGAGGCCCGGCTCAACTTCAACGTGCGCCTGCTGCCCGGCTCCTCACCGGAGGCCATGCTGGCGCACCTGCGCAGCGCCGCCGGCTGGGCGGGGGTGGACGCCGAGGTGACGGCCGTCAAGGTGGGTATGCGGCGACCGCCGAGAAGGAGGGCATCCGCGCCACTGCCAGCCTCGCCCTGTCCGCCCTCATGTTTGCTCTCACCGGGCTGTGCGGGGACTCACACGCTCCGCCCGCTCATGTCAGTCCAGTGGTTGACGGATGGTGTCATCCCCTCACCCCCTCACCCCCTCGCCCCCGCCCTGCGCTGGGTACCGCCTGAGGGTGGTCCATAACATTGGGAGTACATCGGTCGGCAGGATCCCCGTAGACCCCCCGGTGCCTCCAGACGGCCATTGCTTTTTCAGTACGCGAGTGGGCATTAATATCCTGTTTGCGGGGCTCGTGACACGGTTCGTCGCCATCCCCCTCTCGCCCCCCGACCGCCTGGCCCGCCCGCTGTTCCGCCGCCAGGGCATGGGCTGGTCGGCCTCCAACGTGACCAGCGCGCAGGGGCCGCACTTCAGGGCGCTGCGGCGGGTCATCCAGGAGACGTGGCGACAGGAGGGCAAGGTGGGGCGCGGCAGGGGGATAGGGGGCTGGGAGGCTGGCGGGGCAGAAGGGCAGGGGCTGCCGCGTAGGGCTGTGGACAGCGGGATGCCTTGGAGGGAGCACAGGGCGGAGGCGTTGCCCCGGAGTGTGGGCGACGTGTTGGTACCTGTGGAGCAAGCCGGCAGCGGCCGCGTTGCACCGCTGTGTCAGGGGCCTCGGATTTCAGCTGTCAGGCTGAACTTCCTGGCGTCCTTGCCCCCCGCCCTAGCTAGCCGGTGGTACTGGGTCTCTCCCCTGCCTCTCTACGGGCGTCACCCAGCACCGCACTCCCCAACTGCCTGATCGTACCTGCTCTCAATCACCACGTCCCCACTCCCCACGCGCGGCCCCTCCCCTTCCCCCGCACCCGCAGCCGCCCGTTCTGGTGGTTCCCTTCCTGCTCACCGGCGCCACTGACAGCCGCCACTACGCCGCCCTCTCCCGCGGCGGCGTCCTGCGCTTCGTGCCCTTTGGCGTCAACAAGGCCGCCGGCGAGCTGGGGCTGCTGCACGCCACCAACGAGCGGGTGCGTGCGCAGCACTTTGCCGCCGCCGTGTGCGCCTACACGCGTGCCTTCCAGCTCATGGCGGGGCCGCCGGCTCCGGTCGCAGCAGGGGATGCGGGGGTAGGAGTAGCAGGGGCAGCAGGGGCAGCGGGTGAGGGGAGTGCGTGAGGTTCGGGGGCGTGGATGCAAGGAGCAGGGGAGGGTTGAAGGTGCGGGGCAAGGGGGCATTGGAGGTGTAGACATACAGCCGCAGCGATGAACCGCCTTGTCAAGATGCCGTGCGGTACAGCACTGCGGTACGGCAGTGTGTACGACGAGCGCGGCGCCCCGGCTAGCTTTCGCTGGGTGGGAGGGGAGGGGAGGGGCTGCCACGTGTCCGGGCGCGGGCTGTGAGGATGGGGCCGAGCTGTGGGTGCGCGGGTGTGAGTGGGCGAGGCGCGAGGGCAGGAGGGGGGCATGGGACATTGTGCAGGGGGGGGGACGAGTACGAGGGAGGAGGCGGGGTGGTGGAGACGCCAAGGTTGCCGCCAAGGTTGCCGCTGCCCCGGCAGCCCCTGTGTGCAGTGGGTTGACACGTCGCACGGCCCGGCTGGCCACCGGGGTGGCTCGACGGAAGCCTGAGATTAAGGCGACCGCGGGGAAAAGAGTGAGCTCGTGAGTTGTGACCCGCCGGCTCAGGTTGCTCTGCGCCAGGGATACGCACTTGGTACCTGAGGGTGATGGGTGAGTGATGGGTGCAGACCATGGCGCCTGAATGCCGGGATTGGTAATTGCTCTGCACATGGCAGGTGCCTGTGACCGGGGGACCGTGCGGACCATCCGGCATGTACGGGACTCATCAGCATGACACTGAGGGACCGGGCGGTTTGGTGTGTGACCTGTAGCATGCAACCTGTTTGATGCAAAATGTGGAACTAAATGTCGACAGGTACGGACAGGTGGGGGCGGAAGGGATGTATGTATATCGGTGTGTCATTACGGCCACGCGACGTCCATACCCCTGGCGGCGGTGCACCCGGCCGTCAACAGGGTCCTGTAGGTGCACCCTGCACGGCCAAGCGAGGCGTGGGCCAGGACCCGGAACTTTTGACCAGCACCGCCCGCCCTCACCCCACCCGGCTCCGCGGGCATTCAGCTGGAGCGTGTCTGGCGGCGCCGCGTCTTCAGCCTACCACAAAACCCTGCCATACGGCTCATTGCCGACTGGTCACGTGTACGCAGCGGCGGGGGACTGATGCAGGTGGTGCATCCGCACGCGTTGGCCTCTCAAGCTCTCATCCAGGCGGGTAAGGGGTGACTGTGAAAGCGCTGCATACGGGCCGAGCGCAGTGCTTGAAGGTAGAGTAGGGCACGTGCTGAAGTGCGGCTACCGGGCAGCGTTAGCTGTGGCGGCTGCGACGCATCGGCGGTGCTGCAAGGCGGCTTGATTCATGGGTCTCTAAGCGTTCACAAACGTAGCGCTGGGCTGTTGACAGACATGCATTACGAGGGGGCAGCGTGCTAAATGATAGGTAGGGACGCCGTGGGAAGCCGTATGCTGAGCAAAAGCAGATTGCGGGTTGGGGCCGGGAGGGGCAGTCGAGCGGGAAGGGAAAGGGGCGGGTGCGGGAGAAGCATCAAATTGGGGGGATGCGTGCAGCAGCCGATGCGGGCCGGTGCGGTCTTCTGTTGGGCGAGCGGTCAGGCAGGCTGTGCACCTATTTAGGCGGAGGTTCATGTGGGAGCAGACCCCAGGGGCGGACCGGAGCAACCGAACACAGAGGGGCACTCGCTGAAGGGAGCTCGTCCAGTATCCAACGGCCTCTCACCTGCAACCATGGAACACCAAGAATCAAGGCCCTCCCGCCCGGGGATCTCCTGGTTTGCATCCCTCTATGATGACACCACAATGACCCTCCAGCCTTGTTTTCTTCCTAGCCGTGGCCGTGACCCACCCCCAACCCCACGACCCACCCTCACGACCCAAGAAGCAAGCGGGACTGTCACTGCCAGGGGCATGCAGAGCCAAAACACACAATGGCTGCCGGTGACTGGTTACAAGTTACGCGGTACCGCCGCAAGGTCGTGGGAGAGCGCGAGGGTCGTCCCCGCCCTCATTCTTGGGCGAGTGTGCGCAGCCGCGCACCTCACGCCCGACTGCCCCTTTGTCCCCGAGCTCACCCGCCCCTAGCAGCATGAAAAAAGGGCAACCTGCAGAGAAAGAGGGAGCCCGCCTCTACGGTCATACACACCCGAAGGCGCGACGTTTCCAGTAGGGCGGGCGGGTACACTGCAAGGCATGTGACGTTCTTCCCGCCCCCCAAACACCGGCTTACCAGCTTACCCGGTGTGTCGGACTTGGACAGCATGGAGATGAGGGCCACCTCCCCCCCGTACGCCGTGTGGCCGCTCCACAGGTCCGCCCCGGGCAGGCGCGGCCGGAAGCCCACGGACCCAGTGGGGCAGGCCTGCGGCGGCACAAGGACTGTGGCTGAGGACGGGCGATGTGTTCGTTCCGCCCAACAGTAGTTGTACGGGCTTATGAAGCGGCACACACGTGGAGCGCGCATTTGTGGTGTTACCCCTAAAAATACGCATACAGGTGCCTGGATTGGAATAGGCCGGAGGGGCGTCCGGCACCGGTGGCCTATTTCTCGGTTGGACGAGCGCTGCGCTGTAGGGTTCAGGTGGAATCCCACAGCTAGCCTTCGGTCTGTCCGCTGGCTGTGAGGTACAAAACTAGGTTATCTGTCTTGCGGCCTGTCTTGCGGCGTAGCCGGGAACTGGTGGTTGCAACTGTCCAAAGCGTCCAATGCCCGTGGCGTGGGCAGCTGAAGTGACGCAGCGGCCTGACAGCAGCGGTTTCGTCGTGACAGGGCCGACGGCCGAGGCTTGTGCTTTTGGCCCTAAACCCCTGTAGGTCGTGTGTTAGAATATTGTGCTGCCCTGGAAGACTGCTGGCCTCGCGCCGAGCCTCACGCGAAGATCTGAAACCCTACACCACACAGCGCCGCGTGCTTTCTCACCTATTCGGCCAGAAAAATCATGGAACTCGGTGGGGCTGTAAAGTCGACTCCGGCGCAGCCGGTGATACGCGCCTGGGGTCGCTGGAAGGGGCCGTAGCCGGAGCGTTCCCACAACAAGGCAACCCCCCGAAGCCACCAGGCTCACGCTTCAGCGAGCTGCCGACAGTCACCCATTCGCAGTCCTCTCTCCCACTTGTACTCTTCGGTCCGTTCACCCGCTGGTGTTATTAGACGTTTGCGTTCTATTGGCCGCTGGATGGACTCGCGACAGCAGCCAGCGGCGCCGCCGCCCCGATACGCCGTCACTGACATGCCCGTAGACCGCTTCGGCGACATGCATGCCCAGCCGGCGTCCCCGAGGCAACGCCAGCCGACGTACGGGGTGTTGCAGCGAGGGGCCGCTGCCAGCGGTGTCCTTGGTGCTGGTGCCGACGGAGCCGCCGCCGCTGCCGCTGTCGATGGCCCAGCTGCAAAGCGCCAAAGGAAAAGCGCCGGCGGCAACGCGCCGGCCTATCCCCTGCCGTACACATCAGCCTCTGCCGCGCTGCCGTCACCCGCCCGCCGTGCTGCAGCCGCCTTCGGCATAGGCAGCGGCGGCGGCGGCGGCGGCCGACCCACGGGTCACCCGGCCGCCCGCCAGCTGCACAGTGGCGGCGCCGCCACCGACAGGGCGGCTGCTAGGCTGTTGGGACATGGCGTGAGGCGGGGCAGTGACGTGACCGCCGCAGCTGGGTTTCTCGTCAGTCGAGGTTCAGACAACGCCAGCGTCAGCGGCGCCACGGCGGCTGCAGCGGCAGATGACAGCGGCGACGGCGATGGCGCACGCTTCGGAGCGGGCCCAGTCGGCACTGCTGCTCGCAGAAGCTCCTCCGGTGCTGGCACATCAGCTTCCGCTGATCCTGCCGCCGCCGTCGCCGCCGCCGCCGGACTGCTGCGCCTCCGCTCCGGGGGCAGCGGCGACGGCAGCCTGGGCAGCGGCGACGGCGACGGCGACGACGGTATCGGGGGAGGTCGCGGCAACCGCCCCGTGGCCTTAGCGGCGGCGGCAGCAGCGACTATGGCAGAGGGCGCCGACGGCGGCGATTGCATCGACGGCGTCGATGTCGCAACGCGACGGAGTTCAGCAATCCACAGCCTGTTGGCCGATGCTGACCCGCACGACCCAAACTACGACACGATCATAGCCGCGCTGCAAACCGCCGCTAGCGTCATCGATGCGCCGTCGGCTGTGGTGGAGGTTGCGGCCGCCGCAGCCGCCAAGTTCGGTGAGGACGATGATGACGATGGGGTTGCTGTACAAGGTGTGTGCTTTGGCGGCGGCGGCGGAGGAGGGGCAGGCGGCGGCGCGCGGCGGCGGTGGCACGCACGGCGCGTCATGTCGGACCTCTTCGACGGTGCCGCCGTCGCCGCCGCCCGCGGTGGCGGCGGCGACGCCGCCGCCTTCGGCATGAGTGGCCTTGACGGATTCATCAGTCGCACGTACGGTGGAGTTCATGTACGACATACGGGCACGGAGTCATGGTTTGGACCGCAGCTGCCGTCGTGCGCTGCGCCGGCGCCGCCTCCGCCGCCCGCACATGGCGCCTCGCTCCCGCAGAGCAGGGCCTCCCTCCCAACCCCACTGGCGGCGCTGCCCCTTCATCCGCCGCCGCCGCCGCCGCCGCCACGAGCGGTCACGGTCGTGACGGCAGCCGCCGCCCCCGTCGCTGCCCTACCCATGTTTCGTGACGCCGCTAACGTGCATCATCATCAGCAGCAGCAGCAGCGGCAGCAGCGACACCCAAATTCGCCGCCGAATCCCACGCGCCACTCCCTGCCCTCGAGCGCGGCAACGCCGTCGCAAGCTGCGGCAGCTGCCCTGGGATCTCGGTCGTCAGCTGCGGTGCAGCAGTCTCCTACGCCTGCGCCGCCGCGTCCGCCCCCTCAGCACCACGGCACCACCGCCGGGGCCCAGACGACCCACGGGTCACCCGCTAAGGGCGGCACAGTGGCAGATCGGCCCCCGCATCCGTCATTTCCAATGAATGCGTCTCGGGAGGCCCCAACGGCCGCCGACGCACCGAACGGCGGCGGCACTGGCCATATCGCAGGCGTTGGCGGCGGCGGCGCTGCTGCGGTTGATGGCGCCGCCGTGGCGCCGTCGGCGGCGGAGACGACTGGAGCGGCGGCTACCCGCGGCGGCGGAGGGCACGGAAGCGGCGGTGCCGACGGCGTTGCTGCCACTGGAGCCGCCACACTCGCTGCAGACTCCGGCGGTACAGCTGGAGACACGGTGGTCTCCGCTGGCAGCGGCTGGCGCGGAGGCGGCCACACGGGGCCGACGGAGCCGTCACCGACTGTACACTCCCACTGGTTGGAGCGGCCAGCGGCGGCCTACGTGGGCCCGCACGCCCCTCGCGCTCAGCCGTCGGTAACTGTGGCGGCGGCGCCTGCAAGCTCCGCTGCGCCGCCAGGGCCGCCGCTGCCGCCGCCGGCAACGGCGGCGGCCGCCCTGCGCATGCGCATGCTGGCGCCGCCTGCGCCGCCGCCACCGCACCTGCAGCAGCAGCAGCAGCAGCAGCTGGCGGCGTCCGCGTCGGCGTCGGCGTCGGCTGTGGAGCACCACCGGCTGTTGACTTGTCTACACCGCATGTGCAGCCAGCTGCTGGACGTGGCGATGGGTGGCACACAGCACGCCCGGCACGCAGTTGCGCTCACGGCGCCCCTCGCGCTGCAGGTATGCTCGTACGCTATGCATAACTGCCGTACCGTACAGTACCGGTGGTTGGGCGTTGCGGGCACCGGTACCAAGTGGAGTACCGACGGCGCAGACAGTCCGACCGACCAGCGGCGGCGGCCTGCGGTTCTCGTCAGCCGCGTCCCCATGCTCCCTGTTGCCATTTGATGGCCGTGTATTACCGAAGCTCGCCCCCCGTGTCTTACCACCGCTCCCCCGTTTACTACCGTACTGCGGCAATCGCCCCGCGAGCCGCCAGCGCGCCCTGCTCCCCCACCCTAATCCCCGCAAAGCCCACCCGCAAAGCCCACCCGCAAAGCCCGCCCACCCACCCACCCGCCCGCCCACCTGCCCACCTGCCCACCTGCCCCCCTGCCCACCTGCCCACTTGCCGACCGCAGGTGCAGCTGGCTGTCGCGATGGGCGCGGCGCCCGGGGCCTTCGTGACCCCGGGGCCCGTCGGCGCCCCCAACCCGGCATCGCCACGGCCGCCGCCGCTGCAGCCGCCGTCACACCAACCGGCGCCGCAGCTGCCGCAGCGTGGTCCACCGCTGGCACCACCCGCGGCCCCAAGCCAACTGCAGCGTCAGCAGTCGTGGGCGGCCCCCACGCAGCAGCCGCGGCTGCAGGCGGCGGGGCCCGCGGCGGGTCCCGCTCCGGGTGAGGGTGAGTGTGAGGGTGCTGCACCTCCTGTTGCAGCGGCAGCTCAGCCCGCGCAGCTCCCACCCTGGGGTCGCCCTCCCCAGGAGGAGGTGCAGCAGCAGCAACAGCAGTATCCGAGCCACCGCCACAGCACGCAGTCCTTCCACCAACACCACTATCATCAGAACCAGCAGCAACACCAAGGCTACCACCGACCTTCCCACGGCAACTACAACCAGCAACACCACCACCATCGGCCGCCGCCATCGCAGCCACAGCCGCAGCCACAGCCACAGCACCCGTACTTGTGTAGGCCGTACGGGCAGCTGCAGGCCCCGAACCCGCCCCCAACTTGGTCGCCGCCGCACTGTCCGCTGGCGCCGCCGCCGCCGCCGGGGCACCCGCTGGGACAGCATCAGCTGGGACCCCACTGCGCACAGCCGCAACAACCGCAGCCTCAGCAGCCGCTACCGCCAGCTCCTCCGCCAGCGCCTCGACAGCCGCCAGGTGCTAAACTGCCCCCGCCCGCTCCGCTGCGGCTCCCAATGCTTCACCAGACGGCGGCGGCACAGTCACCGCAAACGGCCCAGCCGCAGTCACCGCCGCCGCCGCCGCATCCGGCGCCCTCGGGCCCCTCGTCACCCGGTGCCCCTGTGGCTGCGACGGTGAAGGAGGAGCAGGGGACCCAGATGGGGGCAGGTGTGGGGGCAAGCCCCGCGGTGGCGCCATGGCCGCCGGTGGCTGAGGCGGCGGCTCTGCTCCAGCAGCTGCCGATCCAGACGGCGGAGAGCACGGCCGTACATGCGCCGCCGCCGGCGCCGCCGGCGCAGCTGCTGCGGCCTCCGCCGCCGCTGTTCAAGCCGTCGCCGCGGCAGCGGCCTGCAGCAAAGCCCTCGCTCGCGGACCTGGCCCTCTGCTGCGTCGGCCTCACGGTCCCCTACTTCCCCCACTGGTCTGACCAGGAGGAGGACGCGGAGAAGGACCCCCCGGATGCGTCGGTCGTCACGGCATCCCCGGCCCCGGGGGCGGGCGATTCTGCAGCCGCCTCGGCAGCCCCGCAGACCGGGCAGCGCGAGGAGTCGCGGAATCGGGAGCGGCTCCCGCCGCTGCAGCCGGCTCAAGGCGCAAACGAGGCTCGGCAGATGCAACCTCAGCAAGACCTTGAGCTGCAGCGGCAGCAGCTGCGGCGGGCGCAGCAGCGGGCGCAGCAGCGGGAGCCAGGCCCACCTCCGCCACCGCCGCCAGCAGCAGGTGACCCGAGCCTACAATCGCACCCGTGGCCGCAACCGCAGCTTCAGCCGCAGCGGCGGCAGTCGCGGGTGCAGCTGCAGCCGCTGACGGGAGCGGAGGGGCCACCGCCGCCAGCTCCCGAGGGCGGGGGAGCGGATCGGAGGGGGGGCCGTAGGGGGGACTGGAGGGAAGCTGGGGAATGCGGCGGCGGCGGGGGCGCCAACGAACGCTCAGCCACGACGGACACCGGCGGCTCCTCGGCGCGGCTACTCAACCTTATCGCACACAGGCAATGCGCGCTATCAGCGCCAGTAATAGCGGAGGCTGAGCGGAAAGGCGGGCAGAAGCGCAGCAGAGCGCTGAATGGCGCTGATAGGGGAGTCGACGGAGTAGACGGTGGAGGCAGCGGAGGCGGAGGCGGGGGCGGCAACGGGGGAGCAGGAGAGTCGGACGGCAGCCATGGCGACGGCGATGGGGAAGGAGACTGAGGCGGGGCAGGTGTTCGTGCGTGGGGTCTGTTGCGTGTCGGAAGCGGAGGGGTGCGGGGTAGCGGTGGTGGTGGTAGTAGCGGCGGTGGTGGTGGCGGGGCGGGGCAGGCATGCCCGAAGGGGAGTGGGGCGCCCGGGCCGGGCGGTGGCCCGCAGGGGAGGGAGCGGCTGGGAGCACCGACGGCGGCTCTGGCTGGGCCGGGTTCGCGCGCGTAGGAACGGGACGGAGGCACAGTACATTCCTGATGCGGCGACAAGCGATGGACCCATTTAGCTGTTAGTCTGGTTAGTCACGGGGAGGGGGGGGAGCGGGGAGCCCGGCCCCGAAAAATCAAGCGCGAAACAGAGCCGCTGTCGGGTCTGTGGCGGAGGCGCCCGCTGCACTGCGCAGGGCGTTACCGCAGTACGTGCCGAAGATTGTCGCGGGGAATGTTCATTCGTTCCTCCGAAATGGGATGTCGATGACGGTGGAGGTTGTGACGGTGCGTGCACGCGCAGCGGCGCCCGGCTGCACCAGCCCTGCGTGTGGGTCGACGACCGCGGGGCAGTTGTTCCGGGCCGCTCCTGGCTGCTCCGGCGGCTCCGGCCGACATCCATACACGCCATGTGCGAGGAGCGGCTTGCGTAACTGCAACGCCGCAAGTGCTGCTGATGTGTTCATTTCATTCCGCCCTTTCCGTTAGAAACGCGATTGCTGCCAGTGACAGAGTGTACTCTTCCACGTCCCTTCCTGCCATAGCGTCGTGGGTTCGAAGAGCCGTGCCGTGCAGCCCAGTTCCCGGGACCCCCTCATCTTTGACGGATGCCCGTCAAGGCGGGCCCCGGTCTCCAGGCTCGTCTGATCAACGCCCAAATGCTTTTAAACGACAGGTGCCGTCGGAGCGGCGGACGTGGGTGTGGATGCGGGACGCAGAGGGGGAGCGGGGGCGAAGGCATACAGAGAGATGCCCGCGGTGCATGGGTTGGGGATGTGCCCCCGATGGCCTCATGTCGAGGGGGAGGCACAGCAGGACGGATGCGCACACACGCACACACACGCAGTTACACCGCGTCAGGGATGGCATTCAGGAGAGTCGAAGCGCACCCCAAAAAACAGTGCCCCCAGTTCCCTCCAGCCTGTATGCACACAGTGGTGGCTGTCATGTTGCGTCGGGCGTCCATGGCGTCGTTTGGCTGCATGAGTCGTTAGAACGGCGGGCAGACGGGCCGACAGGCTGGCAGAGCTGTGTGTGCCCGCAGGACAGGGTGAGTGAGTTGGAGCCAAGAGTCCAGACAGTGCGTCAATGAGGCGATATCATCCTGGCGCGTCTGTCGGTTTGATGACGACTCTTAGCGTGCACATGCACATGCCAGGGTGGCCGGAACGCGAGCTTGACGCCTTGACCGCCAGGGCGGCGCAGTGACCTGCAAGGACCAATGGGGCTTCGAGACGCGCGACTCGTTCGGTACCATCTGTCCCTGTACCTGTAATAAAAGTGTTGGGATCTGTATACGGGTACTGTATCATATCACTTCGGGTGCTCCGTACACCCGTATCTAGACAAGCGCAAGCTGATAAGTGCACTGGTGAAGCCAGAACGGGCACTATCGCGCTCTCCCCACACATATGTAGAAGCGCGTGGCGGAAGCCGTTCGGCTGCTCTGCCTTGCCCTGCGAAAAGTCGAATCTCTACTCCATGACCAGAGCGTCGTTGAGAGTGCGGCTGACAGGTCCTGAAACCGACACGCGGCAATCACAAGATGGCTGAGCAGACGCTCCTTCGTCCCTTCTCGGCGAATCGCGCCCAACTGCCCAGAGGACGGCGGCAAGCGTCGCTTCGGTCACTCCGCCACCGCTTGCCTGCCGCTTGCGAACGCCAACCCTTTGTCGCGCGCTCCCCGCCGCTCATCGCGCGGCGGCCGGCACGCAAGCCGTCAGGCCACATCCCCTTGACCCTTTACCCCCCCACACACGTGGTCCCATTGGCATCAATGGCGTGGCACCAAGATGCGTGGCTGCAGCCTGACGACAGCTCTGGGCACATCTTGCGGCACACGCCCGTCCCCGCACACGCACGGATGCACGCACCGACCCGTGGGTCGCTGGCTCGCTGCTGCTCCTGAGCGTCAGCGCCCGTGAATACACATGCATGCGCAACGCGGCGCACGTGAAAGGCGATGCTTTTTACCTGCTCTACAATTACATGTGTAGGTGGGCAGCTGGGGCTCGCTCGCCGAGCCTCACTCGCCTTCTTCCTGATGCCGGCAGTCTGAGAGCCAGGCTGCACGCCGTCCTGTACGCCAGACCCGAGGAGGGCATAGCCCGTGCGCGGCCCTGGGCAGTTCATATGTGTACATGACTACAACACATGGCGCGATGGTGTAATTTGTACTATGGAGCTCCGTGTGGTGCGGGGCGGCGGGTACGGTGGTTGCGGGATGCCGCGCTCTGGCCATTAACAACAGGACCCGACATCCCTACTAAACCCTACTAAACCCTACTAAACCCTAAAAATACCCTACTAATCCCTACTAAACCCTAAAAACCCTAAAAATCCTAAAACCCTAAAACCCACGGCGACGCATCTAGCTCCCGATACTCGTTTAAGCGAAAGTGCGAAACCTCAATCCGGGCTGACGGTCCAGCCAGGGAAGACCAGTGGCGTACCTCCCTATTTCTCTGCAGCTTCCCAATTTTTCCTCCGCCAATCTGTCTGCCTTGACGGGGACCTCCAGGGTCACCGCGGCCACTCACGATCGTGCATCGGCTACGGGCGGCAAAATGGTCGAACGTGCAAACACACAACACAAAGTACAATTGAGAGTGACCTTCAGCAGGCAAAGTGAGCGCATCTCCCCACGCCGCGCCAAGCACGCCTGGGCTGGCAGGGACACCCCGCCGCCGGTTCCGTGCGGGTTCGTAGGAACTTTCGCCCTCTGGCCCAGGCAGCTCTGTCCATCCCCTCACATCAGCAACACTACAAGCTGACCGCCAAAACCCCACAACGGCCGCACAACGCACCCGCGCCGCCGGCTCGCCTTCCCTCAACCGGTGCGGTAGCGCGCCACTGGCCGACCGCATGGCACATCAGCAACCAACCCCACCCCCACGCCACCCCCCACCCCCACCGCAACCCCCACCATCATTGCCACCACCACCACCGCTACCACCCCCACCCCCACCACCGCCACCACAACCACCACCACCACCATCGCCACCACCACCACCACTGCCACCACCACCACCGCCACCACCACCACCACCACCACCGCCACCACCGCCACCACCACCACCACCACCGCCACCACCACCACCACCACCACCGCCACCACCACCATCGCCACCATTACCACCGCCACCCCCACCACCGCCACCCCACCACCGCCACCATTACCACCGCCACCCCCACCATCGCCACCATTACCACCTCCACCACCACCATCGCCACCATTACCACCGCCACCGCCATCACCATCATCACCGCCACCACCATCGCCACCCCCGCCACCTATCGCCCACACCGGATCAGGGTACCGCACGCTCCCAAACATACGCCACGCAAGCTCTGAGTGCACCTGCTCCATACTGCTTCATCATCATGCCATGCAAATGAAGACATGCCCGACATGGCGTTGGTGGCGGGAAGGAACACAGGATGACGCGTACGGCAGCTGTACGTGCAGGGCGAGCTCACCCCTCCCTCCATCCAGGCATCAGCCACAGCATGCAAGGCCCACCGCCGCCTTGACCAAAAAACAAAAACCCATTATTTCTTGAAGCATTCCTTTGTTAACAGCTTGCTTGCTTGTTTGCATGACACGTCGTCCATGAACCCAAAAATCTTGCAATCGCCTCCAGGTACGTTACGCTCGCTTCCGGCGCGTTTCAGCACACGCGAACAGCACGCACCCGGGGGACACACTCGGAACCCGGCCGCCCTCGGAACCAGCCCCCACTCGCAGCACCATGCCATGAACCCAATGGCCACGTCGGCCCGGACCCCTATACGCATGTCAGACCCGTTCTCCGGCTTCAGATTGCGCGTACCGCACATCCGTTGCGCGTACCGTACATCCGCTTGTATGCAATGCTCACCACCACGATCACGTCTCATTATTTATCAACGCACAGCCGGAATAGCCAGCAGCAGCGCATCCCCCGCACGCGCCGCCCTGTACGGTACGCGCCCGCTCCTGCATGTTCCGCGCAGCAAAGTCAGCCAGCGTGCCTCCCTCCCCCCCCACCCCCCGGCTCAAGCGCTCAACCCGCGGTCGGAACACGAGTGTCCTCCTCAACCAGGCAGCAACACCGTCAACCACACTGCACGCCAACGCGATGAGCACCGGCAAGCGTGCGGTGCGGTGCGGTCATGCAGATCAGTCCATGCAATCGCCCCGGCGCACGGCAATGCGCGGCAGGCGCCGTCCGCAGCCCGCGAGTGAAGCTGCGGTGTCGGTTGTCTGCGGGTGCGTGGAGTCCTTCGAGCGCGCGGTTCCGTGCGCGGTTCCTGGATGGCCGCAGCGCTCAACATCCGGCTCTCAATGCAAGCCATGCCCCGTGAGGCACTTGTAAAATCTCACGCACGTAAACACACACACACACATACACACACACAGGTTGAGGTGGTCTTGCGTTGGGGCGGGTAGCGCCCCTGGCCAGCGTCGGCCCGGAGATGTAACACCACACACACACACACACGCACACGCACACGCACACGCACACGCACACGCGCGCCCATGCACATCAAAGGGGCATGACACGCCCCAACAGGATGGACGCAATGCACTGCTCAACCATGCCCACCCTACTATGCCACTCCGCTTCCAAGCGCCGTTCCTGTCCCGAAGCGCGCACGAAGCGTGCCAGCCTCCTGCCGCCATGCTGTCCGTCCAGGCGCATGCCGTGGCCGACACTCGGAGCCGGCATGGCGGGCGCAAAGCCCGGTACTCCCCAGATGCGATGCGATGCGATGCAATACATGACAACGCGTAGGCAGCAGCTAGCTGGTATATCATGTCATACATTAGCCCTCAGATGGATGCAGGCGGACGCACTGTGGGGAACAAGACAACAGCCCAGCCTCTCTTTCACCACCCCGAATCGTTGTCAAACCGAACGACAGGCAACCTCCTCCCCACTCCCTCCATGCAGCCGACGCAGGCCGCAACAAGCTCCCCTCCCCTCCCCTCCCCTCTCGTGGAATGCCACACAAACAACGACGCCCGCTGTCGACTGCTTACGCACAGCACCACTCGGTCCAACCGTGCGCGCGCGTACGCTCATGATGCTGCACCTAACTTACCGTCCGAGCTCCCTGTAGTGCCCACAGCGCTACGGAACTGCAGCAACGCGCCCTCCCAACACAGCAATGCGGTGCTATGCGGTGCAGCTGCTCACCACCGGGCGGAAACCCCCACAGTCAACCTCCAGGATCCGGCAGACGCGCTCACGAGCTCACGCCGCAACAGCTTGAATCGCGCACCGCGTACCGTGAGCTGGGCTGGCAGCCGGGGCGACAAAGGTCCCTATTGCGTGCCCCTACCCGCGGCCTTTACCCCCGCCATCCCCGCGACCACGTGCTCTAGCCGCTGCACCAGCGCCGCGGCTGGAGGCCGCGCCGCCGGCTCCGCCCGGAGGCATTCCCCCGCCAAGACCTCCAGGGCCGGCGGCACGTGCGGCGGCCACTGCAGCGCCGCCGGCGGCACTGGGAGCCTCAGCGCAGGCGCCGGTGCCGCCGCCGGCGTTGGCAGCAGGAAGGGCCGTGCCGCCGCGCCGTGGGGGGACTCCAGGAGCGTCGGCAGCGGCATGCCCCAGGCGAGCTCCCAGGCGAGGACGCCCCAGGCGTAGACGTCGGCGGCGGGGCCCAGGGCGCCATCGTTGGCAAGCTCGGGCGCGGTGTAGGCGGACAGCGACCGCCTGCGGGTGGACCGAGGGACACGAGGGCGCCCACAAGCGGGTGCGGAGCGTCTGCGTTCAGCTGCGGCCCCACCACAGCCCCACCACAGCCCCCACCACGGCCCCCACCACAGCCCCCACCACGGCCCCCACCACGGCCCCCACCACAGCCCCCACCACGGCCCCCACCACGGCCCCCACCACGGCTCCCACCACGGCCCCCACCACGGCCCCCACCACGGCCCCCACCACGGCCCCCACCACGGCCCCCACCACGGCCCCAGGTGCACACGCGTTGATACGCGCCGGGTACCGCAAGGACGCCGGTATGTGCACGCATCGGTTGTTCCTCGACACGTGAGAGGAGCACACCGGGGAGGGGGCGAGGACGTCACCTAGCCGTACAAAGGCATACCTTCTCCGGATCAGCCTCGCAGACTCACCCCGAGACTGTGACGTGAGTGTGGTCCTGCCCCGGCGGCAGCACCTCCGCCCAGCGGAACCCGCCCAGCTTGGCCTGGTAGCCGTAGCACCCCAGCGCCCCGCTCCGGTACGCAGGAGCGCCCAATGACGCAGGG
>LSYV01000003.1:4129149-4145336 GCA_001584585.1 Gonium pectorale
GTTTGGCCCAACCATCCAGTTCGGCTACGGTCCCTCTGATTCCGCCGGCTGTAGCGCTTCTATGTGGGGCAGATGTGCCGGCACAGCGGGCGGCTGGAAGTGCAGAGGTGCGGCCTGCAGTGGAGCCGCAGCCGCACCGCCCGAGCTTCCAATGTCTGGGGGCCGCCACAGCATGGCGGCATTGGGGCCGCCAGTCGCTGCGCCGACGACACCCATTTCTCCGGCAGGCAAGGCCGACGCCGCTGCGGCTTGCTGCTGTATGCTGGCCGCCGCTTGTAGCTGCAGCTGGCCCAGCGCAGCCAAGTTGAAGGGCGGCCCAGGCAGGGGCAACGGGGCGGGGGCCCCGCTGCCCGCTTGCAACTGTCCACCACTATATCAGCATCAGGGCAGCGCGCACCGCACCTGTGAGATGAGCGTCAGCTCCCACAGCTCCGACCCCTCCTCGTGCGCCACATCCACATTGTAGGTGGCCACCACGTTGGGGTGGGGGCTGGCCAGAACGCTGATCGCCGCCTCGTTGACCACGCGCCCGTGCTGCTCCAGCGCCAGCGCCTCGGTGCCGGGGTGGTCGGCACGGCCGCTCACGCCGGCCTCGGCGGCGGACTGGGAGGCCTGCGGGTGCAACGGCGTATATTTGGCATTAGGCGAGGGCCAAGAACCAGCGTTAGGAAGTTGGAGCGCCGGGATGGCATCAGCTGAGGGAGCTGTCGTTGCTACGGACGGCTCTGTAACTCCTTTGTTGCACCAGGGTTGGGGCCCGGCCACGACGGCAGCGCCTGCTAGTGGTGTGCACAGCAACTCGGCCGGCAACGCACACCAAGAAACCCACCGCCGGTTCGCCGGGTCCAGAGCTCCCGGCTCGTCCCCGACCAGCCAGCACCCAGAGCGCTGCGCCCGTGCCGCAGCGCACACGAGTTGCTCGCGGCACACTCCGTACACAACGTACTCACCGTACACAACGTACACGAGCGATGCGCCCATGTGCACACCTACACGGACACGCTTCCTTGTGCCATCCCGCCCCGCCCCGCCCTGCAGCGCCCAACAACCCCACCCCCGATTCGCACCTTGGCACGCAGCCGCAGCCTCCTGACGGCCACCGGCAGACCCCGCCAGCGGCCCCGAAACACCACGCCGCGGCTGTCGCGCGCCAGCTCCCCAGTCAGCTGCAGCACGCGGTCGGCGCCGGCCCCCACGCCGACGCCCCTGCCGCCGATGCCGCAGCCCCTGCCGACGACGCCGCAGCCGACGCCGCCGACGCCCGCGCTCGCGCCGATGCTGCTACCCCGGCCTAGGAGGTCCCCAAGGCTGATGGGCTGGTCGAAGGGCGACCCGTGAATGCCAGACGTTCCACTCGGCCAGCTACCGCCGGCGCCGCCGCCGCCGCCACCAGCTTCACTGCCGCCGTCGGCGCCGCTCCACAGAGCGTCGCTGCCCAGCTCCTCCCGCATCGCCGCATAGTGGTTGTGCAGCTCCTGTGCTATCGCCCGCACAATGCGCCGCTCAGGCAACCCCTGCAGGCCCCGCTGGGGCGGTCCACCCCGCGGCTGCCCGCCTCCCTGGCTGCCCGTCCCCGCCTCCAATCCGGTCGAAAGCGCCGAGTGCAAGCGCGCCGGCGGCCCTGGCTCCGGGTTCGCCGCCGCCAGACCTGCGGAAGGGCCGCCCGAACCGCTGGTCCTGCACCCGAGCGCCGCGGGGCTTTGCAGGACGCTGATTTTCTTGAGGGGCTCGGAGGAGCTGGCCGCGGAGGGCGTCGCGCAGGAGGTGGGGGCGGGGGATGCGGAGCCACGCGAAGCGAGCGAAGCGTGACCCGTGGGTCTGAAACCCGCCCCCTCTCCCAGCCTGTCATCCTCGAGCACCGACGCATTTGCTGACAGCTGGGTCGCCGTGGCCAGCATGGCGGATTCGTGCGTGCGGCCGGGAGAGGGAGAGGGAGGCCTTGCCTCCGGCGCCGCAGCCTCAGGCGCCGCCGCCGCCGCGGCGGTCCCCTCAGCGGTGGCCTCCTTCTCCTGGTCCTGCTGATAGCAGCACGACCGCCTCCTCCTCCTCCTCCTCCAGAGGACCACAGTGGCCACCGCCACGCAAACCAGGAGCACCGCAATAGCACTGGGCACAGCGGCCGCCACGGCGTTGGTTGGGGTCGACGTCTTACTCGTTGTAGGGGTGATGATGGTGGTGGTGGTGGTGGTGGTGGCAGGAGCGGTGGGGGTCATTGGGGACGTGCGTCCCCTTGGGAGAGCACCCGTGGGGCTGCTTGGGGGCCTGATGGGCAGATCGGTGTCAAGACGGCTTGGGGGGCCGGAGGGCGGGGGCGCCAAGGACGGGTTCACGGGGAGAAGCGTGACGATCATGCTTTCGGGCAGGGAGCTCGTTGTTGGCGCCGGCGTCGGTTGCGACGCCGCCTGGTCGGCCCCGGTGTCGGTGCGGTCCGGCAGCGCCTGTACCGCCTTGCGGTAATCAATCGGCAACGTCAGCCCCGTCGCCACGGCCATGTCTCTGACCACCTTCGACTTTGGGACCACGGACGTGATGGTTACGTTGGTTCCGAGCAGACCGCACCAAGAGAACGTCTCGAAGACCATGCGGATGATGTCGCTGCCACCGCCTGGCGCGTCTCCGAGGCTGCCGCCGGCAGCAACAGCGGCGGCGAGCTGCCGCTGTTCTGCTGCGCCGCCAGCGAGGCTGGAGTCACGCAGCATGGTGCGGGCAGCCAAAGCGACCCATGGGTCGGTGACAACGGTGGTGTCACCCGCAACCCATATGGACGCCAGCGCGACCGCCTCTGGTCGCGGAACCACCAACACAACCGAGTCGAGGTAGACGGGGAAGGCGTTGGCGGTAGCGGCGCCGGCGGCGGGGGCAGCGGCGCCGATGGCCTCGCTGGCGGTCAAGGAGATGGCGGGACGGCGGAAGTCGAGGGCCCAAAGGCACGACGTGAAGTTGGTTAACCCCCGGGGCAGGCCCCCGGTCGGGTCCGTTCCCACGGATACGTTCCATGGGAGTGAGAATAAAGCGGGCGGCGGCGGCGCGGTCGAGGATGGAGGCACCAGCGGGTGCGGCGGCGGCAGAGGCTCCTGCAGCTGCTCCTGCTCCTGCCCCTGCCGCTGCCCCTGCAGGAGAGCTCGCCGGCTGCACCCCTCGGCCAGCGTGCTGCCGCGGCCCCCAGCTCCGCGCGCTTCCTCCGCTCTGGTCGCTCTTGCCGGGCCCCCCTGCGACAAGCCCCGGAGCCTCCGTCGCCACAGCCGTCGCTGCCCGACAGACCCGCCAAACACCTCAGCGCCATCTGCACCCTCGCTAAGGGGCTCAGAAACCAAAGGCTCCTCCCCACTGCTGCCCGGCGGCGCCTGCAGCGGCTCGTCGGACGCAGCCACGTCGCTGTACCAGTCGGTGAAGGCAGCTGGGGGCTCCCACGTTGGTGTCCCCGGCGTCGGCAGTACGACGCCTGTGCCCCCCACGATCTGGGGCTCCGGTTCGTCGTCCCCGTCTGACTGCACGGAGCCGTCATCCGGCGTCCCACCGCGGTCGCCGTCGCCGCCATTGCCCCCGGCAACATCCCCGCCGCCGCCATCGCCGCCGGCACTGCCGCCGCCAGCCGCCGTCACCGCCAGCGCCGCCGCCAGAGGGTGCAACCCCGCCGCCGGCAGGCCCACCAGCGTTACGCCGCGCAGTGTCAGAGACGCGTCGGGCAGCCGCAGGTTGACGGTGGCCGGCATTTGACGCAGGTTCATGACGCGCATGCGGAAGGGGTCTCCCACGATGACCGACCCGCGGGTCAGCACGGCCTGGCGCTCGGCAAAGTCGTAAGCAATCGGGTCGTCAGGTGCAACGTACAGCGTTAAGTCCTCAGTCAGTATCTGGCGGCTCTGTGCGTCAGCACCGACCCCCGGCGATATAGCGTACGGACTTGCGGGGTCGTGAATGGCGCCAGAAGCGCGCAGCTCCGTTGCATCCCACCCGGGTGGCGGCCCCACGAAGCCCCGCCACGGCTGCAGCGCGCACAGCGGCTCGCGTCGCCAGTCGTATTGCGGCGCGAGCCACCTCCCCAGCGGCAGCGGAGCTGCCTGCTCCGATGGCGGCCGCGGCGGCGGCGGCGCCACGCCCGCGTACGGCAGCGGTATGATCCGTACGTCTTCGCAGGCGATCTGTCGTCCGAACGACACGGCGTCGGCGATGACGAGGGCCCCTTCCTGGGACGGCAGCCTGGTGAGGTCTGCGCTGGCGTTCCAGCTGCCGACGACAATGCCGTCCTGCCAGGACGTATGGGTACGGTGAGGCGATCAACGGCGGGGGGGGGGCAATGGCGCGAGCGCAGGGTATGCACGGTTGTGCCGGGTGCGGTCACTGGGCCCATGCGGAATTTGTTTTGTTGTGAACGGAACAGCAGCGACGTTACTATCCACACAGGCTTCACTGCTGTGACGTGTTCCAGCCAGGCCCGTGCTTGTAAAGCTCTTGTAAGGGGCTCTGCATCTGCTGCCAGCCCGCCGACTCCGCTGAAGGCATGGTCCCCTCACCCACCACACCCACTCACCGCCCCTTCCCACACGGCGTCGCCCGACGAGAACAACCCGTTCCACACGGCGCACAGCGGCGGGCCCGGCGCGGCGTCCTCGCCGCCGGCGTCCGCGCGCCACGCGCCCGCCGGCGCCGTGGGCGCCGGCGCCGGGGGATCGAACGGCACAGCGGGTGCCAGCGTGTCGTAGCACAGCGTGAGCACCTCCGTCGCCGGCACCGTCACGGTCACCCGGGTCAGCGCCAGCCGCCTCCGGACGCGCGAGCCCAGCACGCGGCGCGGGAAGTCGAACGTCCACACCGGCACCCGCAGCAGGCCGTACGGGTAGGCCAGCCCGGGCCCGGGCGGCGCCCCCACCAGGTGCAGGTCCTGCAGCTGCACCCGCGACTCGTCCAGCAGCTGGATCATGCTGCTGGTGCCCGTGAGGTCCAGCGTGATGCCGAGGCCCCGCGCGCCGGCGAGCACGAGCAGGGCCCGGTAGGGGAGGGCCAGCCGGGCCCGGAGCTGCGCCAGCGTCGGCGCCGGCGGTGGCGACGGCCCGTCGCCGCCAGCGGCGCCGAAGCCGGGCTCGAGGAGCGTCATGTTACGGGTGAGGTAGATGTAGATGGAGGCCGCGGGGTCCAGCATAGGCTCCATGAACAGCGAGTGGGCGCGTTGCAGGGTCGCCAGGACCTGGCTGCCCCGCTCCGCGGCCGCGGCGATGCACGGCAGAGGGGGCCCCACGCCCGCGCACATGACTTCCACGCCGTATGCTTCGATGGAGGGGACGGAGTGCGACGGCCGATACGGGATGGAGAGGACGCCGGGCTGCGTCACGACAAAGTGCGGGCCCGGCGAGGCCCCGCAGGCGTACATCTGGTGCATGGTCAGCGCGCGGCAGCTGGGCAGGATGATCCGGATGTTGCTCAGGACGAGCCGTGCGCCGGGTGCTAGCTGGAACGCGCGCAGGGCCAGGAAGTCGGCATCGGCGAGCGGGTAGGCGGACGGCAGCTGGTCGCCGGAGATGCTCAGGTCGCGAAGGGTGAGGGTGACGTTGGGAGCCACGGCAAAGAGTCCCGCGGCGGGGGGCAGGTCGAGAGTCGTGGTCGGGGAGCCATTCAGGGCCGGGGGCGCGCCGAGGACGGTCATGGACGACGCCACGATTGAAGCTGGGCCAGGCGCCAGGCTGAAGCTCCCAGCCGCAAGCGCACAAACCGCTCCGGGTGATGAAGTATTGGCACAGCCCGCTGTAAGTAAATCTCCGGGTGGAATGAGGCGCGTCTGGGAGTCTGCATGACCACATAGGAGACTGGCCCACAGCACAGCTAGACATGGAGCAAAGGTGCTGCGTGCTCTGCTCATTATGCTGCTTGCCCTCAAGGGCCACGATATGACCGACAGGAGGGCAATAACCAGAAGAAACGCCATCGCTGTTAATCCATTGTAACTTCACTACCTAACGCTTCCGAACCAGCAGCAGCCGCTCCCTACACGAGGGAGCGGCACGCTCCGGCCCGGAGTCCAAGTTTGGGTCAAGCCAATCCATGCATGTGGGAAACATGAGGCATAAGGCACGGAATCGTTACATGACAAGTGTGCTACCGTATGTTACGCTTGCTGTTGGGGAGCGTTTCAGGGCTTGAGGAATGATGATTTCTGAACACTTTAAAGGGTCCAAGTTAGCCGTCTAATAGTGGTCTTCCAGCGGGCATTGCAAGTACTGTACATTGCAAGTACTGTGCATTTGTACGGAAATAACCAGAGAGTCGTTGACAACCAGTCCAGTACGGGTTTCCGGCGCGTTTCCTGTATTCATGAGGTACGCAGCAATCGAATTCCACGCGGATGCGACGAGCGGTGGCCATGTACCTATGTTCGTATGTGGGAGGAAAGACTCGCTTTGAAACACTGAAATTGTGTTTGGTTATACGTCCCACACACCGCAAATTACAATTGATCCCATGGTGAGCGCTCAATTCTTACGTCGGGTCCTTCCGATGTGCCTGGGGAAGCATGG
Source organism: Gonium pectorale (assembly GCA_001584585.1). Classification (NCBI taxonomy): domain Eukaryota; kingdom Viridiplantae; phylum Chlorophyta; class Chlorophyceae; order Chlamydomonadales; family Volvocaceae; genus Gonium; species Gonium pectorale. The sequence continues at coordinate 4,135,659 of LSYV01000003.1, forward strand.
AGGTAGCACTGTCTTGCAACTTCACCTGATAAGTCGCCCCTTGTCATCCCAGAGGAGCCTCTCACCGTTCAGATGAACCGTGTGTCTACGCCTGCCTCCAGGCACGGTAAGGTGGGAAGGGGGGCGTCAAGCGTGCGCAGACAATGGCGCGTTAGGTGGCTTGCCACCCGACGATCGACCCAGCCTGCGGCCACAGGAAGCCTTGTGTCACGTGCACCGTCATCTGCGGAGCCTGGCGGAATCCGTACGTGTCCTGTACGTGGCTGGCCTGGCTGCCGTCACACGCTGGGAGGGAGTCAGGATGCTATTAGTAAGGCACTTGTGTAATAGTCATCCTACATGCCCTAGCAAGCCCTGACATGCCCATTTCGTGCGTGGACATGTCCAACTGGCAGCGCAGCCTAAACAGCTAACGTACCTCTAGGGTGATAGATCCGTTCAGGATTTGCCATTAAGTGCACATGGGTGGGGACTCGGGGGCAATCTGTTACCAACCCACCTTTCCTTGATAATCCTTACCCTCTTCTTTGTTTCCAGGTCTAAATCGTATCGCTGTTTGTCAGGGAGCCTGCCTCCTCTGGTTCTGACCAGGGGCTCCGAGTCCTGGCAACCCGACGCTAGTCGGCTGGCGGCAGGCAACACGAGCGACCCACCGACCCACAGAGCGACTCACCGGGCGGCCGTGCGGGCGAGCTGGCGCCGGTACAGTACATGTGCAGTTCGGCCGCACTGTGCTGGTGTGCGTGAATACCGGTACGTTTGACAGAAAAGGAAACAGGACACAGGGGAGCTACCTCTGCGAACATACACACCCGAAGGTGCGACGTTTCCAATAGGGCGCCTGGGTAAAAGGCACGGCGGTCAAAGGAGACGAGCAGACGGGACCTTGAGTGCAGGTTATAGCAAGTCCACCTCTGCTTTCACCCGTTGTACCACGTTGTTCAGGGTGCCAGCACTCGCCAGCAAAGTTCCCCAGCATGCTGCCTGCCCTAGCATTCAACGCCTTGGCCCTGCGGGCGGGAGGAATTACGCACCTCCTCGGGTTCCTCGGTCGGTTGCCGCGAGCGAAGGGGGACGGGCCACAGCCCGCCAAAACGTATGCCCGGTGCCTCATGATGTGTGTGGACCATGACACTATGCTTTGATTACGTATGTTCATATACTTCCAAAGCTACGCAAGGGCCCCTCTCAGCAGCGCTGCATTCCTAGTTTGCGCCTGCCGCCCCGAACAACACGGCGGGCCCTCCCGGCGACACACGCGCCAGCTGGGAGGCGGTGCCCAGGGGGGCTGTATACAGTTCCGAGAGCGGCATTGGCACCGATGCACCCGGGCGGGGCTCGACCGCGTCCGCTGCGCTGAGTTGGTACCGCAGGTTACGGACCCGGGACGCATACGCACGCCTAGCCCATCGCAGCTGCAAAGGCCATGTGCCATGGCGCCAAGCGTGGCCAGCCCTACCGTAGGCCGCCTTCCACCGCCCCGCCCTGGGGTTGCTTTCTCGAGGTGTCCAACACCTGAAGCGGCAGACAGGAGCTGCCCGGATGTCCACACGCGTCCGGGTCGCCACACACGCGGCCCCTGCCTGCCCGCTTGTCCGCGTCCCCCCCTAAGGAACACTCAGTCGAGCTCGTTCAAACAATCCCCGAACGACCCGCCCACGGCGCCGTGGCCATCGCGATTGCCCGTGGACGGTGTCAGGACCCCGTCACCGTCCGTCCCTGTGCTGCCGCGCGCTGCTGTAGCGCCGCCGCCGCCATTCTGTAGCATCGAGCCCGCGCCGGGTACCCGCGGTGATGCAGCCTCCGCATCATGCCCCTTTCCGTGACCCGCGCCGGCGCCGCCGCTGTCGCCGCCGTTAGAGGGCGTGTCCGCAGCCGCCGACCCCACAGATGGCTGCTCCTCCTGCTGCTGTTGTTGCTGCTGCAGTTGCTGTTGCCGCCACGCCTCGGCCAGCTTGGCGCATTCCTTCTTGTGCCCGTCCCTCCAGTGCGTAGACTGCGAGAAGAAGAGGGATGTGGACGAGTGGAACATCAGGATGGGCAAGGTAACCACATTCGAACCTTGGCTTAGACAGGTACAGCCCGCTCTGCTAGGCCGCTAGGTCGGCTCCCAGACGCCAGTGCAATGCCCGGCGCAACATCTGGGCTCCCCATGCAAGCCCAAGCGCACATGCCGGGGCTCCGGGGCGCAACATCTGGGCTCCCCATGCAAGCCCAAGCGCACATGCCGGGGCTCCGGGGCGCAACATGGCAACAATGACAGGGACAGAGTCCATATCCAGTCTCGCCTCTCCGTGAGAGGACTCCGTCTCGTACCTGGCAGTGCGCCGAGCAGTAGAGCACGCTCTTACAGGCACCACAACGCTTGAAGCCGGCGCCGGCGCCGCCTCCGCCCTGCTGCAGCGCCGCCACGCCCTCCCGTTGCAGACAGGACGGGTTGGAGCACTTGCGGCCCAGGGCCGCCGTGGCCCCCTCCAGCTGCACCGCTGCGCGGCTGCGCGCCACGCCGGGATTCTCGCCCATCGCCCGCAGCTGGGCGCGCCGCGCCTCCTCCTCAGCCGCCTGCGCCGCCGCCTGGGAGGGCGCGGGGCCCCGCACAGAGCAGGCCGTGCGTTTGGACATAACTTGAGGGCACAACCGGATATGCATCCCCTCCGCCGCACCTCTAAGGGCACTAGACAGCTGGGGACCGATGCCGTGGGCTGCACTGGGCCGGGAGGCGAGGTGAGCGGCCCTTTTGGATGCACGGCTCGCCTCCCGGGTGGCTGTCCCTCGGCGGTCAAGAGCGCAGAGCGGCCGCGCGCGTGCTACCTCCCGGCGGGCCCGGTCAGTAGGAGCTGGCACGACGTGTGTCCATATCCGGGACCGGGTCGGTTGGATGGTCACACACAGCTGTGATCGCCGCGAGACCCCCGAAGGCGCGTTCGTCATGGCCCCACCCCACCCCCACCTGGTCGGCCGCGTTCCGATGCGCGCCCTTGAGGGCAGCCTGCATGTTGAACCCGGAGGCCCGGCCGCTCGCCGCCCCACCACCCGGCGCCGCGCCAGCCTCCCCGGCGGGCCCTCCGCTGCTGCCGCTGTCGGGCCCCGAGCTGCTGCCCGACGAGGCGCCTGCGTCTCCGGCGGACGCACCGCCGCCGCCGGGCTGCGGCTGCAGGTCCGCCGCTGTCACGTGCCGCCGTGGCGTCACAAAGGCCGCGAACGCCTCTGGCTGCTCGGCAGCGCGGCCGCACGAGCCGGCGCTGCCGCTGCTCGCGGCCTTGGGCGACCGCGCGTCGAACCAGTAGTCGTACTCTGCACGAGCGTCTACAGGCGTCGGCGCCGCCGCAGCGGCGCGGTCCGCCTCCGTCGGCCTCGCCGCCGCCACCGCCGCCGCCGTGGCGGAGTCCTCACCCGGCGCCAGGAGCAGCAGCAGCTGCAGCTGCCCCTCCGCGCCGCCCACCACCAGGGCCAGCTCGTTCAGGGCCATCGATGTTACCTGCCACCCCAACCGCGCGATTGAGAGGAGCTGCCCCGTCGACGACCACAGTTTGACGCAGCCGTCCGCTCCGCCTGACGCGATCTGGCCACGATGCGGCAGGCACGCCACGGCGCCAACGGCGCCGGCGTGGTAGCCGCGCCAGTGCGAGACGGGCGGGTCTCGCTGCGCCGCGTCCGGCGGCGGCGGCTGCGGCTGCGGACCGTAGCCCTGCAGGAGGCCCCACACCCAGACCTGTGCGGGGGGTAACCGGGTGGTTGGGGGTGGGTGGGGGGTGGAGGAGGGGTGGGGGGGAATTGGGGGGAGGGGGGTGCAAACAAGTGCGAGGGGGGGCAAGTTGCAAGGAGCAGCACACGGCACGGCACCCGCACGTACTGCAGCTGCCCCTGCCGCGCGTCCCGCGCGGGCGCAGGGCGGCGCGCCCCGTTTCAACCGCTGCGGCGCACTGGGCTCTTCGACCCTCGCCTCCGCTGAGCTGTCTGGCTCGAGCGTGCCGGCGTTGCCCGGCTGCTTGCCACTCTGGCCCGACTGCTTGCCGCCTCCCTCTACCCTTCAGCGATGTGTCTATACACCACCAACCACGCGCCAGCCAGGCCCGGTCCCATGCCCTCCCGCCGACCGGCTCTCGGCCCTCATTCCGAACCCTTCGCGCCCACGGGCCCTGCCCCCGCCCCCGCCCCTGCCCGCACCATTCCGTCCTCGCAGCCCATCACCACCACATCCCCGTCGTAGTCGCAGCTCAGCGGCCTGGCCACCCCCTCCAGGTGCTGCTTCACGCCGGGGATCTCGCCGCCCATGCGCTGTATCGGGTGCACCTGCGGAACCGGAACGGGGCACCCGAAGCGACGTCGGGTGGGCGCAATCGGGGTTACACGTCAGTGGTTAGGGTGTGTTCTGAAGGGGTCTCTGGAGACAAGCCCACAGCGCGTGGGCAAGAGATCGTCGTGACTGCGGGTGGCGGCGCGACTCAGGCTCTCCTCCGCAGCCCGGCGCCCTCCCACCAGAAACCACGACATGTGCGAGAAGCCCTCCCCACCACCACCGCCGTCCAGAAGGCGGCCCCTGCGCCGCTGCCGGCCCGCTGCGACCCGTGGGTCACTTCCCTCCATGCCGCCCCCGCACTCACGTACTGCAGCAGCGGGTCCCGCCCCGGCAGCCACGACACGATCAGCAGGTGCCCCTTTGCCAGGCAGGTGTGCAGCGCGTTGGCCGCCAGCACGGCGTCGGCGGGCTCGGGGGCCCCACCGCCTCCGCCGCCTCCACCGCGGCCCAGCGTGCCTATTATCTTGGCATCACTCTGGGGAGTTGAGGAGGCCGGAAGGGTAGGTCGCTGCGGCACTAGGAGGTGGGTGGGGCCAAGAGAAGGGCGTGCTACCGCCAGCCCACCACAACCGGCCGCCGCCGAGACCCCCAGCACGGCTCACCATGCGCCAGGCGCTGACGCGGCCGTTGCCGCGCGTGTGCACCACCATCATGCAATCGCCGCCGTCGCCGCCGCCGCCGCCGCCGCCGCCGCCTGCGCCGCCGCCGCCACCCCCGCCGCCGGGTCCTGCCGGCCTCAGCGGCCCCAGCCGCACGCACTGCACGGGCAGGCTGTCGAGCTGCAGGTCCGGCACGAAGAACTGCGTGAAGGTGGCGTCGGCGGCCGACTGGCGCTTCCAAACGCGGACGTAGCCGGCCGCGGTGCCGGCGGCGATGTAGGTGCGGGAGGCGTCCAGCGACGTGACGGGCGCACCCGCCTGCGGGCACCGCCGCGCGGGGAGTTGAGGGGAAAGGGGAATGAATAGCGACGAGCTGGGCGCCAGCAGCGTATGTCCCGTCCCGGGTGGGGAATAAGGGTGGGGGCTGGCGCTTGGCAGGCACCCGGAGGGTGGAGCACGTGCTTAGGGTCGTTGCGGCATCCTCCCGTCCCGTCTGCCGTCCACATGGAACCGAGTGCGTACTTTCCATCCCGTCCCGCTGAGGTCCGTCCACAACCCCCGCTGCGGCCCCCCATCCCGCCCCACCGTCAGGGTCTGCTGCCGGGCCCAGGTGCTCGTGTCCCACACGCTGATGCGGCCGCTGCTGCTGGCGTCGGCGGCAACCAGCAGGTCGCCCTGGGGGGAGGGGACGGGGCGGAACGGGGCATCGCGGGTGAGGAGGACGGGCTGTACGACACGGGTGTCAAGCGGGGCGAGCGAGAGAGGACGGTGACAGCGGTCGGGGGCGGCGGAGGGAGCGGGCAGGGTTGGGTGGCGGGGTTCGGGTGGCGTTGTCACAGCGGCACAGGTGGTGCGTGGTGGGAACAGCTGCCAGGCGGCCACAGCAACGCTCGAGGGCGACACGCACCGTGTTCCTGGGAGGTGTCCGGACGGGCTTCCATCCGTACGGGTTTGCACCACACAAATGATTGGGCAGCAGCCTAGCTGTCTTCCGTCCGGCCGAACAAAGAATTTAAACTAGAAGCCCTTCGGGCGGGCATTTTTTGTCCGCTACCTAGGCGGAACCCCTTTCAGAGACTGGGCGCTTATCGTTGACGCCCCCCTTTTCCGGCCTTCATTCTTCGTTTGGGCCCGCTCCCAAAGGAGGTGTTTACCTTTCGATAGATAGCCAGTCTGTTGGAACGAGTTGCACAGCGCGTCCGCCACAGGGCGCCTGGCAGGAGAGCCTGGCAACCCGCCCCAACCCCAAGTCCCCCGCGACTGATTGACTCGTACCTTTACTGTGCAGGCGACGAACCGCTCCCCATCCACCTCTAGCAGCTGCGGCACCGGCTTGAACTCGGGTTCATCCTGTGCGGCGCAGACGAGACACGCCCGCGGCGGCAATCTAACAAACCGGTTTTGAGTTCTAAGGCACCCGCAGTTCGGGTTGGTTGTCCGGGTGCCAACCTCGTTAGTGTCCGTGTAAGCGCGCTGCTGGGTGTAACAGGGGCACGTGGTCATCGGCGGATCCGAGGGAGGAGTATGGGGAAGATGTTCCGCAAGGCCCGAAGACGGGCAACACGGCATGACACGCGTGACAACTGTAGGGGGGTGCCGGGTCCGCTTCACAGCCGCTTGCCACCCGGCCACAGCTTCCGCTGCCCCGCGGCTCGCCCGCCTCACCCGCGAGGTTGGCGACCAGGCCCTTACGCATGGGGCGTAGCCTGCATGGGGTGGCCGTGCATGTGAGCGGCGCGGCACACAGCCAACACGCAATGGCCCCCGCAGATACCCCCTAGCGCACCTGTGACCGCAATCAAGGGCGGCCAGCTGACCGTGCAAGCAATCTGAGATACCGACGCCCTGGAAATCCAGTACCTATCGACGACAAGGGGAGGGTTCGAGAAAGAACGGCCGGGTGGCTTTCGGCATGGTTTCCTGCTGCGCCGCGCTAGTGATGGATGCAGCTAGCTCGCCGTCGCCCACCTCAACGGCGACTCGTCGGGAAAGAATGTCTGCATTTTCTCGCCCCTGCCCCGCCAAACACCAGCAAGGCAGTGATCACGCGGACAGGGAAGCCAGGCCCATACTGACAGGCCTGATCAATGCGCAGCTGGCACACGAGTGAAGGAAGGAGCGTGCGAACAGGCGACTACGGCGGACGTTTGCGGTTAGCACACCTAATAGCGTGCGTCTTCATTACCACCCGGTATCCAACGGAATCAATAAGTTTAGGCTTCCATGACGAAGCGCATAGGCACCGGACCCGAGCAAACGGCCGCACGCGTGGCAAAGGCCCTCGCCAGCTGCGCAGCACAGGCAGAGCTCTACGGCTCCTGTGTAAAGAAACTAGTTCCTGAGGTTGGTGTTTTGGGCCTGAGCTTGTGGGAAAGGTCGGGAGTGCGCACCGACCCATTCTATCTCTCAGGTCGACAAGGGCGTGTGTGCCCGGGAATTCCACGAGCTCAAGAATTGCTTCACACGCGCGGTGAGCGGCACGGGAGGGCTGCCAGGACCCAGGGGACACCCTCCTTGGCGCCCCTGACGCGTGAGGCCCCCCCCCCCGGCTGCACAGTTCCTGCCCAGCTGCCCACCCTTGCATTGTGCGTCCCCCTCAAGCCCCTGATAGATAGAAGTCAACATCCGCATCTCTCGCGTTGTATGCCCCTTCCCGAGCCCAACAACAGGACCCGCTTGCCTGTGGTGCACGTGCCCGAATGAGCTGCCTTCGTGCCTTCCGGTGCAGATGCGCGCAAGCAGCGGGCGTACTTGAGGAGGTTGGAGAGTGTGCTTCTTCGAATGTTGCGGCTTGAGGCTTGCGGAGCGGCTACGTTCCCGTACGAGACTCGGTACGAGACTCGGACAGCGAGGTCGGTTGGGACGCTGTGTTGACCCGGGCATGCGCGGTGAGGCAGCTTTGAGCCACACGCTGCCTCACCCCAAGCCATGACGAGCCATGAACCCACGAACCAGCACCCGCACACCGTATATGTACCCGACCGTGGCCCGCGCACGAAAACAGGGTGTGCCAGGGTACCAGGGTACATGCCTGCACCGCTGTACAGCAGGCATCTATCGCAGTCAGTGCGCCACAGCCGCCAATGCTGGCATCATCCCGTCCTCTGCGCTGTTAGTTCGACAACACGCACTCCGTGCGACCCAACAGCCCCTTCCGGCCAGCCCCTACCGCGTCCCCTCAAGGAGTGAAGGAGTTGCGCAGCCCTGCCACTTGTCCGACCTCACGGCTTTCCAACAGCGGGGTTCACGGGAGCTCACGGCTGTTTTGCCATGAAAAGAACGACTCCTCTATGCGACCTTGTTTAGTTCTGGTTGGGTATGCTCAACAAACTCCGGCGTTGGGACGGCATGCGTGCGCGCACCCGGCGAGCCGCCCCCCCCATCCATGCACCCACCCACCCAGCCACACACCCACCCACACAGCAGGCCGAACCCCTCTGCCACGCGGCACCCCCGTGCGCGCCTCGCGCAGTGAAATGTGGGGTCACGGCACATTCCCCACACGGGTCCCCGAAACTAGAGATGGGTGCTCTGATCACGATAGATGCGCAACCGCCATTCTCCGCCCCCGCGCCGCCGTCCGCACCACCGCAGCCGCAGTCACAGAACATGTTCCCAATCACGTGCTCAAGCTTCAGGGCTTCCTCAGTAACATGCACAGTCTCACGGACCACGCTGCCTTGCCTCCTATCAGTACCCCTCCATGCTGACAGACTCCCCGCTCCCGCCTCCGCCCCCGCCGCCGCCAGCTCCTGCGCCTCCGCCTCCGCCGCCTCCCCGCCGCCGGCTGGAGCCGCCGCCGCCCTTGCTCCCGCCGCCACCGCCCGCCGTCGCCTTGGCCGCCGCCATGAGCTCCTCCGCCGCCGCCTGCGCCGCCTGCTCCAGGCAGGTCAGTGCCGTGGCATCGGCGGCCACCAGCGCCAGCTGTGCGGTGGGCGAGTTGCGGGCGGCGTTCATCTTGCCCAGGAGCTCGGTGTCGCCTCGGGCCTGGGCGGGTGGCGAATGGCGGGATACGGAGGGCGAGGGACGGTTCGTTGAGGCGGGAAAAAAGGCGGAGGGGCGCTGTCGATGCGTTCGTGACGACACGGGGGGAGGCGGCGGTCGATGGCGTAGTACGCCTGACGCAAACAGCGGGCACGCACCTGGGGAAGGCAATGGGTCCGGCAATAGGTTCGGACACGGCGCCGCGCATTGCAACCGTGCGGCAGGGGGTGCGTGCGAGTGCAAGCGCAAGGGGGGGGGGCAACCGCAAAAGTCGTATCGCCGGCGGGGCGAAGGTTGAGGGGGCCAGTGTAGCGTGCGCTAAGCGCAGGCGGCCGGGCGGCTCGGGGCAACGGGTGCCACGTGCTCACGTCCTGGTAATTGATGCTGGACCAGCAATCTGAGTCCTGAGATGCTGGCTTGCCTGGGAGTGAGTTGGCCCTCGGACTATCTAGTGAAAATCTACCCGTGGCCGCACGGGCTTTGACGGGTACCTGAAGCTGAGGGGTTTAGGGTTTTGCGTGGTACGGAATGCATGGTTGGGTGACGTGAGTACCACGCAGCCTCGGCATGCAGGCAGCGTGTTTGTGGCATGTGACCGCACCGCGATACCGGTATGCGCGCCGTCGCGGCGGTGCTAGTTTGGTGTTTGCTGCTGTGGCGGGGGGGGGGAGGTGTGGCGGGGGGGGGGAGGGGGGAGGGCGTGGCGGGGGGGGAGGGCGTGGCGGGGGGGGGAAGGGCTGGCGGGGGGGGAAGGGCGTGCGGGGGTGGGAAGGGCTGGCGGGCGTGTCTGGGTGT
>LSYV01000003.1:4146272-4179644 GCA_001584585.1 Gonium pectorale
TGCGGGGTGGGAAGGGCTGCGGGCGTGTCTGGTGTGTCGCGGGCGCGGCCTTCCAGGGCGGGGCAGCCGAGTGCCGTGGGGGGTGGAGCGCACGGAGCTACAGGTGGTCGCTGTGGCATACGGGCGGGAGGGAACGGCGGCCGATGTGGCGGGGGCATGGACGCAAAGGATCGGCGGGGCCCTTTGGTGGCTGCGGTGGTTGCCGGCCCCGCCACACGGCGAGCCACGGCCCCGTGCGCCCCACGAGTCTGGCATCCCGCGCCCCACACCGCACCACCCCACCCCACACCACCACATCACACCACACCGCACCCAGCCACGCACCTGCGCCTCCTGCGCCATGCGCGGCTGGTTGCTGTTGAAGACCGAGGTGATGAGCGGCTTCCAGATGCGCACCCGCGCGTTGATGAACCAGTTGTTCAGCTGGCGGGGCCGGGGCCGGCGGCGGACGGGGGGGGGCAGTGGAAGGGAGGGTATACGAGTTGGATTGGACAGACGGCTGGGCCGCACACGCGGTGTCCCGAGCCCCCAATAAGAATTGTTCATCACGCGCTGCGCTTTCGTGGTGTCGTGTGTTTTCACCCCATGAATGCTGGGCTGTGGAGGGGGCGGTGTGCGGGGCCGCGAGCAGCGTGTCGGACGCGTGGGGCGTTGGGGTCGTGGACGCGCTGGGCGGGCGAGGAGGGTGGGTCAGGCGGCAGGCGGCGCTAGGACTCACGGAGCCGTGCTCCGTGCGGCGGTGGCCGGTGGGGGGTGGGTAGCTGCAACCGGAAACGGTGCGGTCGCACGTGCCGCACGGGGCAGCGGGTGTGGCGCAGGGCGGCGCAGTTGGTTGGGCCGCCCCCGCCCCCGCCCCTGCCTTGTAGGCGTTGCACCCCAGCCACTGCCCAGCCACTGCCCAGCCACTGCCCAGCCACCTGCAGGAGGTCCAGCCCGGTCGAGTTGCACAGCACCTCCTTTTCGTCCTCGCTCGGGTAGGGGTGCACGATGTGGTTGTACACCCACAGCTTGAGGGACTGTACGACAGGCGGGAGAGGCGAGGGGAGGGGGAAGGTGACGGAAGGCATCACGGGTTGTGCGTTCTTGCTTGGGAGGGCCGGGGGAATGGGGAAGGTCCGGGGCCTTAGTGACAGTGAGGGTTGCGTGCGCGGCGGGGGCAGGAGGGGCCACAGGTTGAACAAAATGAGAGAAATCTGCGGAGAAAGGAGGAGCCCAGCAGCAGGAGTTCAGGGAGGGGCAGCATCACTCTCACGGACGCCACCGCAGACCGTGCAGCGCTTCTTGAGCCCCCCCAAGCACTCTGCGACAACGCAATACCATAGCTGGAAACCTGGTACCGAAGGCTTACGTTGACTGCAGTCTTGGGCAGGTTCTCCCGCCCCTTCTTGCTGCCGGGGCCATTGTTGGCGCCGCCGCCGCCACCGCCGCCACCGCCGCCACCCGAGGCCTTGAAGCCCAGACCCCGGCCATTGATCATGCGGGAGGGCGCCGCCACGGAGGTGCCGTACGCCAGAGCGCCCGCCGCCACGCGGCCCTGCAGGGACGTCCAGTTGCTGCTGCTGCCGCCGCCGGCACCGCTGCCAAAGGTCGACACCGTACTGAACGTGTCGTGCATGCCGGGGTACGACACCCGACCCTGCTGCGGCGGCGGCGCCAGGTCAGCCGCACCGACGGACATGGCATCGTATTGTCTGCCGTACATGTCGACTGCTGGGCCGCTCTGTGGGGGCGCCTGATGGGCCTGTCGTATGGCGGCAGCCAGCGGATCGTACTCGTTGTACGGCTGACTCGGCCAGTTGCCGTACTGCTGCTGCTGTTGATGGGGTTGCTGCTGCTGCTGCCCCTGACGGGTCTGCTGTTGTTGCTGTTGCTGAGCGCCGATGTACGCTGTGCCGTACAGATCTACTCCCGCGTCTGCACGCGGCGCCGTCGGCGGCGCCGCCAGGTACGCCGTGTGCCGCTGCCGCCCGTCTCCCGCCGCCGCCGCCGCCGCCGAGCTCTGTGGCACCTGAACGGGCATGCTGCCAACTGAACCCGCCCGGTGGAGCGGGCTGCTCGAGTCGCTCAGTCCAAACGCCCAGCCCTGAGCCGCCGCTGCCGCAGCTGCTGCAGCCGCCGCCGCTGCCGCTGCCGCAGCTCCCGGGTCGCCTCGGCCGGCTTGCGGGTGCGCCGCCCCCTGGTATGGGTACTGGCCGCCGGCGGCGCCATCCGGGCCACCGCCACCGAACGAACCGCCCTCGGTCAGCAGCCTCTGCAGGTGCCCCACCGAGTGGGGCCCAGGCCCTGCCGGGTGCGACACGGACGACGCCTCGTAACGCTCACGCTTCATGGCCACCGCGTCCTGGTGCTGCAGATGCGGCGGCTCCTGCCTGGGGTGCTCCTGCTCCTGCTCCTGCTGCTGCTGCTGCTGCTGCTGCTGTTGCTGTTGTTGCTGTATCAGCAGCAGCTGGGGGTGCGACGGGTGCTGGGAGTAGGGGTGCGGCCGCTGCTGCTGCCGCTGCTGCCGCTGCGGCGGGGGCTGGGGCGGGTGGTGGTACCGCGGCGGCTGTTCGTAGCCGGTCCCAGGCCCGCCGGCGCCCAGCCGTTCACCGCCGGCGCCAGGCGGTGAGCGCAGCGGCTGCTGCGGAGCCTGCTGTTGGTGGGAGTACTGATGGCCCTGGACCGGCTGCTGCCGGTGTTGGTGTTGGTGGTGTTGGTGGTGGGAATGCGTCGGCTGCCAGGAGGTAGGAGCGTCTCTGCCGCCGCCCATGCCTGCGGTGGCCGCTGCCGCAGCCAAGTGCGCCGCCATGCCCCCGGGCTGTGGTTGCTGCGCCGACTGCGGGTGTGGTGGCTGCGGCGGCTGCGGCTGCGGAGGAGGATTGGTGTGCGGCAGTCCGTGGGGCCCGAACGGCGGCGTCTGCACGGGCGTGCCGTACCAGTACGGATCCTGCCCTCCGGCGGCGCCACCACAGGCGCCGCCCGGAGCGCCTTCCGTACTTGGTTGAAAGTACGACGGTCCTACTGAGCCCGCCGGCTCTGACGCCGGCGGGGCCAAGTGCAGCGGCAGGGGCGGCGGCAGCGCCTGGGGTGGCGTCTGCTGACGCATGGTGCTGCCGACGTCGCTCTCCGCTCTCGGCCGTGCAGCGGCTGCGCCGGCGGCGGCGACATTGGCCTCGACATCGGCCTCGGCATCAGCGTCGGGGTTGCGCACGAGCTCGTCACTGCCGCCGCCACTCCCGCCGCCGCTACCACCTCCGCCGCCGCCGACGGCTGCGGGATCCGCCGTGATGTACTGCAGCTCCTCCAGGAGTGCCGACGCAGCGCCGGGGTCAATGTTGGTCCGCATCAGCGTCTGGAGCGCCTCCAGCGTCGCCAGCGCCGACGACGCGGCGTAGTCAGCAGCGGCAGCGGCGGCGCCGCCCGCCGGCGGCAGCAGCGGGAGCGCCGTTACAGCGGCGCCATGGCCACCTCTCCCGGTGGCGGCGGTGGCCTCGGTGGCATACTGCTCGGCGGCTGCACTCGTGGGCAGCGACGATAAGCCGTTCGCAACGGGGCGAGCGCCGGCGTCGGCCGTGGCTACTGTGAGGGCGCCAGACGAGCCGGGTCCCGCATTCCGGTCACCAATGGCTCCAGCCGCCGCCAGCTCCAAGACGCTTGCAGGGCCAGCGCCGGCGCGCTTGGGTACGGTGCCCGGGTGGACGTCTTGCGGGCTGGTCGCCGCTGCCGGCGGCGGCGCTGGCTGTGGCGGCGCCGGCGCCGGCGTCGCCAACGGCTGTAGCGGCACAAACTGATCGCTTAGTCCGAGCAGGGATGGCGGCGGCGGCGTGCCCCGCACCCAGTCAGCCACGAGGGAGTCCAGCTGCGGCGTCCTGATCCACTCCGCCGCCTCCGCACCGGCGCCGCTCGTGGCGCCGCCGCCGCTGCCGCTGCCGCCGCCGCCGTCGCTGGCTGTGTTGTTGCTGGCGGCCTGGGCGGCGAACTCGTCCGCGACTGCCCAGTTGGCGAAGATGTCGGGGCTGTCCAGGCGCGGCTGCAGCAGCGGCGACAGCCGGCGGGCGACCTCTTGTACAGCCGCTGCCGCTGCAGCCGCCACAGCCTGCTGGCCGGGGTCCTGCCCCTGCGCCTCGCCCGGCGTTCGGCGGCCGTCAGTGCCGCCGCCGCCGGCGAGGCGGATGAGCAGCTCGGGGCTCGGAGAGACAGGGGTCGCGTGTCGCACCACACCAGCCGCCGCGGCGGCGGCACCGGCAGCGCCGCCGCCACCGCCGCCACCGCCGCCACCTGCGACGTCCTCCGGCTGTTGGTAGAACATCATCTCGACGATCCGGCCCAGGCTGCCGCCGCTGGCCGTTGTGCTGGCGTGGTGGTCGGTGTCCAGGAGCTCGAGTCCGGGAGTGGCGGCGGCGGCGCCGCCGCCGCCAGCAGCAGCCGTGTGGGTTGCGGCGGCGGTGGTCTGCAGCGTGTGTGCGGGAGGAGGGCCGGGGGGGGGGCGGCAAGGGCTGCACTTGAACATGCAAAGGGCGCAGGCGGTGAGTCATCATGGCCGAGGACTTCGGCGGTCCATGATCCGCGGGTATATCCGGATACGCATGTCGGCGCATAGATCTTGCCGCTGTTAAGGTACACGCCATTTTGTACACCGCCAAGCAAGAGAGGTGGGACCCTGGCACCTTCCCACAAAGTATACCATAGCCGCAACACGCAGGGAGGCGGAGGCGGAGGCACCCAAGAGCCGAGGGGGGCGGAGGCACCCAAGAGCCGGGGCTGCCTTGCCGCGCCGGTGCAGTGACCGTCAGCCGCCCTCTCTCTCCCTCCCTCACCTTGTCACCAACCCCGCCCTCCATGCTGCTGCTCGCCGTCAGGCTGCCCTGCGGGGGGCGGTGGGGCGGCCGCCGCCCCGCCCCGCCCGGCGCGCCCCGCTCCTGCGCTACGGCCGCAGCGCCGCCTGCGCCGCCGCCATCACCAAGCTCCGGTGCCACAGCTACTGCACCATCACCGCCACCGCCGGCGGCGCGCTGTAGCGGGGCAAAGGAGATCTGGTGCGCGCCCAGGCCTGCGCAACCTGCCGCCGCTTCGTCGGCGGCGGGTTGGTGCGGTAGAGGCGTGAAGGCGACGGCCGTTGGGCCCACCGCTGCCGCGGGATGTGGCCCGTGTGGGTGCGCCCCCACGGCGACGGCGGCAACGCCGGCGGCGCAAGTGGCGCCGCCGTGAGGAGGGTAGCCCCGCGCCACAAAAGGCGGCTGTGCGCGCTCAAACATGGGTGCCCCGCAGTTATATGGCGGCGGCCCGGAGGGGCCCTGTCCAGGAGGCTGCTGGGTTTCGCGATGTAGCGGCGGCGGCGCAGCTGCAGCGGCACACGGCTCACGGTGGGGCTGTTGGTGCTGTTGGTGCTGGTGTTGCGGATGTGGTTGTTGCCAGCCGCCGGCCGCTCCCGCTCCGCCCGGAGCTGCTCCATAAGCGTGGTGCGGGCCGTACTGATGCCCGTGATGGTGCTGTAGTTGGGGTTGGTTATGGCCACCGAAGTACGGCTGCTGCTGCTGCTGCAGAGGGTGCTGCTGCTGCTGAGGGTGCGGGTGATGAGTGCGGTGCTGCTGCTGCGGCTGCTGCTGCTGCGGCTGCTGCTGATGCGGGTGTTGCTGCGGGTGCTGCGGGCGGGGTGCATGTGCGGCCGCGAAGGGCCCAGCCTGCTGCCCGGGGTAGTGGCCGCCGCCGCCGCCCTGCGGATGCTGCCTGCCGGTGCCCGCTTGGAGCGGCGCCCCCGGGCCCGGGCCCCCGCGACCCTCCAACGAGGTGCGCGTGGCAGTAGGCGTCAGCGGCGGGGACGCCCACGGGTCGCTTCCTCCCATAGCAAATGGCGGCGTATGGCTGGATCCCGGTCCGGGCCCGGAGCCGCCGTACGGCTGCGGCTGCGTACGGAGCTGCATATTGCGGTGCTGCCAGGAGGCGGCCTGCTGGTGTTGATGGTGATGGTACGGCGACTCCAGCAGCTGCGGCTGCGGATGCTGATGGTACGGCTGCTGCTGCTGCTGCGAGTGGTGTGGCGACCGGGTCTCAGGCGGGTGGGCGAAGTGACCCATGGGCCGGTGAATGTGCTGGTGATGTTGCAGTTGCTGCGGCGGCGGCGGCGGCGGCGCGGGGCGGAATCGCTGAATGAGCGCTGCGTCCGACTGCGTCTTGCGGAGGGTGGCGCTCATGGGGCTCTCGGGCGTCAGCGTCCTGTGGCGGGCGGGATGGGGGAAGTGCCTTGGCGGGTCCGGTTTGGGGAAGAGTCGGGTGCTGGCAGTGTGCGGTGAGGCGCTGGACGAGGGAGAACATGGAGGGCTTTGGACAACACTAAAGGCCTGAGTGGGTCGTTGACACAGTTGGGCCTGCCAACGAAAGTCCGCAGCTTCAAGAGCCCCCCCTCTCGCACCTGTGCACCACAACACGTGCCACTTGCGGCCACGGGCCCGCCGGCATCGACCCCGGCGGCGCGCCCAACGTCATGCCGTACATTGCCGCCGCCGCCGCCGACCCGCCGCTGCCGCTGGCACCGGCGGCGGCGGGCGCCGGGTGAAGCCCGCCTGAGGTGCCGCCGGCTGGCGGCGCCGCTGCCGCCATCGGACTGGCGGCGGCGGCGACGACCCATGGATCGGCTCCGCCGCCACCATTGCCACCGCCACCACCGCCGCCACCGCCGCCGCCGCCGCCGGGCGTGCCTTGCATTGCCATGATGTACGCGTACGACGATAGGTCCGAGAAGCACCTCCCCAGCCCGGGCATGCCTGTCTGTGGAGCGTACGACGAGGTTGGAGGCGCCGTCGACGGCGGGGCGGACAGCGGCGCTGTCGGCATCTGCAGCGGCGGCATCTCAGCGGCGGCTGCGCCGCCGCCGTAAGGGTACGGCGGCGCAGATACCGGGCCCGGAGCCCCGCGGCCGCTGGTGGTCGCTGCCACCATGGCAGCGGCCGATCCCACCGGACTGGAGCCCGCTGCGAAGCCTGGCGCGATGAAGGCTTGCGCCGCGCCGTGGCCGGGGCCGGGGCCGGGGCCATGACCAGCACCGGAGCCTGGGCAGGGTCCTGGAGCGTGGTGCAGAGGTGCGCCGGGGGCGCACTGCGTCGGGGCAGCGGGCAAGGGGCGGAACCATGTTGCAGTCGTCGTCACTGCCCTGCCTCGGTGCACATGCTGCACATTCCCCCCAAAAAAGAAAAGAATCTGCAGAAAAAGGGGGAGCCCGCCCCACATCTCCCTCCTTACCCACGACAGCTACGGCTCTGCCGCTCACCTGCGGTGTCACCAGCATGCTCTGGGACGTGCTGTCCTCCGATGGCGTTGCGGCCGCGTGCTGCTGGGGAGCCCACGCAGCGGCACCACCCACCGTCCCTGTGGCGGCGGCAGCCGCAGCCGCTGCAGCGACGGCAGCAGCCATACCGCCGCCGCTGCCGATGGCGGCGGGGGCAGTGGCGTGCGCGATGCCGCCGCCGCCACCGCCGTCGCCGCCCGCTAACATCTGTCCACCACCGGCGGCGGGCCCGGGACCTGCCGGCGCGAATGGCGGCTGTCCGGCAGCTGCCTGCGCTGTTGCACCGCCGCCGCCGCTGCTGCCGCCGGTGAGCATCAGGCCAGTGTGGCTGCTGAGCTGCGAACGGCGCTCCCCATCCGTAGCCTGCATAGCTCCCTCCGCTGCTGCCGCCGCCGCCGCCACCATCGTCACTTCCCCTGCTGCAGCTGCCGCCGTCGTCCCACCACTCGCGAAGTCCAAGGCCATGCCAGACGCGCCGCCGCCGCCACTGGTGGCGGCAGCTGCTGCCGCCGCCAACGCCGCCATAACCTCCGACGGCGGTGGCGGCCGGGCCTTATGCCCTCGCACGGCCTCGCCCAGGGCGGCGGTGAAGTCCGCTTCATTAAATGTAGCGGCCGAGGACAGCGGTCGCTTGCGAGTACCGCCGCCGCTAGACCCAGGAGACCCAGTGGCGCCGCCGCCACCGCCAGCGCCGGCGGCTGCAGCGGCATAGTGCAGACCGCCACCGGCCAGGTCTCCTGATACCGGCGAGCCGGCTTCAGGCCGGCTGAGGGCCCCCGGTGCAGAGACGGACTCAGTCAGGACACCGCTGGCCGACGGCGGCCGTGGCAGCGGCGGCAGCGCCAGCAGAGGCGGCAGCGGTCCCGCCGCAGCTGGCGGCGGGAGGTGTTGCGGCAGCTGCTGCTGCTGCTGTTGCTGGGGTTGAAGCGGCGAACCAACGTCGGGCCAATCCTGGTGGGACTGGTAGTCGGTGTGGTAGGGTTGTTGAGCCATGGCGGCGCTCGACAGCCAGGGCGAACGGGCCCGGGGGGCTGGGGCCGGGCTGAGACCCGCCGCCACCCACGCCTTCACAACAGTCCGCCGCTGCCGTCAGGGCCGCCGCGGTCGGGCTAGCGCAGTCAGGCGCGGGCGACCGGCGATTGCAGGGCGCTCACAGCCAGCAGGCGGTCCTGCTGATGCACGGAATTCTCTGTCCTTGCGGCAGGCTTGAGGCGGCTGAGGAGCTGGGCAGTCTGAGGGCGCACCGGCCCCAGGGGGCCTCCGATGCGCGACGCCCGGCGGGCGGTCCCGGCCGAAAAGGTGACCCAGGGGTCGTTGCAGACCACTGGAGCACTGCGACTTCACAGCTTGAGACCCGACAAGCGCCCTCGTGTCGTGCTGTTGCTCGCGTTGCGATGTCGCGGAGGTGAAACCAGAGAGAATTACGGACGGAAGGGCGGCGGCGCGGGCGGCGCAGGCTTGCCCGTTGCAGCTGGGCGGGCGTCTGCCATGTGCATGTCTTGGTATGTACGATCTAATAGGGCCGACGGCGCTGGGCCAAGGGAGCTATGGAAGCTGCGGGTGGGGGATAAGATGCATGCCCGTCGTTTGCAGGGCAGCTGCGGGTTCAGGGATCCCGGATCGAGCGGCTGTATGTCTGTAGCCACTGGGGTAATCGGGTGCTTGCACTAGGCGGTAGCAATGGCTGTCATTCTTCGACCCCACGTCAGCTATCACACAAAAAGCCACGGGGTTGCGGGGTAAGCGGCAAAGCAGGGGGGTCGCGCGCGCAAGGGGCTGGGAACGGCAGAGGGCTCCCGGTCGGTCGGCCGGTCGGACGGCGCGGCGCTGCCCCGTCCAGCGGCCCGGCCACTTCGCACGGTCCAAGAAGCGGCCGCTTTCGGCGGTTCCGGCAGATCCGATTGATGGGTCGGCCGTTGGGACGAGCCGACGAACGCGGGGGCATCGCGCGTGCTTGGACCGGCTCGGCGAGCCGACCCGGGCGCCGATCGCAAACGCGGCTTTCGACTCAGGCAGGAAGAATATCAAACCCCGTCGAGCAGCCACTCACGCCGCCTTCCACGTCAGCAAGCAACCTATTCTTCCAGGTCCTTAAGACAAGCAGGACTTTGGCATGAATGGACATCGTTGCTGTGAGCGACGCTTGGCCTGCTCACAATCGGAACGCGGGGAGGCGTGCAAGCAAGGAAGCCCCTGCATACCGAGCGGTCTTCGCATTCTCCCAGGCCCGACAACAGCTACTTGCCGCCCTCGCAACCCTGTAATCACTGCCGCCCCAAATCAAGCTCTGGCTATAAGATCTTGTGATGGTGACCTGGGACAGACTCGAGGAAGTGATAGGTGACAGCTAGTGCGCTTTGGTCGTCATGAATTGATGTGTATTGCAAGCGAGCACTGCAGCGCAGGAACGACAGCTCAAGAGTCAAGGCGACGGCGCGGGGTTACTTGCCCTGCTTTGTCCTGCCATGCTTGTGCTCCCCCTAAACTGCGCAGTACATGCCCGCAGCGTCCGCGTCCTAGGTGAAATCCATCAAGACCCATTAGCCCGGAGTCGTCTTCCCGCAGTTCCCGGCGGTGGCCGTAATGGGGGCATGCGGGCTCGTTTGCCAGCGTGCAGGGGGTGGACACGTTATGTTCCTGGCCAGTATAGTGTGGCATTGTTATAATGTGGCATTGTTATTTTTTATAGCGCGGGACTTCTGCTGTCTTGACGAACGCCATGGGAGTTGTCCTGACCCATGGGGTGAACTTGTATCCTGACAAGAAGAGTATTGCAGCCAGAGCCCACACTGGCCGATCACTGGCCTTGTGCTTTGCCGTGTGGCACCTCCAGTATGGGCAAGGGTGCCAGGGTGGTGCCGCGATCGGGGACCTGAAAGCTCCCATGCATCGGTGCTACTGTTGCACCACAGTGCCGTGGGCAGGACCGGCAGCTCCCTTGTGTGCGGTGGCTGCGTTCCTTTACTTGGGGTGCCGCAGACCCGTGGGTCGTTTCACACGGGCTGTTGTACATGCGCGCGCGTGCGACCGCCGAAGTGAACTGTCCCGCCGTGAAGACGGTTTGCCACGACTCGCAACTGGCGCGTGTGCACTGCGGCGCGGCTCTGCCCTCTCGGCTTATACATCACCTACCCAACCGCTCGGGCATATTGCGCTGGTCGCACGCACCCAACGAACCAGGCCACCCTGCGCAAGCTGTCAGCTGCACAGTCGGAAGGGTTGCGGTAGTTTCCCGTCCCAAGGCCATAATTGCTCGGCTCTAACTAGCACATGCTTACAAGCGCAAAGCGACCAATGAAAGGCATTCGTACACGGGCGAACTGTCCTCTTTCCTGAAACTTTTTTGGTTCCCTGACCTGTTGCAGGCCGCCTGCTGCAGGCCTTGGTCCCTCTTTCTTTGCAGATATCTTGCCTTCCCCGTTTCTGGTGTTGTTTCGTGCAACATCAGGTTGACTTTAGACCCCGGCCGGGGGGAAAGCCCTCGAGGAATGGGTTGCAGCCTAACGGCTGCGATTTGTTCCATGGGGCGGAAATGATTTGGCCAGTGCGAAATGAAAACCGATGACGCTGGCCGTTCCCTGCCATTCGTACACAAGTCGAAACACCGACACGGCAATAGTGTTTTGCCCAGGTTAGGATCGCCCAAGAGAATTGCCAGGTTGTCAAGCGCGCCTGATTCGTTTTTTTCTGTGGAAAGGTTACAGGCGGAGAGGCGAGAAAGGGCGCAGACAGCGGGAGGGACATGCAGCCCTCCCGTGATTCGTGTCAGGGCCACGTTCGGGGCCAGAGCTAAGACTCGTGTCCCGCCGTGTCCCGCTCTGGGTGGGCATGGTCAGTCCCATCCGTAGGGAACGCGACCTACGCGACCACGCGACCACGATCTCTAAGTACGCTTGCTTGATTGCGTCCTGGCCGGGCGCACGGTTTGAGGAGCAATTGGCAACACGTAGGTTCTTCACAGCAGGGGTTTCGCCCCTGGAGGCCCCTGGTTCTTCAGGCAGGCCCACCCGGGTACCACTCACAGCTGACGCTGAGTCAGGAAATGGCCAAACTCTGAGGGGCAGTATCATGTCTTAAAAATCACCGGCCGAGGCCGTGCCGAGGCTGGGGAAGCTGCGGCACGGGCAGGGCCGGCCCAGTTCTTTCCCAGTTTATGTCCCACCCGATCTCAGGCAGGCTCAGGACCATATCCCCAGCAGCTTTTTGTCTCACTCCGGGCTGCGTTCTGACGCACTGTTCACACTCGCGTCCCTTGAGCACCGCAAGAAGCCAGCCTGCTGTCGGTGGCTTAGCATCAATAAAGCTTGAGAAGAGTTTCGACTTTACATTACGATTTCAATCGGGCCGCGCGACCCAGGCAGAAAAAAATTTCAATCGGGCTCCAATCGGGAAGCTGCCAATCACTTTGCAACTCCCCGTATGCATAACGTTGCTTTGCTACCTGCGCTCGTCCACGTTCGTCTTACATACAACGACCCCCGGTTTTGGGGCTTACATATAGAGGTGCCTCGGTGTGTCTCACTCATATATAACTACAGCCTCGGTCTTCGTTGATACATACATACTCCGTCTAAAACTCGGGCGCGTTCCGCAGCAGGACTTGTGAATTGAGACATGGCTGGTCCCGCGAGTCACGCGGCGGAGGGTGCTCCTACTGGTGACGTTGAAAAAGACGGGATGATAACGGCAGTGCGCAAGCAGCAGGCCCCTGCAGGCATTGGTGAGTAAGCGCTACATACTAACACCGTGGGCCGCCGCGAGATGCAAGCTTTGATTGCCCTTTGTTCTTCTTGTGAAAGCTGCGTATACATGCTACCCCGCTCGCAGAGCTGGGCGCCGCGAGCGCGAGGTGGTCTAACAAGCTCTCGCGGCTCGACGCCAACAAGGACGGAATCGTCGACATACACGAAGTGGCGACACTGATTGACGAGGTCGTGCGGGAGCAGAAGCTCCGAGAGGTCTTCATGTTCGTGTCAATTGGCTTGTTCGCGGTGGTCGCCATCCTCATCGGCGCCCTCACCGGCATCACGTATGGCATCGTGCAGATGGCAAAAGACACCAAGGTGGGAACGGGAGGTAAACCGCGTCCTGAACGCCGTTGCTACGGAGTCCGGTGGGCGGCGGCAGCGTCCGGGCGGCGAGCAGAGCAAGGCCAAAAGCGGGATACCGCTGCTTCGGGGGCCAAGGCCCTTGCGTGGGGTCCCCCTGTCAGTCTGTCAGCCAAAGACGTGCAGCGCCGGATTCTCTCGACAAGGCGGTGGTAGTTGTTACCTGGCACGTGGCAGTTGGTTTGCCACTGGAGTGGTAACCGCCGTGTGCGTAACATGTGTGGGGTTCCAAGCACCACCCCCCCAGGAGAGACGGAAATCTGACCATCCCTCTGCGGTCGTGCGTACCCAGGCATGTGTAGGAGCTGCTGAGCAAGCAGCGACCAATATACGGTTTGATATCATCATGACGGCTTTGTGCACTGATGACCCCTGTTGAACGTGACAATCAAGTGGTCAAGACGCCCCGCCCCCCGCCCCTGCCCCCTGGCCCCAGGTCACCACCAGCACCAACTGGCAGTACTCCGTGGTGACCACCAAGGAGGACAAGCCAGCCATCATGGGCGGCGCCGTGGTGAAAAAAGAGAAACCTGCATAGAAAGAGGGAGCCCGCCTCTACGGCCATACACGCCGGAAGGCGCGACGTTTCCAATAGGGCGGGCGGGTACAGAGCAAGACATGTGACGTTCGTCCCGTCCCCCACACGAACCTCAACACCCTCACCATTGCCCCGACGCTCCTGGCCAACAACAGCAACAACAGTAGCGGCGCAACCGGCCGTCGCCAGCTGTTGCAGGTGGCTGAGGACGGGTTCCTCCTGCTCGGCTCCATGCCCATTACTACCGCCAGCGAGGGCTGCAACCTGATCCGCAACGGCATCAACCAGTTCCTAACGACCAGCGCCGGCGTGGATCCCGCCCTTGGCACCACCTCCCACCTCGTGGCCATGACCGTACTGTCGCAAACCGGCTGCGATGGCAGCAGCAGCAGCAGCAGCAGCGGCGACGGCCCCACCCCTGCTGCCAGTGGCGTGTCGGGGCGTGTCAGGGACGACCGCGGCACGTACTATGTCGTACAGTGTACGGCGAGCAGCTGTGCGGTGTCGTATGATGTACACGCCACCCTGGCCGCAGCCGGCGCTATGCTGGATGGCTCTGACGACGCTTCAATCACCGGCACGGCGCAGCGCCGCCTGCAGCAGGCGAACTGGGGCAGTTGTATGCGAGTGGTTACACTTTTTAACGGCAAGCAGTGCTGTTGGAAGTGCGGCAACAACTACGACCTGGACGGCAAGTGCGGCTGCAAGTCGTCCCCGGGCAAGGACAACGGCGAACAGTGCTTCCCTGCCGATGCAACTGTACAGGAGGGTCGTGAAAAAAGAGAAATCTGCACAGAAAGAGGGAGTCCGCCTCTACGGTCAACACACCCGAAGGCGCGACGTTTCCAGTAGAGCGGGCGGGTATCGAGGAATGTGACGTTCGTCCCGCCCCCCAAAGACCGGCTTACCAGCTTACCCGGTTTGTCGGACTACGGGTGGGTGGTGCACTCCCTTGCAGTACACTCGGAGAGAGATGGGCTCAGCTTGGCACATGGACTGAAGTCTGTGACCTTTTGTGCCGCCCGCACTTCACATTTTGCCGTAACTTTTATGCACATGCATCGCAGGTGCTAGGCCGCGCAAGTCCCGTACGGATGGACGAGCTTCAGTACGGCGATCTGGTGCGCTCCCGCGACCGTGCTACCGGCGCCGAGGTGCACCGGCCGGTGTATGTGTTTGGGCACCGCGACGCGGACCGCACCGAGCCCTTCCTGCACCTGACCGCTGCCACCGCCGGCGGTGCGGCGGTCCGTGTGGAGCGCTCACTGGTCCTCACCGCACACCACTTCCTGCCCGTCTGCGTGGGCAGCAGCAGCAGCAGCAGCAGGGAGGACGAGCTGCTGCTCGCCCGCCGATGCGCCCTGGATGGAGTACAGGTATGTCAGCAGTTCATGTCGGCGCACGCACGCTGCCTAACGAGCGGGGTGGGTGCCTAAGTGGGGACGCCCTTGCTTGCATGTCTTGCTTGGTACAGCGTGCGCACCTTGGTCCGCGATTAGCTGCCACGTGAATCATGCACGGATTCGGGACATTGCTTCAGGACACGGCTTCGGGGCATTGCCAGCGTGTAAAGCGTGACTGCCCTTGAGGTGTCACACCGTACGGCTGCGTGGACAGGAGTGTCGAATATATCCTGTCCCGTGCCGCTCGTGCGGCGCCATGGCTTTATGGCCTGCAATCCACTCCCTTCCGTGTGCGCCAGGCGCGCTGGCGATGTACGCCCCGGCGACACGGTTGTCGTGGCCGGTGGTAGCGAGCAGCCTGTCCTGGCGGTTGTCACCTCTGCGGATGCGGTGCTGGCCAAGGGCCTGTACGCGCCGTTCGTCAGGGTGGGTGCCTGCCTGGGGCTGTCATGGTCCTGCATGTCAAATCTTATCTTTCTCGATTCCGTAAACCAGCCAGCCATCCGGTGTTGTTGGTCACTCTGCCGTATCTTGGCCATGCACATGTACCCTCGGCAGCCGTGATGAAGAGACAGCATCGGCGTGTGCTTGGGCCGCTTGTCGTACGTCGATTGGCCGTCAACCGTCACGCCTGCTGTGTGCCGTGCATTCTGTTTAGCCAAGCCACCCGACGCCACCTGTACGCGCCCGCCCCCTCGCAGGGCGCCGACCTGTTCGTGGACGGCGTCCTGGCCTCGCCCCATGCCCACTGGCTTCTAGACACGGTGGCCCCCGCCTGGATGGTGCCGTATTGCCGTTCATCTACGAGGTCCTCCTGGCACCCGTGTACTGCCTGTACTGCCTGGTCGGGCCGGACACGACCGAGCGGTTGGCTCACGGCGTGGGCTTCATTACCCTGGCCGAGAGCCGGCCGCAGCTTTACCCTGTCACCTACGCAGCGTTCCTGGCCGTGTTCTACCTGGCTCCTCTGGCATTCTCCGCGTCGCTTCTGCGTAAATTGGCTCGGCGTTCGGTTGCGTCCGGGGTGTTTTAGGGCGGGTGATGAAGACAATGTGATTATTTATGTTTCCTTTGCCTCGAGGTGTGCTACTTTTTCTGCTGCTGCTCCGGCTCTGCCGAGGGCGGTTTAGGATGAGGCGGTCCTTCGGCTCGGGATGCTCCCTCGTGGGCTATCTTCACGCAGGCACGCTATATCGCTGTCTCCATGGCCGCCCAAGCGGTTGTGGCACTAGGTCTGATCGAACGGCCCCGGTGGCTTTCTCCGGCGGCTGCTTGCGTTGCCGTACATTGCGCGCCCCTTGTTTTTGCCGTGGTTGTTTGGTGATTTTCGGTGTTCCCCGCCTGTGCTCGAGGACTGCGGTTATTCTTCGTCTGACCGTGCACAATAAAACAAGGCAAAGCTGCGAGGAAAGACGTATTGCATGCTACTTGTTGTCTTATCCTAGCGCGTGCAGTCCCCCCTTTTAGACACGGCGGCTCGGTGGCTTGGTGTAGCCCATCTGACGCGACACCCTGTGTGCAGCATTCATCCTCCTTTTCCTGTCTTCTTTCTTGTAGTGTAAAGGGAGGCCCCGTCCCCCCGACCCGCTCATTTTCTGTTGGGGCCCCTGGGGGCCCGACCATTTGTACCCTATGCGGTCGTCCTTTATCTTCCTCATGCTAGTCCCGCTCGTCCTTTCCGTTTGCTGTTCTTTCTCAAGCTATCCCCTTGGACTGCCTGCTGGCGTGGGCTTGTACCTGGTGTGTCGGGAGATACTAGGCGCCGTGATGTGGTACGCCAATGTACGTGCTGGCCCTTGAACAGCACGTCGTCGTACGCTGCGCGCTCCCCTCCCTTCCCTCTCTGGCTCCTCTCTTGCAGCGTGAATACCAATGTACCATGTAACGTTACACTGGTCGTGGCGCCCTAGATGGCCTCGCAGTCAGCTTGGTTCGCTCGCCCCTAGTGTGCTCTAGCAGCCTGGTCGTCGTTCTTCGTTTTCGGTCGGCGGCCCGCGCCGCGTCGTGTGTGCGCGCCTGCGGCTGCCTGTCGTGTGCGGCCGCCACACATTACAAGCCGCCTCCGCACTCGCCGTCAGCGCCTGTCTGGAACGGTCTAGTAACCGCTGAGCGCCGTCGGGCCGGTGACCGCGACAACAACAACACCGCAGCTCAACCTTGACAAGTAGCGGTCCCCCAGGTGAAGTTCGACAACCCGGGTAAGCTGGTTGGCCGGCATGACGAACGTCACATGTCTTGCTCTGTATCCGCCCGCCCTATTGGAAACGTCGCGCCTTCGGGCGTGTATGGCCGTAGAGGCGGGCTCCCTCTTTCTGTGCAGGTTTCTCTTTTTTCGAACAGCACACGCCGCCGGCGCGTGCGGTGCCTCAGTGCCGTACACGCGCGTCCGCACTAACTGTCATTATCACGAGCCGAGCGAGCTCCACGCTGCAGAAGTCCGGATCCCGCTTCCGCACGTATCCCATGACCGATTCAACTCCAACATTCGCACTCCATGACTAGCACGCCCGCTAGTCGCCTATCGCGTCCCACCGGCGGCACGTTCTGCCGCTGCTGCCGCCTCCGTGGTGGCGGCAGCCTTGGCTGCCGCCTTGGCCGCTGCCGCCCGATGGGCCTCGTCCTCGACCGCCTCCGCGGCGCCGCCCAGCCCGCGCTTGCGCAGCGCCTCTGCCAGCGACCGGACCTGCGCGTTGGTCAAAGGCACCGACCCACGGGTCAGCAGCCCGCAAGCTCCACAAGATGAACCCCCTTCCTTCGCCCGCCTGCCGAACTGCTGTGTGAAAGGGCCCCAGTACCCTCCATCCAGCCCCCCCTTGCACGTCGTGCACCCGTGCCGCTGCCGTACCTCTGGCTCCGAGATCGAGTACGGCGAGAAGCGCGGCCCTGGGAAGGCCCGCTCCTCCACGTCCCGGCGGTACGCCTGCAGCGCCTCGCCGATGATGTCCCCAACGCGCGCGTACTGCTTGCAGAACTTGGGGGTCACCTGCGGGCGCAGATGTGGGAGGGGGGGGGGGGTATAGCGGGCGCGGGCGGGGTGGAGGGGGCAGAGTCAGAGTGAGAGCGAGGTTCGGGCATGGCGGGGGCCGTACGGCACGCGGGGGACATGCTCTCCCTCACAGCCCCACGCGTCGCACAATTCCTGCCCCCACCCCACCCACCTTTGCGTGGTGCGGGTGGCTCATCATGCCCAGAAGGTCGTGGTACACCAGCACCTAGGGGGCGGGCCGCGGAGCAGGGGCGGGGTGAGGGATCGGGCACGGGCGGGGAGGAGGTACCGGTACAGGAGGCGCGTACGCATTGCAGCGCGCACCGAGCGGCCTCGTTGCACATCGCGACAACAATGAACCCGCTCCGCACCCGGGCTGTATGTACTCCTGGGAGCTTGAGTACGGGCACAGTACGCGGACAGGTCTGTGCCGTACGCACGTGTCGTACGGCCACACGGATGGCCAGGCTGCATACTAAGCGCGCACGGCGAAACGGGAGTGGAGTGGGGGGAGGTGGTGGGGCTGGGGTAGGGCAGCGCGGACCGCGAGCTACCCTCCACGAACGCCACTACTGGCTGCTTGCTGCTACCGTACTTCATATCGTCTTCACTCACAAATGTCCTGTCATGGCCGCGTCGTAGGCCTGGGTCACTGCGCGGAATACGCACACGTAGTGAGGGGAGCGTCCAGCAGCCCCTCTCCATCTCTTTCCCCCCCCCCCATGCCCCCACCTGACCGCTGCATTGCCCGCCCGCGCCAATCCCGATGGTGGGGATGGTCAGGCAGCGCGTGATCGCGGCGGCGATGGGTCCGGGGATGCACTCGAGCACCAGCGCGAAGCAGCCCGCGGCCTGCAGCGCCATGGCCTGGTCGAGCACCCGGAGCGCCTCATCCGCCACCTGCGCCTGCGGCCGGAAGCCGCCTGGGACCGGAGGCGGGGCGGGTCGGGGCGGGGTGGGTTTGTTGTAGCATGGTTTGATCCATGTGCGTGCGTGAAAGTCCGATGGCGCGCCCCGTGCCTGCCCCGTGCAGGGGCCCCGCGCCGTTGCAAGGTTCCTGGGCTCGAGGGTGGGTCAGGTGTGGCGGTGCGGCGGATGCAACGGTGGTTAAGGCCGTGGTGGTGGTGGTGGTGGTGATGTGGTGGTGTGCCGGTGGGAGCCGACAGGCACGACGTCCGCGGTGCGAGGGGCGATGGGAAGGTGCGGTGCGTTAGGTGTGGGGTGTCGCGAAGGCTACCCTTCCCTTACCCCACGCCCATCCGGCGAAGGGCCCGGCCGGGCGCGGCAACGCTGGCTCGCTTCCCTGCTTGCGGCTGCGTTTGGCACGCCCTTCGCAACCGTAGCACAGCCGCGCTCGCGCCCACCCACCCACCCACCCACCCACCCACCCACCGATGACGCTGACCGACTGCGGCGTTAGCCCTACGTGCCCCATCACCGCCACGCCCGTCTCCACGATGGCCCGGGCCGCCTCCACGCGTGCGGGGCTCCCGCCTGACGTGGTCGACACGGGCACGTGGGGCGGGGGCATGGTTGTATGCACGGGCGCGCGCCGCGGTGTCGTCATCGCGTACTGTTCGTGCTCTACCTCAGTGACCGTGGGGCGACAGCAGAGCTGAGGCAGTAAGGAGCAAGGGCGGTGCGTGAGGAGCATCGCGGCCCCCGGGACCCAAGGCGTGGAAAGTCGCGGGGCGCCAGCATGCGGAGCTGGGTGGGGCCTGGGCCCTCGTCGGTGATCCTACATTGGGGGCCTCAGGACGCCCTCACTGCGCCCTTTCGAAAGCACACGTGACAACCTCACGGTGCCCCGTCGAGCGGGGCACCTCGCACACACATACCAACACCCACGAGCTCACAGCCATCCCCATATCCACACCCGCCCGCCCCCGGTCCCGCCCCCGGGCTCACCCTCCAGCTTCACGGCGTCCATGCCGCCCTCCTTGAGCACACGGACCGCCGAGCGGACCGCATCCCGTGGGTCGGTCTCATAGCAGCCGAACGGCAGGTCGCCGACCTAGGGGCCAGTGGCGCCCGGGCCGCGGTGAGCGGCGAAAGGGGTGGAGCACGCGGGTTGAGGCGGCTCGACGTCAGCACTGGACGCCCGCGTTCAATACCAGTCTCGCTTCAGAGCTGGTGCGAACCGTGCGCTCTTCATGGTCGTCACGGTGCCTGCTAGACGCCACCTTGACGCACCCCGGTTGCCCCCTCCGCCCACGGCCCCCCTGGACCCTAACAGACTACGGACACACACACACACACCTCGACCCGACCCCAGCGTCCCAGCGGCCCCCGCCGGACGGGAGCCTTCATGTGGAAGCCAGTGCGCTCACGTCAACCGTTTGCTCCTGTATACACCCCCACCCCGTGTCACTGCCCTGCAAAGCCCCACCACCCCCACACATCCGCACACACCCCCAACCCCCCAGACCCCGGGCCCGCACCAGGAACGCCCTCCGCGCCCCCCGCGCCGCCGCCTTGCAGTGCGCGATCATGTCGTCGAGGCTGATGGGCAGCGTGGTGTCGTGGCCGTGCACCACCATGGCCACGGAGTCGCCCACCAGCAGGATGTCGATACCGGCGGCGTCCACCTGGCGGCAGTGGGAAGAGGGGGAGGGGAAGCGGCGGAGGGCTGGTAGGGTAGGGGAGCAGAAGAGAGGCAGAGGGGTGGTGGTGGGGCTTTCGGGATGCGGGCGCCGCACGACCCAGTGCCAGTGCAAGGGGCACCAAACGGAACCCACCCCGGTTCTGGCTTTGGTGGATCCCGTGACGCACATGTACGGCAGACGGGTAGTCGTACGCGGTGACCATGGACAGCGGCTCGCCGGACTCGTACTTCTTCCGGATGGTGCGAAGGGTGACGCGCGAGGGGCCGCGCGGGGCCGGCCCCGAGTACACCGCCGCCTCGGGCTGGACCGACAGCTGCCGCCGGAGCGGCGCTAGCGCCGCCAGCGCCGACGGCACCGACGACGCCGGTGGCATCAGGCCCCCAGCGGCGGCCGCAGAGGGCGCAGCTAGGCGGTAGGATAGGCCGCCGCGGCCGTCGGCGGCGATGTGTGCGAGGTGGCGCAGCGTCACAGGACGGTCCGCCGCCGCCAGAGGCGACACCGACATCGGCGACGACGACGGTGGAGCAGTTGGCAATGCACACGGTGGCAGCCTCGGCGCTGGGCTGGTCGGCGGCGGTGTGGGGCCGGATGCCGCAGCTGGCATGGGCGGAGAGGGCGCGTGGAAAGCCCGCATGGAGGGGCCCATTTGGGTTGGGGCCGGCGGCATCAAGCGGCCATGCGTAGTGGAGCTCAGAGCAGGCCCGAAGCGGCACGAGAGCTGTGAGAGAGAGCGCACAGCTGCAGGGGGCGGGGGGGGGGGGAGGGACCAGGGACCGGACGGGTGGCGAAAGGGTTCAAACATGTACTGCCCACGCCAAAACAGCGTGGTGCCCGTAATGCGCCTGCGCCGAGAATGTGAAGCGAGTAAGCGCCCATTAGCGGCTGGAGTTGGAACGTGACGGTCAAAGCAGTCGTCACTGGCCCGTGCGGGTCGGCTGGGTCGCTTTACTGACAAAGAGCGCTCTGGCTGCAGACGAAATCCCCTACCTTGCTGCCAAGTCATTGTGGCACCAAGGCTAACCAGGCAGGCGGTTATCGGCCCCGCCGACAGGGGAATGGCAGAAGTAGTCGGTCGTCAAATGGCTTTATTTGCCTCTATACAGAGTCTTAAAGGAACATAATTGTATTCAAGCTATGTTCTGGGTTGGGAATTCGGGCCATCCCACGCTGACAAAAACATACCAAAGCACTGTTGATCTGAACTATAGCTGCATACTTGCAATATGTGCGATATTAAAAAGATGTGTGTATGCGGCGTATCTGTCACAAACACTTTGGTCGATTGTTGTTCTTCTTGGTGCCTACACCGATTATCTGACAATCGTAGTGGTATAGTATTGGCAATTTGAGCGGGCGTAGTATACAAGATTGAAGGTATTAGGTGTCTTGGAGCCGGCCGGGCTTGGCCGGCCCGCGGGTCTCTGGTCGTAGTCGCGGGCCTCATGTCGTAGTCTCCTCCCAAGTACGCCAAGAGCATAGGAAAACGCGTATCGTGTACCGCATCATCCAAGCTCGTTGTGGCGCAGTGGCATCACTGCAAGCAGGTACTCGATTTGCTCTTTTAGTGGCCCCCGCGCGCCCAGCCGCCTCCGCCCCCTCGCCTTCTACGCCCGGTGGTTTGCCAGCCAGGGCATGTATTTGTTGCCACGGAGGGAACACCAACGCCACATCCTGCACAAAGACCAGCCCCTGTCATCATGGTGACCAACGGCCGAAACCACCTCCGAAGCCCCAAGGTTCTGGGCCTTACGGCTAACCAGGACTCGAAGGGGTGTTCTACCCTCTCTGCCATGGCGGGTCGGAGGCCAATCGGCTCGTGAGGCCGATTGACTCATCCTCATTGCTCTGTCGTTGCCAGCGGGCTGACGCCGGCGCTTGGAGTTGCAGCGACCGATGTCTGCAAAGACTGGGAGCGGGAACATCCCCATCATCAGGGCCTCAGGTGACAAACATGACTGTGGTAATGGACACATGTGAGAACCCGGCATGTCCAACAGATATGGTTGAAGGCGATGATGGGTGTCCTCTGCATTGCTTATCGCAAGGAACTATTCGGCCTCTGTGCCGAGTACCTTACATTCTGCATGTCGGTTGTCTTCATAGCCTCCAACGACCTCCAGTCCCTCCGTGTATGTCCGTTTCGAATCAACACGCAGGCGAGCTGCCACGATGCCCTGGGCGCCACGGCGTCAGTGACGACTGTGGCGGCGGCACGGCAACCGACACGTAGCGAGCGGCGGCATCACCTCTGTGGGAAGTATATAATCTGTATCTGTAATTCCCACGAGTGTTTGATGGTGAACCATCAAGTATCTGAGTCCTGAGATGCTGGCCTTGCCTGGAGAAAGTTGGCCCTCGGACAACCTAATCTCAATCAACCCATGACTTCCCGGGTACCTGTAGCCTATAGGCTATAGCCCAGCACACCACGACACTTAAACAACACCGGCATCATGCACACGATTCCTCAGTCAGACCTCAGACGGTGCTTCTCGTCACGGGGTGACTATCTGTCCCTGACAATTTCTGCGCCCTTTCTCGCCTCTCCTGTGACCTTTCCAGAGAGAAAAAGACTGCCTGTTAGTCCATGCACGGGCTCTGGCGGTGGGCCCAGGAACGGCAGTGCTGTCCCAGAAGGAGCTGCCGCCCCAACTCGTTGTCAGGGGCTGCGTGGAGGTGGCCGCTTGCGGCGGCGGTGGCGCGGGTACGGCTGATGGCGGCGGGCAGCAGTGGCGCTGGTGATCCTGGCTTATTCAGTGACTGGCATGGGACCAGGCGGAGTGGCTGCCCGAGCATCGGCGCTTGCTTCACCTTACGGTGCCACCCAGGAGGAGTCCGCAGTGTTGGGGAGTTCCAGTCGTACATAACGCGCGACCCGGCGATGGTGGCGGTGCTGCATGAGGCAGGGGGACGGGACGACTGCTGAAGGCCTTGTTGATGCGGTGCGGCGGTCGTGACCAGCGGGGGGAGGAAGCCTGCCAGGCCGTGCCAGGCGGCACGGGGTATTGCGGAGGAGTTGATGCATATGGCATGGCGGGTGACGTAATGGAACAATGAAACGCATTTTGGGAAAGCCAAACCAAGGGCTGACGGTCGCGTGAAGGTGGAGCGTCACCGCTAAGATGGCTGACGGGGGAGGGCCATGCGGAAGGCTTAGGAATAGGGATGGGGCTATGCACAGGATGGATGGTTGGCCCGTAGTTGTGATGGCACAGGAGGGGGCCGGCGCGCGCATGTGTGGTGGCAGGCCCGTTCAACGTCCAACGACCCAAACGGGTGCATATCCGTGGCCCTGGCTGGCGGGCTGACGGCCAAGATGTAGCCTGTGGCGCTGAGGAACGCGTGTAGCGTCGTCTGTTCGGTTGCGGAGAAGCGGGACATGAAGCAGGAACCTCTCACATGCTCTCACTGCCGAGTCAGCAGGCCTGAACCAACGGTAAGGGTCTCCGCACACGCGCAAGTGTGCCATACATACAGTCGACAGCAGGCAAACACGTGAGGTGAAGAAAGCAGATGAACTGCTGGTGAATGGGTAGTGAATCTGTGCACGTACAGTGCACCGTACGGTCTCGGAGCTGCACAACATGGCTCCATGCTGGTATCTAAGTTGACCTTGTTCACGGGGGCACGTTGTATGCACGCTGTACCCGCAACAGACGGCTTTCTGACGGCGGAAAGCATAGCACGCGCATCCGGTGTACACACAGGCACGGAAGCGGGAATCCAACTTCACCACCGCCATTTCGCTTGTAGCCGCTTTGATATTGGCTGACGGACGCAGACCACTCTCTTCCGAAGTCGAGGTAGATCCCTGCCCATTGGTATAGGTAACGCGAAGCTGGTTGGGATTCTCATTGCCGGTAGATCTTCAGCAGCAACCGTTTTATTCAGCTCATAGCTCGGCTCTGGCGCGAAAGCAGCGCGGCGGGGCTAGAGTTGCCTCGGCAACCTTTCCAGCTATGGGCTTTTAGCGGAGCCTGAGTGGGTACATCCAGCGCGGCGTTATGCCGCCTAAAGGCAGCAGAGGCCCTGGCACTAGGGCAGAGGGTTCGGGCGGCGGGCAGGATTCAAAGGACCTCAGCTATTTCCAGGAGATTTTCACGGAGGCGAGGAAGCAGCCTCAAAACTTCAAATCAAGCATCAAGTGGAAGGAGGTGGAGCGCCTCGTTAATGATGGCACCGACGACACAACGAAGCTGCTGGCGCGGCTGTGCTACTCCCGTGTCCAGTACGAGGCGTTGTGCAAACTCGATCGCAACGATGTCGAGGCCAGGCGTATCCTGGAGGACGTCACGGGACGGCTTGACCCCCTGCTCCGCCCAGTGCCGCGGAGCGTGACTGCCTGCAACCTTCACACCGCGGTGCTGTTGAAGGCGAGGGATATCGGGATACGGCGCCCGGAGCAGGTGCACGAGGAGATCAGCGACCTCTATAAGCAGTGTGAGGCGCACGCGGAGCAGCTTGCAGACCCGGCGGACGAGGTCATCGTCACCGTCAGCCCTTCCAAGTTTGAGAAGGCGCCCGACGCCCCGACCAAGGACGGGCGCGTCAGGCAGTGCCTGGACTGGCTGAAGAAGGAGGTTGCGAAGGCGAAGGTTAGTGGAGGGGACTCGAGAGAGGGAGACACGGGGCGGATGCTGGGGGTGAGTTTACGGCCACTTTGTGTCCAACGGCGCAATCCCGAACCCGGCATGCTAGCAAATCGTCTGTCTGCAGCCGCTGCCCGGGGACCGCTGTCGTTAGCGTTGCCTACTGACGCAGCCTGCAATGGGAGGCCAACAACGTGAACCATCGTGTTCGGCGGCCCCAATCTTGTGCACGCTGCGCGGCACTCGTCATTTTTCCTCAGTGCCAGCTGGCGTGGTTGCCCCTCTCTCCCCCGGATCGGGTCACTCGTAACGTCTATCCCCGCTCCGCTTCGCATCAATGCAAGGGCCGCTCGCGCTGTGTGGCCGGCCCGTGCCCCTCCCTGGAGAGCGTAAGCTCTCCCCTCACACTCTCCCTGCGCGTCCGCTGCGGGCCGCGTCGTTCCCGGGCGTATCCCGACCTTTCCCCATTTTTGCTCCTGGCCCCGTCAGGAGGCAATCAAGGCCGTAAACCCCACTGCGGGCATGTTGCACGAGCAGCTGGCGGCAATGACCAAGGGGCAGCAGCAGGGCGCCGATAAGTCCGCGGGGGAGCAGGCGCCCGTGGCGGATGCAGCTTCCCGCGCTGAACGCGCAAACCAGCTCAAGGATCTGGAGCAGTATCTGGCGACTCGGGAGGCCCTAGAGGAGGAGCTCAACAACATGCTGCCCAAGCTCAAGAGCAAGCTCTCGGACGAGGTGTGGCTGGGTGGGGTCGGGGTGGGAGCCTGGTCGGGGGCTGTGAGGGCAGAAAGCTGGGGCGAGGTGCAGGAGCGGGGGAAGCGAGGGGTGGAGCCGAGTCGGCGGTCCTGATCTACGTACGCGCTTGGGTGATCTAGAACTGCCTTCGGTGCCTTGCAGGCCGGCCCGGCGGGCGTGGCCAAGCTCTGCAAGCTGTTTGACGCAGACCTCAAGGACTTTGAGCGCGATATCCGCAAGGAGGTGGAGGCGTACATGGAGGCCGGCGGGCTCACCACGGTGCGCGCACTTGCGATTGCAGGTTGGGACGGCGGGAGGGCCACAGTCGCATTCGACCCATGGGCTGGTGGGGCCAGATTTCTAATAAGGGCACAAGCACCAGATGCGGATATGGGGCGTGGGGGTAGGCCGGTGGCCTAAGCCCGTCAATGGCTGTACATCCCGAGCATCGCGGAGCGCCGGCCATGCGCACATTTCACGCTTTCTGCTGACTAGCCCCGGTCCATGCACTCGGCCTTGCACAGAGCACGGTCCCATCATCACCCGAATCCTGTCCCGGCAACCGTCGCTCGTCAGCGCAGGACCAGGGGGGCCGGGTCACGTGCAGGCGTTACGCGAGCGCTCCGTGCTCAGTCTGCTACCGTGCACTGAGGCGCCCGTTCCGGAGGCTTATGCAATCTGGGCTATCCCCGTGTCGCAGGCTTGGCGCTGAATTGGTTTGCCGGCGGGCATAAGCCTTCGTGCCCCCATCCCCCGCGCAACAGAAGCAAAACCCACCCAAACTATGAAGGGATTGTTCACTTCCGCACCAGCCTGCCCCTCCTAGCCGCACCGTGGGCCGGGGATCAGCAAGCAATCGCCTCAGGCACGGCCGTTCACCTGCACAGGCGCCATTTCCAGTCACTCCCAGGACGCACGCGCATCTGCACGCCAGCTGCGCCCTTCAGCAACCTCCCCTTCGCCACCCCTGCCTCCCACAGCCGGAACTCAAGAGCGTTTACTACCGAATGACGGACGCCACCATCGCCCGCATGCGCGAGGCCATGGAGGCCCGGGCCAAGGACCCCCGGGCGCCGGCCCGGATGCTGCGCTGGCAGCAGATGGACCTAGCCAAGGTGCTGTCTCGGCCCGCGGTCGCCAACGCCCTGGAGCTGATGATGGAGAAGAAGGACGAGGGGGGCAGCAAGTGAGGACGGGTCGGGATTGGGCGGGCACCAGCGGTGTGGGGCTGTTGCGTAGGTGGGGTTCACGTCATGATTACGCATTGTAAAAAGAAGGGCGATAGCGAGAAGGACGGGCACCAAGGCGTAAGGGCAACAAAGACAGGCGGCGAGGGGTAAGGGCCTGGGGAGCGTCCGATGAGGATGTGGGCGGGTGTGTGGGTTTAACTGAAAGGGGTGTGAGTGTGCGGGACGGGATAACTATGGAACGGGTGCAGTTGGCGGATTCTGACGAGGAGGCTGGAAAGGGCATGTGGGCCACTTCTCAGACAACCTTACTTTGGAGGCGGTGGGAGAGGGAAAACGGATTGTGGTATGACGGCTGTGTAGTTGAATGGCGACAGAGATAGTGTGTATGTGAGGGGCATGGCCGGAGAGAACTGGGATTGGCTTGGTGTGGTGGGTGTGTGCCTATAGATACTGAGGCATGGATCCTTTCAGGTCGGTCCCCTGGGTAATGTCCTCGAAGCGGCCCGTGGTCCCCACTTTTTGTGCAACCCAGTACTAACCATAACCACGGCCGTGCAGGGAGGGCGGTGGCGGCGGCGGGAAGAGCGGGAAGAAGGGCGCCAGCGGCAAGGGCGGCAGCGGGAAGGGTGGGCAGAAGGCCGCTGCCGCTGGGTCCGCTGCAGGCGCCGCGGCCGATGCGTCTTCCGGCATCGGCTCCCTGGACGAGTTGCTGGAGTGGTTCCGGAGGACGCTTGAGGTGGGCTGGGAAGTGGAGCAGTGGGAGAAACCAAATAGGATAGGACGGGCCAACAGTTGGGGGCCACAGCCTCAGGACGCCATGACTACACTACCATTCTCCAGTGGCTGATGCAAACCGGACGTCAGCGCGACGGGTGTAGAGCCCTAACAGCCCAACGCCAACCGCTGGCAACTTGCCCCCAACCCGCGATGCCCCCAGGAGAACGGCGAGGCCTACAAGTCCAAGATCCTGGACTCCGCCAGCATGGCCAACGTCCCCAGGGTGGAGTACGCAAATTACAAACAGCTGGAGTCGCCCGAGCTCGTGAAGGTGGGATGTGGCCCTCTGGGCAGGCGATGGGGTCGCAAATGCGTCTCTTTACGTTACTTTTCGCGTGACAAGGCGCGCCACGACCGATAAGACCGCAGCTTCAGGAACCTACAGCAAGAACGCCCTCCATGCTCAAGAAACTCGCCACCCTCGTGCCGGCTCCGGCCTTCCGGTGCAAGCTCCCTTTGCGTCGGCTCATACCGTCATACGACCTCCCCTTGTCTGTCCGCCCGTGCGCCACCTGCGCCACAGGTCCTCCATTTGCACCTGGGCGACGCTGACGGCGCCGCTGCTGCGGATGCGAACGGCCACAACATCGCCGACAGGTGCGTGCCCGCCTGCCCATCTGTACGCGTGCGCGCCAGTCTCCCCGTCCCCATATCCCAGGGTCCAGCTCGTCGTTGTTCATTCCTCACATGCCACCATCCTGCCAACCCAGCCCGGCGCCGCCCCGTCACCCAGTGGCGCGGAGACGGCACGGCGCATTGGCCTCGGGTGTCTCGGATGAGAACGCTTTCCATTCTCTCGACCCACCCCCAACACGACCCACTCCAAGACGGGAATGCTGTCGAGGCCCACGCCGCGTGAACGCATCGTTATCCCTCGCCCTGCCCCTGTCCCCGCTCCGAGCACAGCTTCTTCTCTGAGCTGATGCACCGCAGCGTTCGCGTTCTGGAGCCGCTGGTAGTTTCGGCGGATGGGGCATCCGAGGTAGGGTGGTGAGGGCCGCGGTTGGACACGGGGAGGCGCGGGGGCGCTGGGCAGAATGTTCGGTCAGCGAGTCACGCGTACGAGGCGTTGCGGCGGGGTCGGGGACACGGGCGGGACATGGCACGAGTTCCTGTCCCCACATCATCTCCCAACACGGTGGAACATGAAGGGGAGGTGTTGGAGAAATTCGGGCCAGGTGAGATGCCTGTTGCCTGCCCCGGATTTCTCCATCAGGAGGGCATCCCAACGGCAGGGCGTTGTCTCCGACTCAGGGCGCTACAGGAACTAGCCGTCCCTCCTCGACTTGGACCCAATGTCCGTGTCCTGACTGTGGCAACGGCACAGGGTGGTGGGTCCTGCGGCGTTCCGAGCATCCTGCTCTGCGCCCGGTATGCGCCCCCGGGCAATGGGCGGACTGGACCCGGGCTTTCAAGCACGTACCCCCTCACAGCGCGCGTCCTCTCCTTCCGTGTACGCCTTGCCCGTCCCAACCCATCAGGCGCCCGACGCCTACGGCGCGGACAACACCGAGCTGGCGACCCGCTTCCGCTTCAGCGCGGGCATGCGGGGCGTAGAGGCGCTGTACCGTCACAGCATCCTCGAGTGTGTCGCCGAGCAGTACTCGATATGCAAGTGCCGGGGGGATGGGCAGCGCGGAGTGTGAGGTTGGGATGCAGGGGGAACGGAGGGGGAGGCGGGGTGACGGGAAAAGGGAATGAATAACGGCGAGCTGGGCGCCAGCAGCGTTCGTCCCGTCTGGGGGCCGGATGGCGATGGGAGGAGGAGGGGGGCGATGCAGTGTTCGTTTTGTCAGTCCTCGCCTAAACTCCCCCGCCCACCCCGGCCTCCCTTGCCGCCCCTGCAGTCAGCGCCGCGGGGGACCCCAACCACGATTCTTTCTCGGTACGTTGGTCCTGCCCCAGATGCTGCGCTGTACTGATGGGATGATGCAAACTACCGACGCGCCTCCGTGTCGCGGTCATGTCAGAAACCCTGAGTTTGTCCGGAGTGGTGCGGGGACGTCCTGGTCTTGCGCGCCTGTCCGCAGCCATCACGCAGCCAGGCTCCAGCTCGCGCATCGGACCACCTGGGCCCACGCCCTCATCACCCGACTCCCGCCGATTACCGCTGCGGGGTGCATACACCCGCCCCACTGTCCGTGACCGCCTCTCAGCTCAGCTAGGCCACGGACTGAGTAAACCCCCTCAGTAGCCACCGTCGGCCCGGACTGCAGGGCAGGTGCTGCTGGGCGCGCTCATGCCGCCCCGGCAGCTCCCCACGCTGACGTTTTACCTTGTTTTCAGAATTCAGGATTGCGCCAGGACGGACGCACGATACGTCCGAGCCTCGCTAGTGTCCTCGAAACATTCCTCCCCTTGCCCAACCCAACCCGACCCGGCGCGGCCCTTAGGTGTTCCCTCCGGAGCTGGCCATGCCCGATAGCCCCTCCTCGCTCCTCGAGCACTTGGGCGATCCGATGCTGGCGCTCCAGGGAATGGCCCTGCTGATGCGCCGCCGCGGTGTGCTGCCGCTGGCGCCGCCGGCCCGGCGGCCGCCGCCGTCGGCAAACTTGGATGCCGCCGGCACGCGGCTGGCGCGCCTGTGCGACTACGTGCTGACGATGGGCGACGGCGCCAGCGTGGAGGGCATCCTCATGGCCGTGTGCTTGCACCAAATGACCAAGCCGGTGAGCACCCACCCCCGCGGGCTTTGTGCGGGCCGCAGCGCTGTGTGACGAAGGGCGGGAGTTACTCAGCGGACTAGTTGGTGCTTCGGCTGTTGTGTGCGGGTACGGGTGTGGCTGTGGGTTTGGCTTTGTGTTGGGAGTGAGGACACGGGTTTGGCATTGTGGCGGCAGGCATGGGAGCACACCCGCGTGCTTCTGGACACGTTTGCCGCGTTCCGGCCACCCCTCCCCCTGGCTCCGGCTGCTGTTTGGTCGCTTCGCTAGGCTTCTGTCCGATCTGCGTCAGCGCAGCGATGCTTGATGTTGACCGCGTCGTGGGTGCCGTACATGCCGTACAGGAGCACGTCGACGTCGTGGAGCGCCTGTACGGCGAGATTCCCGTGGTACTGGCCAACGTGCTGGACCGACAGGTGCGTCGCACGTCTCGCCGTGCTCTGGAAAAGTAGTGCGACCGCGTACGACAAGCTCAAGCGCTGTGCACGCGGCGCGCTCCTCAGCGTCGCCTTTGCGCGATCTGGCGTTTCTAGCGTGCGCTGCCGTCCCGGAAACGGGACACCGCTATGCTGCCCTAGCACGGCTTTGCCTAGGTTGCTGACGCCCGAGGTCGTGTTACCCACCCAGGTGGCTCGAGCGGCGGTAGCTACCCACCCAAAGATACAGATTACAGGATCACAAAACTCTCTTCGTGCCCAGTGCATGTCTAGCCGTCGCCGCCTCGACAGTTCACCGCCTACGCTCCGGTCCTGCGCGGGATAAACTTTTCCCATCGGTCCCGTTCGTACCATCGCACTTGGCTCGGCGGCATTTGCCGTGGCACGCCCCGTTCGTCGCGATGCTCCGATTCGTCACTCCTCTACCCGGGCGCCGCTCGCGTGCGCGCCCCACTCCGCCCTGCGCGCTTGCGCCTGCCCCGCTCCTCCTTGCCCTGTTCTCCCTGCCCTGCCAAGCCCTGCCTTAACCTGCCCTGAGCTCTCCGGTCATACCATGCTTCGAAGGTGCCCGTAGCCTCTTGCGGGAACGCTATCCAGCCTCCCTTTCCAACCCTTGTCACGCCCGCAGAAGGCCAACGCCAACGGCGACGCGGGGTCCGGGCCAGAGCCGGAGTCTGAGGGCTTCGGGCCGTTCTTCGAGTTCCGCATCAAGGAGCGGCCTGCGGCTGAGCGGCAGAAGTTGGAGGCCCAGTGGCGCAGGGACGTGGCGGACTCAATTGCGCTCATGCAGGTGAGAGGCGCATGCCCAGCTGGGGCCCGTGGGCCCGGGCCGGTGGGGAAACGCCTTGGTCGTCGCGTGTTTGGTCATGGTAGGAGCTCCTTGCGAGCGTTGGGCGCTTCACCTTGGGCTTGTCGCGTTAGCGCTGCTTGAGCCCACTTTTGTGCTGCTACTGGGGAGGTATGTGGCATCTACGCTTGTGGGAAGCAATCAATACCGCCGCCTTCCCTCCCGCACTCTCGCAGGACGGCAACTGCCAGTTAGGCAAGCGCTTCGCCGCCACAGTCGCCGCCTTCATCTCCAACAACACGTAGGTCTACATCGGCTCGACCTCGACTGCACAAGCCGCGGACACATGCAGCGATGCACTGCACTGCATGGTCCTGGCGGGCGGGCGTGTACATGTGGCGTATGCACCAAGCCGTTCGCAAGGATGGAGTGGTAAATCTACAGGCACCGCACGGTGTGCAACGGTTTGTACGGTTCGTACGGCACATCGGACACCCACGACGAATCCCATTACCCGCCTCGTCCCTCGCCCCCGCCTCGTTCCATCGACCCAACTCGCCTCGCCCTTCGGTTCCCGCGCAGCCCTGGCGGCGGCGCGCGGCCGCAGGACATGTCCTTCAGCGGCTCGGGCCTGGAGCGTCACCTGGCCGCCCTTCCCACCCCGGCGCTGCTGCAGCTGCGGCTGTTTGTGGTGACGCAGCTCGGCCTGCGCCTGCAGGGCACCCTGCTGGCCATGCAGGTCCACGTGGAATACTTTGAGCGCCTCTCCACGGCGCTCATGTGGGGACTGGAGATGGTAAAGGGTGAGTGGGGGGGGGGCGTACTTGGTTGGGCGAGGATTGGGCTGGAGGCGTTCAAGGGTCGTCCCTTGGGAGGTTGGGGCGGGAGAATGGAGGGGAAGGAGAATGGGAACGACGCGGGATGAGTAGCAGGCGGGGGCGGGGGCGCAAGTCATGAGCGAAGGCGGAAGCTTAAGCCAATCTCAGCTGTGAGTGCGGCTTACCGGACTCGGGGGCGACACGCTGGGCCCCCGTGCTGGGCACTTCTCAATGGCGGAAAGCCGATGCCGATCGGGGGTTTGGGGCAGGTGGGATGAAGGGCAAAGCACGGCTTTGACCAGCAGGGCTTGGACGATGGACAGGGCGGATGCAGGGGGGGGGCGTCCAACGATTTCTCCTCATGCAACACAAAGCGCCATCCCCCGCCGCTTGCCACCGCGGTGCAGACGGTAAGGAGGGCGAGAAGGTCCGGATGTCGGAGGCGTGCTACGACACTCTGCGCAACGAGTCCTGGACCAGCCGCCACCATGAGCTGCGGCGGCTGCGGATCGCCCACGCCATGCGCCGTGAGCTGGAGGCCTCCCTGGGCCCCGCCAAGTTCGACCCAGCCAACGTCGCCGCCGCCCTCAAGGCCGACGGGGCAACGGTGTCGGTCGGCGGCGCCGCGGCCGCCGCCGGCACCGCCTCCGGCGGCGGCAGCAAGAAGAAGGGCAAGGGCGGCGGTGGCGGCAGCAGCAGCGGAACCGCCACGGCCGCAGCCTCCGCCGCCGGCGACGACGCCATGCTCAAGAAGATGGCGGAGATGCTGGAGTTGCCGAAGCTGCCGGAGGGCTCGTCGCTGCCGGCTTACGATTCGGACGCGCTGCTAGACTACAGCAGGGACAAGCTGCATGAGTTGGATGCGCTGTGGCTGCGCCGGCAGGCACTGCTGGGGTCGATGCTGTGTCCTGCCGAGGTGATGGAGCAGCTGGCGTTCATCACGGACCCGCCGGAGGACGCGCCCGAGCCGGGCACTGCGGAAGGTGGGCAGCGAGGGACCGGGGCCGCGAGACGGGCGGGCGACTGGACGAGGCCTCTGTGTGTGGCGGTGGTGGGGGCGGTGAAGGGGCGGAGGGGGCCGCGGCCGCTCTCGTCGGCTTGTGCGTTTGGAAGGCTAGGGGTCTCAAAACTAAGCGGGGTTTCGTGAGCCTATGTGGTGCCGCCTCCGCTTCTTTCCCGGCCCCCCTACCATTGCCATATCGCCTTGGGATCCCCGCCACCTCCCTCCCCCTTGCCTTAACTCGAGCGGGTCCTCCTCAAGCCGCAGCCACGCCTCCCCAAACGTACCGATGCTCTGCTGATCTGCTCATCCCTGCGCTGCCCGTTCCCTCCCACAGCAAACAAGATGGTCCTGTGGGAGGTGCTGAACTGCACCCCCGTCCCGAACGGCCCCGACCCCAGCCCCGTGTTCGGCATCCGGGAGGTGCTGGAGGACCTCACCCGTGCCTCGCTGATGCAGGGCCTGGCCTCGCGC
>LSYV01000003.1:4179664-4216819 GCA_001584585.1 Gonium pectorale
CGGGGCGGGGCGGGGCGGGGCGGGGTTCGACCGGCGCTCTTTGTACGCTTGCGGTCTATCACCAGATTCTACCTCTTGCCTCCACTGTCCTGTTCCGTATGATGCGCCTGACGCCTAACGCCTTCCCTGTTGCGGCCTGGCTTACCTCGGCTCGTCTTCCCTGCTTCCCGCACCCCAGTGCTGGACGGAGCTGTTAACGTCCAGTGAGCTGCAGCCGGGCGACAAGGACGAGGTGCGGCCCGGAAGAGTGGCCCGGGAGGGGCGGGCTGGGAGTGAGGGGCTCGGCGGGAAGGTTAGAGGAGGGGGGCAGAGCAGGGCTCCCAGCTTGGCAGGTGCCAGCTGCGCCTGGGCTCGGACCCCCGCCACAAACAGCCGCAGCCGTCGGGGAAGGAGGTGTTACCTTCCATGGCAGTAAGCCCTGTCGCCGGCGGCCCGTCTGGCTCGGACATTTTTGCTACTGTTATCAGCGCTTGAGCAGCGTGAACACTAATGCTCACTGTTCATTTGCAGCATTAACTGTGCGCTGGGCGCTTCAGCGGTGCGCCGCCGGCACAGACCGCAACAGCCCACACCAATGGGATGGAAAGACGGCCCATCAAGACCTCGGTGCCTATGTCGTGCGCCCTGAATCAGATCCTGGGCGCCCTGAAGCCGGAGCTGCCGGACTGGGCCTACCAGGCACTGGAGAAGGTGGGGTCGGGGTAACGGCGTGGGAGAGGAGGATGGCGTTTCACACGGCTAGGCAAGGCCACTCGACCTGGGGCTGGGGTGGCCGCGTAAGGACGCGTTCATGGTTGAACACATGGGCGTGTTGTTTGCAGCGAGGAGGTTGTACGCACGCGTAAAGGTCACTAATCGACTTGGTCGAAACTTGAGGCGCGGGCGCGGCTCACGACGGCTGTCATGCAATGTAGGTCGCGATGGCGGCCAACTAGTTCACCCTGGTGCGCGCATTGCATACCAGCAATGCGCATACCTCTCACTGTCACCCCCGCACCGCGGTTATGGTCCCGCTCTGCCCCGTCATCATCACACGCCTTGCCCCGCGGGCTGAGTGTGGCACCCCCACTCCCTCCCTCCACCCGCCCCGCGCCTGCCTGCTGGCGAAGGCGGCGCACGGCGCGGCGCGCTCGCGAGTGGCGGGCGGTGCCGACCCGCTGGAGACCCTGCGGGCGCTCCGGGCCGTGACGGCGGCGCTCAATTCGGATGCGTTCCTGCTGCTGGCGGACATGGCGGCCGTGGGGGCGCTAGCGTTCATCTCGCACATACCGGTGGGTTACTGGTTGGGGGTGGCAGGGTGGGGTGAGAGTGGCAATTTAGGTGCATGGGCAGCAGGGACGAGGATGGGGAGCGGGCGCCGGCGGGGCGGGGCTGCGCCTCTCGCAACTGAAAATTGTGGGGGCTGTGCCGGCCAGACCTCGCGCCGCTGG
The DNA here is from genome assembly GCA_001584585.1 of Gonium pectorale. NCBI lineage: Eukaryota > Viridiplantae > Chlorophyta > Chlorophyceae > Chlamydomonadales > Volvocaceae > Gonium > Gonium pectorale. The sequence goes on from LSYV01000003.1 coordinate 4,181,095, forward strand.
AGCGGCCCTTCGGCGCAACACCGCCGGCATTTGAAACACAGGCTGCGTTCCAACCTGACCAATGCACAAGTCATGCACCGGCCTTGCGGCCGCCCTGTGCCAACACTTCGCCGGGCTCCCTGTCCGCGACGCGACGCCACTGCAATCCTTCATCGGCCGCCTCGGCCGCCATCCCCCAAACCCGCAGGACATGGACAAGGCCGTCGAGGACTGCGACGCGTACATTAAGAAGGCCATGCCCCCCAAGGACGCGGAGGCCGAGGGAGGCAAGGCGGGCTCGGCGGGCGCCAAGGGCTCAGGCAAGGGCGCCGCGCGCCCTACCAAATCGGCCGAGCAGGGACAGGCCAAGCTGAACGAAGTTAACAGCACCAAGCAGGTGAGTGGAGCGGACGCGAAGGCGGCTCGGTGCGGGCGTGTTGGGGTTTGTGTGCTCCTCAGCCGGCCTTTTAAGCTTTTAAGCGTCGTACACCTTCCGCTTGGAAAGGGGCGTTCAAGCCCTGCGAACCCTGCGAAACGGGGAGACCGTTACGACGCCCCACGAGTACGGGGGCCGTGGGTGGGCTGATGTGGTTGATGTTCGTAGGCGGTCGCAAGCCTCCCAACACAGCCAACAGGGCCAGCCTGCATCACTGGGCCAACCCGGCTTGCGTCTTCACTGTCTTCCTTACGCACGCCTGTTGTAGGCTCTTCAATACAATCAGATATGTCCTCAACCGCCCCCAATACTGAAGCCATGGGCTGTCTCATGGCGAAAGAACGAAAGTCGCATCTCAGCTCCCCTCCCCCCCGCACATCCTTGTACCCTACTCCTTCGGCCATCTCTCAGCTTGCCCACGGGCTAACCCCTTTCCCCCCTGCAGTTCCTGGAGAACGAAAGAAACTACGTCCACTCCGTGAGGGAATTCGTAGCGCGCCACGTCAGGGTGGGTGCGTGCGTGCGGTCTTGGGTCCAGGAAGGCTCGCACTGCCGAAAGCGATGTTCCAGCGGATCAGGACACGACACTTTCCTACCCTGGCGGACAAAGCACGAGCCGGCAGCGCATAGTTCGTCCTAATCCAGACATTCCTCTACTACTCTCTTACTAAGAGCGATTATCCTCGACGTGGGTCACAGCCGGGTCACAGCCGGGCCGCTCGGCCCACGCATGCCGTCGATCACCCGTCTGCACCCCACTGCATGGGACGGTCGGGCTCATCGCTGCACGCCGCGTTCCGCATCTGCGCGGTGTGCTCACCACCGCATCCTCTCACGTGTCGTCCGGCCGTGTCCCGCCCCGCTGCACGGCTGCTGCTCCCACTCTGCAGGAGCTCCACGCGTGCAGCGAAAAGGCCAAGAGGTAAGGTCCGCCCCTCTGTAGTGGGGGCTGGGGGCGGAGGGTGTGACGACGGCCAGGCGACCGCCAGGCCGGGAGGCATGGCGCATGTACATTTTTTTCTCGGCTGAGCCATGGCCTGGCTGCCTGGAGCGCAGTGCACCGCAGCAGACCCAGCGCCTTCTCCCGTCCCGATCAGCGATCACCGGGGGATGACAATGTGGCCGCTCGCGTCATATCGTCCTGTGCCCTCTCCTCGTTGGGCGAAGCGTCCTACCCACGCCTCGGCGCACTCAAGCGGCTTGCAAGATCAACGCTGTGTCCGTGTTCCCCTGCCCTCCCCTTTCCGAACCCAACCCTCAGCTCCATGTACGGCAGCTTGGTCCGGCCGGCCGCCCGCGAGCCGCGCGACTGCTCCCCGGACACCATTGTGCGCACGATGCGGAAGGCTCTCAGCGCGGTGCAGGTGCGTGACGACGCAGGGTGGCAAGCCGGCGGGCAGGACCGCTCATGGGTGCCACCCACCGCCCGCGTCCTTGCCCTCACCGGCCTTCCGGGGTAATTTGCCAGGGCTCGCATGGTTCTCTGTTGCCGGCCGGCACAGCTTGTTCCGTTAGCTCGTCCGCCCTCGCCTAAACCCGACTCCTCGCTGACTAGCGCCCGGTGCTTCAGCTGCAACGAGACTGGCTTACCTCGCTACCCGCAGGTCTTCTGCCTCACGCTCTCCCAGGCTGAGATGACTGCCGAGCTGGTGGCGGTGCAGGCGCGCGTGGACCTTAAGTCTGCCATCATGAACGACCCGCTGCTGGAGCCGGGCCTGGTGGGGCTGAACGCGCCGCGCATCTGGCTCAAGGCCAAGCTGCAGCAGGTGGACAAAGAGCTGAGCATGGTGAGTTTGTGGAGGAAGCAGCGGTTGGCGGCTTGGCGCGAGGGCCTGGTGGTGTTGTACGAGGGTCCCGGGTGTGAGAGGCGGGCCGCACACGCCGTGCAGCTCCTCTGACTGCGTTTGGCGGCGCAGCAGCAGCAACACGTTTTTTTGTCTTCCATCGGCGCATCGTACCGTGTGCAGCGCAAACCTGCGTCCGGGCACTCCGGTCCTTCCGGCCGAGGGCGATCTTGTAGCGTCCAGGGTCTTGCACTGTGCAGCCTCGCGAGCAGATGATGTGCGAGGCCGCACACAACCTGCAACTACGCACTGCATATGTCAAGGGGTCGCTACCAAGCGCGCGTCGCGTCTTTCTCCACCTGTCCGCTGCCGCCCGTTGCACCCGGCCTGCTTGTCTTTGTGCGTGCTCAGAACTTCCTGCTGGAGGAAGAATTGAAGGAGAAGGAGATGAAGGAAAAGGAGGCGAAGGAGAGGGAGAAGAAGCTCTTGGAGCAGCGGCGCAAGGACCAGCAACGCCGAGAGGAGGAGGACCGCAAGCGGAGGGAGGAGGAGGAGCGGCGGCAGCAAGAGGAGGAGGCAGAGGCTGCCAAGGAGCGGGAGAGGCAGCGGCTGGAGGAGGAGGAGAACAAGAAGAAGCGGGAGGTAATGCACGTGGGCCGGTGTGGGGGTGGAGGCAGAGAGCTACCTATCGTTAGATAGGGACGCTGGGGTGGGGAGGTCGCGCGTAATGGTAACCTGGCCCACCTGCGGCTGCGCAGACCAAACATTTCCACAAGGGTCCATCTGTCCTGCAGCACCACGCCCCATGTTAGTGGCCTTGCGTCAGTCCAGGGGGCGCCCAACGCTAAAGATTGCGTGTCGCGCGACCCCAACTCGACTTTGTAGGTGAAATACTACGAGACAGACGACGACGAGGAGGAAGAGGAGGCGGTTTCCCCGGCCAAGGCACCAGTGCCGGCAGCGAGGGCACCGCCGTCCGGGAAAGGCGGCAAGGAGGGGCCCGCCGCTCCGGCTGCTGGGGGGCCGAAGCCGGGCTCTGCCATGTTGGGCCGCTTGGAGGCGATGGAGAAGGAAAAGGTACGGGACATCAAGGCCCCACCTCCGGCGCCGCAGCAGGCGGCGGCCACGAGCGGCGGCAGGCGCGACGCCGGCCCCGCCGCGGGCGGTCCGCCGGCGCCGGCGCCGCCGGCGCCGACGCCGGCGGCTGGCCCACATGCCGGTAAGAACGGTCCGCAGGCGCATGCCGCGGCCCCGGCGGGGCCAGGTGGCAAGCCTGCGGCGCCGGTGCCGGCACCTGCGGGGCCTGATGTCCAGGGTCGCAAGGTGTCGGGGCCGGCGCCGGCGCAGCAGCAGCGGCAGCCCCATGGCAGGGACGCTGGCGCGGCAGCCGGGCCGTCTGGCCGTGAGCCGGAGAAGGGAGGCAGGGGCCACCCGCCGGCCGCAGCGGCCGCCGCGCAGGCCGGCAGCGGCAAGGCGGTCTCGGCCGGCGGCGCGCAGCCGCAGCAACAGCCGGGGCCCAAGGGCGCCGCGGGCGGTAGGCACGCGAGCGCCCCTGCATCGTCCGCCGCTGCGGCGTCGAGCAAGTCCGCGCCGTCTGCCACTAAGCCGTCCGGGCCCAAGATAGTGCCGGGCTTTGATCCCGAATCGCATGCACAGGATAACAAGGGGAAACCCCGTAAAAGACGCGGCGGTGTCGGTGGTGGCGGCGGCGCGCCAGGCGGCGAGGCGGCGGCGGCGGCCAACGGCGGCGCCTCCACCTGGGGCGACGACACCGCCGGCGAAATCGAGGACCTGACGGCCGAGCCCGCTGAGCCGGCCGGGCCCGCGGACCGCACCGTCACCATCTGCCCGACGGAGGAGGTGCTCGCTGACTACCCTTTCGTCTTCCCGTACCCGGGCGACCCTCCGCCTGGCTTCCTGGTGTACGAGGGCCTCCTATACTCGATTGCCAATGTGCACCCAAAGCAGCTGCTGGAGGACGCCCTGCGGGACTACCCCGGACAGGACGTCGCCGAGTTTACGCGGAACTTTCTGGTTTTTGTGGCCACGAGGTGGTTCCGCGAGAACGGCTTTCCGGACGTCGTGCCGCCCGAGGCGCGCAAGAGGGACGGCCCCGCGCCCGACGACGGCTACCAGAGGCCGTACGCGGTGCCGGCCGAGGTGCCGCAGCCCGAGCATCTGGAGCGCCCCGCCGACCGCGACGCGCCGCCCCCGCATGCCGCAGCCGCTGCCGGCTCCCCCGCCGCTGGCTACCCTCCGGCGGCGCCGGCCCTCGGCATGCCGCCGATGCCGCTCTTCCCCCCGGGCGCGGCGCCGCCGCCCCACATGGCGCTGGGCGGGCGGCCGCCGATGCCCTTTCCCAACATGGGGCTGGGCTTCCCGCCGCTCTCCGGCATGGTCCCTGGCTTCCAGCCGCAGATGCCGTTCGGCATGCCGCCCCGGCCGATGGGCCCCCCGGGCATACCCGTGGGCCACCCCGTGCCGCCGGTGTCTCCGTCGCCAGGGGACGACGGCGAGGACGAAACGAACGACCTGCTGGGGCTGCTCGGCGTGGGGCCCGTGAGCGAGCCCGTGCGGCCAGCGGCACACGTGGCCGCCCCCACGCCGCCGCCTTACGCGGCGTCGCCCGTGCCGCCGTTCGGCGCCGTGGGTATGCCGCCGCCCGGCATGCCGTACGGCGCGCCGCGCCACCCGCCTCCGGCGTACGGCGTGCCCGGAGTGCCGTACGAGCCAATGCCGGCGCCGCCGCCAGCGGCGCCAGCGGCGCCAGCGCAGGACGAGATGGAGGTCGAGGACCGGCACATTCTGCCGCCGCCGCCAGCGGCAGAGCCGCACTCTGCACCGGCGGTACCGCAGAGGCAGCAGCAGCCTGCCGGTTCGTGGGCGGCGGCGGCGGCAGCTGCGCCCGCGGCGGCGTCGTGGGCGCAGCTGGCTGCCGGCAAGGCGGCATTGACGGCTGTGGGGAGGATCAGGGGCACCGGTGCGTTAAGGGCCTTTGGGAATCGGTATGGGCGCCACTGCCGCTTCGCCTCCATTCACAGTGTTCTCTTTGTCGTTGCCTGCCGTGCCTTCGCCACGGATTGGGGTCATGGGCGACTGCACCCTCCCTCCAGCACTCAGTTGCTCCACCCCGTTCCCTCCCCGCCAGCATCAACACATGAACCCTCCCTGAAGCGGTTGCCATTGCCCCGTAACACCACCTACGCTCAGCTTGTCCACTGACAGAGCTATTCCTCCGACTGGCCCCGTGTTGTCCCTCAGCCGGCCAGCCCGCCACCCGGCCGCGCGCCCCTGCCGGGGAGGAGGCCCTCGATTCTGAGGAGTCTCAGTACAATGCGGCCATCCGGCAGTCGTGGCAGTCCAACCCCCATGCCGCGTTCCCGCCGCTGGCGGGATCGGCAGCGGCCGCGCCGCCCGCGGCGGCGGACGAGGACGAGGACCTGATGTCGCTGCTGGCGCTGCAGCAGGGCACCGGCCTGGTCAACCGCGTGGGTGAGTGCGGAGCTTGCCGGGCGGGTAGCGGGTGTCTAGACCACCGAGGCGTATGCTTTGTGTTTTGCGCTATGCGGCCCTCCCAGGCGGGTCAGCTGCCGCGGGCTGTCAGCCCCATCTCGCACGTCTCCGTCTTCAGCACTCAGCACTTGCAACTGTCAACCGCAAACTGCAGGCGAGTACAACTGCTTCCTCAACGTCATCATCCAGTGCCTGTGGCACTGCACCGCCTTCCGCGCCCAGCTGGCGGCTCACGCGCCCGACGCCTTCACGGCGACGGGCCACCGCGTGGTGGCGGCGCTGCTGCGCCTCTTCCGCGCGCTGGACGCCGCCGACGCCGCGCGGCAGAACCAGCAGGCGGCGCTGGCCAGGCGGGGTGGCAGCGAGGCGGCGGCGGAGCGGTGAGGAGGCGTTGGAGGGGGTGGGGGAGAGATGGGGCGCGGGAGCTGGGCGGCCGGTACGGGAAACCTTGGGTGTGGCAGATGGACTTTGCCCTCGCCGCGGAGTGACACGAGGAGCTGTTCCGCGTTTTGGACGAGTGGGGACAGCGGCGTTTTCGTCGCATTCAATCCGCTGGCTTTCATGGATGTGCAGGTCTTCAGGGCCCCGCGCCTTGTACGTCCTGCTTAGACGCGCCCACACTGCTGACCTGCGGCGCCGCGCTGTCTGCATGCAGCCTCGCCAGCCGCGCAGACGGTGCCAAACTCCTCAGGACTCTCCCCTCATCTGGCGTGTGCTGATCGCCCACGGCCTGGGGCGTTGCAAGTGCAACAGGCCTCGGCGCATCCCTACGCGCCTCGCGCCGCGACTTAGACGACGGGCGGTAGATTGTAATGCCAGCTCCTCAACCCTACCCCGCGCGCGCCCAATCGACCCCAACCGCCAGGCACGTGGTGGACCCCTCGGAGCTGCGCGAGGCGCTGGACGAGCTGGGCGTGCGCGCGGGCGAGATGAACGACGCGTCCGAGGTGCTGGGCGAGATCTTCGCCTGCCTCAACCGGGCGCCCGGCCTGTCGGGCGCCTCGCCCCCCGCGCCGGGGCCCCTCAGCGTGGTGGACCGCGTGTTTGGCATGGTGCTGTCGGAGGAGGTCCGCTGCCGCGAGCAGCACTGCCGCAAGATCACGCACGTGGTGTCGCAGCACGTCGAGTATTTCGTCATTGTGACTGCCACCGGGCTGCGCGAGATGCCCGCGGTCATGGACGGAGGTGAGCGGCGCAGGGGGTGGGGGTGGGGGTTGTGGGGGTGGGGCACGATTGGGCAGGGAAGAGGGGGGTGTTGCTCCGGGTTGGAGGTCAGGAGGTGGGCTGGGGCACGCGGTCGCGTGTCGTGTGTGCGTGGCCGGCGTGGCACAGCTGACGCGGGCTGAGAACAGGGGCGTCTTGCCGTAATGGTGCGCGACTCCGGTGCGCTTCCCCCGACTGCACACCGCACTTCTCCCCCGCCTATGCGCCCTCTTCCCCTTGGCCCACCCTACCACCTCCGCGCTCTGCCCTTCCCGCCCCACCCCCGCCCCTTACTCGCCCCACTGCCGTCCACTCCGTGCCCCCGCAGGCCGCCCCAGCACCGGCCGCATCATCCGCGAGATCGAGATGCAGCACGTCAAGCGCTGCGACCGCGACCCGCCCCACGGCGGCTGCAACACGCCCACGCCCGTCACCCGCACGCTGCACAACGTGCCCGCCGTCTTCTCCGTGCAGCTGGCCTGGGAGCCGGACGTGCCGGCCGACGCCATCGCCGGGACCATGTCGTACGTGGACACGATCCTGAATCCGACCGAGATCTTCCCCAACGGCAACTGCCCGCCTGAGCTGACGGCCTACGCGCTGCACGGCATGTTCTGCTACTACGGCCAGCACTACTTTGCCTTCATCAACCGCGGGCCCGTGGAGCCGGACAGCGCGCAGGAGTGGGTCATGTTCGATGACGCAACCGTGAGCGCGGTGGGCGGCTGGGCCGAGGTGGTGGCCAAGTGCCGTGCGGGCCGCATCCAGCCCTCGGTGCTCTTCTACCAGCAGATCAACCGCCGGTGAGCGGCCGGCCGGAGCGCGCTGCCGTGCGGGAGCTGGCGGCGGGATGCCGCGGGCTGGCTGGCCGGTGAACGGCTGGCAGAGAGAGCTGGCCCGGTGAGCCGCCCGCTGACGGTGGGACAGCTGGCGGAGCGCAGCGCAGTGCTAGGTGCGGCCGGTGGGCCCCATTGAGGCGGTACGCCGTCCGCTCGGGGCCGTTGGCTGAGCGGCGGCTGTCTGAAGCGGTGTTTTGATGCAGGCCGAAGCTTGGCAGAGACCGCGCTGGCGCCCGCGCCAGTTGGCGAGCGGGCCCGCGGCATTCGGCAGAGGCAGTGGCGGCGAGGCGGCGGCGGCGCAAGGGCTCGCGGGGTCCGGGTCGGCGCAGGGCGCCGGTCGTGCGTTTCCCCTTTGGAACCCTTGGCCGCTGGACCGTGAAGGGGAGGAACAAGAGGTCCCTACAGCGCGTTGCCTGCCTGTGTATGTGCTACTGTGTGTGTAACGCAGGCTATTCGCATGTCGTCTTTTGTGTGCCCGTAACTGTTTTCTTCGTTGGCTGTGGTTGTGTACTGGGCGCCTGCAGGGTGGGCGCCTTGGCTGACGACGGACACAGGGTCAGGGGGCTGGCAGCGTGGGACCGCCCGTGCGGTGCGATGCGGCGCCATCAGCAGGGGATAGTAGGGTGGCTGAGGGCGTCGGGCGCTGTCCCTCCGTTGCATTGGACGGGGATCAGACAGGCAGGCCACCGCAGGAGGCGGCTCGTCGGCTGTGTGTGGAGGGTCGCATTCGAGTACCGTATGTCACAGAACTGCAGGTTTGGTACGGACAAGGATTCCAGAGTAGGATGGCTTAGCGCGGAGCGCGGGCTATAGGTGCAGGTTTGGCGAGGACGTAAGGACTTGGTGCAGGAGGCAGGGATGGAGAGAGAGTGCTGTCTGTGCGGCGGTTATCTGTGGGGCGGCAGGCGGTATCTGGTGGGCGTCGCTTTTTGCCCTGCCCGGTACCGGTGCGTTCGGTCTGCTATGCCCGTCAGTGCGCTCCGCGCCGCACAGAGCACTGTTAGCCTATGCAAGGCCAGCATAGAATCGGGTAGGCGCAACGTGCGGCTTTTCCGGTACGTAGCGGCGGCGCGGTGCGCCTGGCGGATGTGGAGGATGCGGATGTATCCGCCGTTGTCTTTGATCAGCTGCCAGGCAGAGAGGATAGCTAGGTTGTTGGAGCGGGCCGCGGATACGCTCCCCGCAGTCGGGAGCAACGCGCCATAGCGCTGTAAGGAGTTGTTGCGGCTCACCTACCAAGTCACCGTACGGTCGCCGGACCGTGACCGTGCGGATTACGCAGATGAGGGGCTCATGTCGCAAGGCCAAACCAGCCATACCTTCCTCGTGACAACGTTTGCAGCCAAGAAGTACTGCCGTGCCCTGCTGTTCGCCCCTGCCCCCCTCACGCACGTACGGGAATGCCGTTCACGGCATTCCCGCAGCCCCGGCCGTCGCTCCAGCGCCACTCAAGCCGCATCCCTGGGAACACGCTCTTCCCGAATCCACACACGCTCCACGTGTCGGTGTCGCACTTCCTCTCGTCCGCACCTTGCATGGCGCGAGTCCACCCACCCACCACACCAACCCTCGCCAGCCTGCGCTCATCTGCCTCGTCATCCTATGCGCCCACGCTTTAGTCACTCGCTCCACAAGAACATAGCCGTTGTAAGTTGCGTCGTGCGGCCGGACACAGCGCCCGCCCGCGCTGCCCCGCGCGCCAGCGAGTGCACGTGACACCGACCCGCGGGTCATCCAAGCACGCGCCTGGGCAGCTGCGCTTCGCAGCGCTCGCGCCGACCCTCGTTGACCAGCCTCCCCGCCTGCTGCCCGTCCGTCAAGCGCACCCTGGGGCTCTCCCAAGCTGCCACTACCCCTGAGTGGCCGCCACCCAAACACAACGCAACGCCTGGCGATGAACACAAGTACTCCACACACCCCAAGCCGACCCCGCAACGCAACGAAACCCCTTACTCCCAGTACGTCCCGGCCACCAAGGCAAGGCTCCCACAGCGCTGAGAAACCCGGCCGCCGGCGTGCTGCGCCTCACGCCCGGGCGGTGGGCGGCAGGCGCGGCGGCGGCAGCGGCGTGAGCAGCGCATAGTCGTTGTGCACCCACGTCTCCACGTCGCGCAGGAAGGAGCCGAACGCCACCGCCTCCAGCACGCTGCGCCGCTGCGTGCCGACCGCCATTGTCACTGTCTCCACGGCGTCCGACTGCACCGCACGAGCCATGCGCTCCATGGCCTCCTCCATGGAGCCCGCGTCGTCGCCAACCGCTTCCTGCGGATTTGTTGTGCGGTTTGCACGACGGTGGTTATGCATTGTTGCATTGGTGGCAATGCGGAGCGACCGCGTCGTTCAGCCCGGACGGAGAGAGGGTCCATTGGTCGGTGCCGCTGGCAGCCCGCTCTTGTTTGAACTGCAAACTGCAATGCACAAACGACGAAACGATGCCGTCGCCACAGCTGTGCCGTACGCCGCGCCGTACGCTGATAGCCGTACGGCTTGTAGTACATGCCGTACCGTACCTGCATCTGTGCGGTGAGCTTCTTGATGTCGCCCAACAGCGCAGACGTCTGCCGCTCCACCAGCGCAGCGCCCTCCACGCTCACGATCCGAGCAGTCTCCACCATCGCCGCCTGCGGACGGGCGCATGCGGCGCACGGCACGTGGGACACAGCACACAGCACACAGCACCAACGAACGGCCGATGACGTTCGGCACGAATCATGGGGCGAGGCAGATAAGCGAGGGGCCTGATCAGCGAGGGGCACACGATCCGCCTCGACCTTCACGGCTGCAGACGGGCGGCCATCGCGACCCCAACGGGCGGGCGGACGCCCTCGTCGTGGGTGAGGGCTCAAACGCGCCTCGACATAGCCATCTCAATACAACATCCCTGCCAGCCCCTCCTGCGGCGCAGCACAGTTCGCCGTTCCCCCACCGCCCTGTCGCCGCTTACCTGGTCGAACGACTCAACGTACCGCCGCAACGCGCTCTTGGTGCCCCTCCGGCCCTCCGCTGACGACGCCGACGGCGCCGATGACGCCGCGGAGAAGGAGGCGGCGGACGTGGATGCCGAGGCCCCGCTGACGCTGCGGCCGCTGCCCGCTGCCCCCGCCGGCTTCTCCGTGGCGTCCTCCTCCCAGCTGCTGGGCGCGGGGGCGTCAAGGTCCACGGTGGTCGCCTCCGCATAGTCTGGGTCCGTGGAGCTCTCAAAGTCAGCGGCCTGAGGAGTAGAGGGCATTCGATGTGTTTAGCGCTCCGTTAATTCAATGTGCTGTGTTAAAGAATTGGCTTGCGCGGCAACTGCTCGGGTTCGGCAGCGAACGTGCTGCTTCGCCGGTCGCAGGCAGCGCAGTGCGTCCCCGACATCTTCAATCGCCCAACCCGCCAGCATCACCCAGATGGCCCCTCCCCCACGGCGCCACCCCCGGGGCCGCACCCACCGACGCAAAGAGGCGCTCCAGCCTGGCCACCGCGTCCTCCTTGGATACCGGCAGGGTGCCCAGCGCCTTCTCCAGCTGGAAGCGCGAGTCCACGCGGCGCAGGAAGTAGCCGAACATGACACTGGCGGCGTACACCTGGCAGGAGGGGGGGGCGGGGGAAGGGGGAGCGCGTGTATGCGCAAGCGGGCGGGGAGGGCGGGGACAGTGAGGGCGGCCCGATCGCCGCTTGAGCGCTTTGCACACACTCACATACGCCTTTGCGTACCTCGTCTACGGTCCGTCGTACACACGGTCACCCCCACCAGGAACCCTCGCGGTAACCTCCCCTTCCACACAAAGCCGCTCCGCCATTGTACACACGCACCACACGGCCCCGCCCAGCCTCCTCAGCCGCACTCCGCAGCCCCGTGGCGGGCGGCCGTTCGGGCGCCGCATCGCCCGCGCGAGCGCCGGCCCGCCGTGCCCCTCCACGCCCGCACATGCACACGCACATGCATCATGCCTTTGCTTGCTGCTTTTGCTACCCCTGTTTCAGCACTCCGCCTGTGACGCATACATAACACGTACGCATGATATAGCACACACACGCATCTTTGTGGGCGGCACACCGTTACGCGTGTATAACGCGCGCACGCGCAACGCAGCGCACCTGCGCCATCTGGAACTTGCTCATCTTGAGGAGGAAGGGAGGAAGGGAGGGAGGGAGGGAAAGAGGGAGAAAAAACTTTCCAACTCTGGTGCTTATCTGTCAAGCAACGCCACGATCAACTGTTCGCCATGTGGGTAATGTGGGTGATGTGGGCCGCGATGAGCTTGCGCGACGCATGGGCCTTCCATGACGCACCGTCACATCATTGGGAGATGCTGCCAACCCCACATGTGCTGCCATGTACCTCACGCCATTCACTAACCCTGTAGTTGATCGTACCCTCATTATCGTTATTAACCCCAAAACCCTTCAAGCCTAGCACTTAAGTATAGTATACCACAGCGGTTGGCCCGCCGTACGATAGTGCATGATCGTTGATGGTGCTGTTGAAAACAACGGTGTTCTTCAGAGTATGCAATTGCCCCAGTTACTGCATTGCAGCCAATTACCAAGTGGCGGCTCCACGCCACAAAAAACACCCAAGTTTATCAACACGACCATCAACGATCATTGAGGGAGCAAGGGAGGGAGGGAGGGAGGGAGGCACCTTTTTTGACGTATGCCCTCTTTTTTCCCCCTCCCCCTCCCCCTTTTTACCTTGACGTAGGCGTTGCTGTAAGCGTTGGCCGTGGGCCCCATGATCTGCAGTAGGTGCTCGCGGACCAGCTCCAGCGCCTCCTTGCTGTGGATGCCCTCCGTCAGGGCCTTGAGGTTGGTGCTGGGTGGGTCGACGAAGCCTGGGCGCAAAGGACGGGCGGGTCACAGGAGCACGAGTATCAGCCAGTTGTCGGTCGCCCTCGGGCCCTCTTGTGGCCTCCGCCTGCCCTCACTTGTTTTCATATCCCCCGGCCGGGGTTGCCCGTATGCAGCCCAATCCAACCACCTCGCCCCGACCACCCCTCCTGCGCCCTCTCCACCACCCCGCGGAGGCACGCCCCCTTCCTCTTCCCCTTCCCCTCCTCTTCCCATCGCTGCCCTCCCCTGCCCTCTCCGCGCCACCTTCCACGCAAACCCACGCGCAACGCCCCCGCCCCTCCCAACCGTGCCAAGGCCGCGACAAGTAAACCTAATCCGTACGCGATTCGGTGTCCGCGACGCGACCCAGGTCCCTTTATCACCTCCGCCCCCCCTCCCGCCCCCCTCCCTCACCGTCCATCCGCGGCAGCATGTCCACGCCCAGCAGCAGGAACTTCTCCAGGATGGACACGTACATGAGGTCCTCCAGCGTGGATCGAGCCTCGCGCTCGCGGACCTCCTCCATGCGCCTGGCGGTCCGAGGGGGAGCGGGAGAGGGTGAGGACTGACGAGAAGGGTTTTGATGGATGCAATGTGTTGGGCGCCAGCAGCATTCGCGCATAAGGGGGGAGGGGGTACCACAACGCGGGGAGGGGCGAGGAGGCCAGGTGGTGGCAGGGGGGCACGAGAGCGTGGCGGGCTGCATCGGGATGCCCAGCCCATACAGCTAAGCCGACACAGGTGCTCGGACGACGGCGGTGCACTAGGGGGTGGGAGGGCGGCTGCCGGCTGACGGAGCCGCCGGGGTGGGGCGCCTATGCGTGCCGTCGCCAAGGCGGCGCCGCCCGTGTCCGACCCAACCCGTCTTCAAGAGCACAAAGGTGCGTTCACTGTACGACAGCGTCACGGTATGGCACCGTAAGGTACCTGTAGAGCGCGAGCTCGGTGCTGTCCGACGTGGACTGAAGCTGCTCCTCCTTGGCCCGCTTGGCCTCGCGCTCCTCCTTCAGCTTGGCGAGCTGAGTGTCAACCGCCGCCTTGAACAGGTGCGGCTCCTGGCGTGTTTCGTTTCGGTGTGGTCGGGGGCGCGGGGCAAGTCGTCAGGGTCGGTCATGCGAGCGGGGGCAGCGTCTCCTCCCTCGAGGTGAACAGGATGCTGCTGCGCGCTGAGTGTAGAAATACGAGCAATGTGGGTCGACAGACAAGCTGATGGATCAGCAAGGGACAAGGGTCAACGGTGATGCGGCGACCGCGCAGCCCAGACGGTGTTGCGGGCGCATGGGCACGTTGGTGGCACGGGCGGGGTGGCACGTGGGGGAGGGACGCTGCCGGCGGCACGTTACAACCCGGGCCCCGGGCCACAGCTCCGGCCCCCTCCTTGGCCCGACCCCCCAGTCCTGCTCCGGCGGTGGGCGCTGCGACGCAACCCCTCCCACCGTCCCGCGACACTTGCAAGCGCGTTGCAATTGGACCCACCCACCATGCGCAGGTAGTACTGGAGCATTTCGCCGTAGGCCGTCTTGGGCTGCGCTGGGGCCTGCAGTCAGGGAAGGGCCGAGACATGCGTCAGGCAGGAGGCGACGGACGGTGACCTCGCGACGGGGGCCTAGGTGGCACGGGGACCTAGGTGACCCGCAGCGCGAATTACCCCGCGCACCAGTCCGAACTCCGAAGGCTCCGCGCGCACTCGTACATTCCTCGTTGTGCACGGTCGGCACAGGACTGAGGGGCGAGCTACCGACGAGCGGCCCGTGCCGGCAGCAGGAGCCCTGAAACGAGTCGGCAGCATCTTTGGGCAGAGGTAGCTCTCAACGCCTAGTCCTAATTGTTCTTTGCTTGTGGGTGACTGCCCTTGTCGCTTTGCAAGTGACGTGGCGGACGACTCTTATTGGCGTGAGGCGCCTTGCGTAACAGCTGTTATTGGAGTGAAGTTAAAGTCTAACAGTATATAAAGGCCACAGCCCTGTCAGTGGCTACCACGAGCTTGCTTCTGGAAGGTTTTGGACGTGAGGTTGGGGCGCAGCACCCTGCTCTGTCGGCTAATCGAGGTACCAACCTATTATTCCTTGCAATTGCACACGCGGAACCGCTGAGTGTGTTTGGCACTTCAAACCGTCCCGGGGAGTTCCGGGAGCACCTCCGACAGCCGGCGTTAGGAGCGTTTTTGGCCATAAATGAAGAAACGCAAAGTGCAGCAGCTTTCAGGCGTCAAGCTGCGGGCGTTTCAGGAAGAGCCGGATAGCGACGAGGAGCCGGACATCGTGCTTATGGCCACGGAGCTCAAGGTGGCCCCTGGGTGTTACTAGTCTTTAAGGGGTCCGGTCGGGATGGGATCATAGTGGGGAGAGGAGGCGAGGGGCGGGGTGTCACGGTGCATAAGGCGTGCCCAACGCCCTCACCCAGGCCTCCACCGGCAACATAACCTAGTCCCAAACTTGATTGAGCAGCCGACCGCGTTCGGTATCCCTCCTCTCTTACTCTCTTACACGGGTGTGCCGGCTGCTGCATGGTAATGCTCCCCCCCAGGAGCGGGGCAAGGAGGCCGCCAGCAACGGCGACTTTGCCGAAGCCCGCTCGCTGCTGGGCCGTGCGGTGCGGCTGATGCCTGGCAGCGCCGACCTGCACGAGGCGCACTCGCAGGTACGCCAGCCGCGCCGTCGCAGGGAAGGCCAGGTTACAGGTTACAGGTACCCGTCAAAGCCCGTGCGGCCATGGGTAGATTGTAGATAGATAGTCCGAGGGCCAACTCCCTCCCAGGCAAGCCAGCATCTCAGGACTCAGATTGCTGGTCCAGCATCAACTACTCTCTCCAAGGCAAGCAGCATTCGCCAGCAAATAACTGGCTTTACGATGTGTAAACTCGATGCAGCAACCATCACATCCAAACCTCACACCACTCACCCCCGAAGCCGAAGGGGGAGATGGTTCGTGGGAAGGGAGCACGGTGGGAAGGGAGCACGGTGGCAGTTGGGGACAGGGAACATGGCGGCAGCGGCGGTGTGGTGGGTCGCGCCCTCCCGCGCAGCCGCTGAAGCCGCACGGCGGCGGCGGCGGTAGCTGTGGGTGGTTGTGTCACGAGCTGGCTTGCGCCCCTCTAGCCCCGTTAGCGGCACGCACGGCACCCCGCCGCCCCGGCCCCCCGGGCGCCCGAGCAGGTGCTGCTGGAGCTGGGCCGTACGTGGGAGGCGGTCCGCGCGGCGGGGCGGGCGGTGGAGCTGCGGCCGCAGTGGGCGGAGGCGCACCTGGCGCTGGCGCGGGCGCAGCTCAACCTGGGCGAGGTGCGGTGAGGTGCGGGGCGGGGCAGCGGGGTGAGGGTGGGCGCGGCCGCACGGGAGCCAGCCGGTTTTGGCTGCGTCTTGGCTTGGGCTGTGGGGTGTTGCCTTGATGGTTGGTTGGGCGTCCTGGAGCGCGGCACCGGGGGGTGGGGGGTCAGGTCAGGGTCGGGGCAGTGGGGCAGTGGGGGCTGCGCGGGGCAGGGGCACTGGCGGTTGCAGCGACAGGAGGGGGGCTTGAACGGTGAGTAGTGCGGAATGCAAGGGCCCGGGAAGCCGGGCACGTCTGTGCACCGCGTGCTTGACGCGAGGAAAGGTACCCTACAGCTCTTTCGCCCGCCGCTTCGCCTCACCAGCCATTTGTGCGCCTGCCCCGCAGCCCATCCTGGCGGAGGGATCCTTTCAGCTGGCGCTTGAAAGCCAGGTGGGTACAAGGTTTTACAGGCCTGGATTGAAACTCGAGGATGCTATAGATCCGGACAATTCTGGGTTGGTGGTTGGTGGTTTGCGGTTCAGCCGGTTGTTCATTCTCCACCACCACCACCACCACCACCACCACGGCCCCGACCGCACCCGCCGTCCACCAATCCTTGCCGTACTTGCCGAACACCCCCCTTGCACCGCACGCCCCAATGTGCCCACCGCACGCTACAGCCTGCGGAGTTCGAGGCGGTCCGCGCGGAGCTGGAGGAGGCCCGGGTGTTGGCCGCGCGGCAGCGGGCCCTGGGGCCCGGGCTGCGGGCCTTGGTGGGGGACGGCTCCGTGCTCGGGGCGGCAGGTGGCGGCCCTGACCCCGACCCAGGGCCCGACCTTGGGCCCGACCGTGACCCTGGTCCTGGCTCTGGCCCTGGCTTGGGGCCGGGCCACGGAGCCGTCGATGCGCTTGGCGGTGCCGGTTCCGGGGCAGCGGCGAAAGGGGGGCAGCCAAACAGCGGAGGCGCGCCCGGGGCCGCCTCAATGGAGCAAAGCACGGCTGAGGGGTGAAGTGCTGTGGGGTGCTGGACGGGGCGTCACCGTTGCGCGATTGCTGCTTGTGGGCTTGTGGCGCACGGGAGGCGGTGGGTAAGCAATAAGTAAATCGTACCGGTGGGTGAGCGGTGTTTCCCGGCCCGTGCAAAGGCGTGGGCCGGCTGGCTTTTCCGTTGGCGGCTGCCATTTCGGCTGACGGGTTCCGTGCTTGGTTTGTTTTAATTGGCATATGGGGCGTCCGCGAAATTGGGATCGAAAGTGTAAGCCGCCACCCCCCAGGCCCGGACATGTACGAAGGCGGCACGGTGTCTTGGCAGGCAGGTGGAATTCTGTGTGCATATGTCAGGGAACACATGGGTATTACCCGGATATCCGTGCAACTGCAAATAGCGTGGCATTGATTACGGCAAAATCTCCGTGGGCTTTGCAAGACTCGCTCAGGTACTTGGCTCATTTACTGTCAGGATTCCATGCATGCCTGTGTGTTCAGACGGCCTGAGTGGCTCTAACAGTGGACCCCAGGTTGCCAAATCTGCACATGGTACTACAACGCTGTGCAACCCACAGACTCACCCACCGCCAACTTCCAAGCCTTTCCATCCGCTGCGCTTTGCGCGCTGAACACTTTCTTTACTTGCGCGCAAGGAGTCATCATCTGTGCCTGTTACATTTTTGTAAGCATCGCTTTTTCCAGAGAGCGTCATCAGCGTCTCCAGCGATGGCTTGTTAGAAATACACGCACCCACCTGTTCCGCTCACGCTGAATGTACACCAGAATGCTCGCCCATGCCTCAAAACACCACCTTTCCGCCCTCAAGCCACAACGCCAAAGACCACACAGCCACAACACGGTACGGATACAACCAAGGCGTTAAACTCGCCCGGCTTCCGAAGCGTCCGGCGGGAGGGAACTCCAGGTGCCGGTCACCTGCCAACGGCTGTTGCAGCCGACACCCACCCGAGCCCGGCCGGAACGCTGATCAGCGACGAGCGAAGTCGACCCATTAGACGCATGATCATGTCCGCTGCGTACGATCGCTCAAAGGAAACAAAATCGTGTCAGCCATCAGCAGTCAGAGCACAGCCGCTCCGCGCATGCGGTGCCCCGCTCCGGGATTCGCAACAGCACACCGCGCCTCTCAACCACCACTCCTCACGCGCACACACACACCACGCCACCACACACGCGGGACAGCACGCATATGACCCCTAGCATCAATGCAAGGGCGCCCCGGCCGCCTTCCCGCAACAGCAAAGCCCGCCCGGCCGCATCCCCGCGGGGGACCGGGGCGGGGGCGTCGGGGGCGCTGTGCAAGGGCAAGTTCCGGGGTTCGCGTGTGGCCGCCACCGCCATGCCGTCACGCCTCGCAACGGGCATGTCAGTCCGACAGGGTTCTATATTCGCCGGTGCGGCCTCTAGCTCCGCCCAAACTCCACACACGCCCGGTCAACAAGCCAGCAGCCGGCCGCTGCACAAGACGCGCCGCGCAGCGGAGTGACCCAGGCACCCTCCTCTGTCTCCAGGTCGAGCTGAATGCACCACCTCTCTTCGACCCGCCACCGGGCGCCATGGTGGGTCTGCCCTATGCGAGGGGCAAGCCCGTACCACTAGCAACCGCAGCAACAGGTTCTATGCTTGCGTGCCGACTTCGAAGCGTGAGAAAGCTGCTCGACAACGATACCTGCATGCGGACGCTGCTGCTCTGTACGACGCCGCTACCGCGGCCTGACTTGCGATCTCCAAATGCTGCGCGGCGCAGGGACCCCGCCCTCCATCGAGGGGCGAGACCGAGCCGACCCTTGCCGCGTGCAGCCAGATTAGGTTCAAAGATAAGGCACCCTCGCTACACCGGCACTCCGCGCACTCGTACTGCAATACGCCAGCCCTCCCGCCCCGAAGGAGGTGAGGATGAAGCTCCAGACGCCATGCCGCAGCGCCGGGGCGGCAGGTTGCTCTCGACGAACGCTGCCTCACGCCGCAAAGGCCGCTGCACTCCTCCACATCCACCGCCAGCACCCGAAAGAAGTCGCCAGCCGCTGCCGCAAACTGCTGAGCTCAGGAGCTAGGCAACTGGCCGTGCGTGTACCCGGCAGCAGCGTCCGCCATGACCCACCGTTCGGCGGGCCGCTTAGTACACGAGCGCGGCCTTGTTCTCGGCCAGGTCGTACGAGCCGCAATCCTTGGGGGTCATGATGAAGATCTGGAACACCTCAGCGACCATGCGCTCCAGGAGGGGCAGGCGCAGCAGGGCCTTAACGGCGTCCGGCACGTTCATGCGGCCGATCTCAACGATCTTGGAGTTGTACTGGATGAGCAGGTCCATGCGGCGGAAGAACTCGGGGTTCTCCACGTCCGGCACGGCGGGGAAGATGCGCTCCGTCGACTTGTTGGTCTCAATGATGACTGCGCGCGAATGGGGACGGGTTGGTGCATGTCGGTATGAATCCGTGCACGGGCAGGGGCATGGCATGCTGGGTGGCATTGCAGCCACCAGCGGTGTAGCGAGTCCGAGTGCCGCAGAAAGGCCTCTCGGCCAAACAGCTACCCACCACCGTGCAACCAGGCACCTCCTCACCGCCTTCGCCCCCCCCCCCCACTTCTTCTCTCTCCGCTCCCTCCCGGTCTTCCAGACCCTCGTCAGTGCCTCCTCACCGTGCTGGTTGAACTGGGTGGTGTTCAGGCCCAGCGAGCTGTAGAAGGCGTCGCGCTGGTGGTCGTTCAGGTACATGGTGATGTAGACCGACAGGCAGAAGAAGCGCGACCACAGCTTGGCGGCCCAGTCGCTGATCATGTCGGGCTGCGACTTCAGCACGGCGCTGAAGAAGTCACCTGGAGGAAGATGGCAGAAGGGCAGCGGGGGTTTGGCGGAGTCCCGGACCACCAAGACAGGCTACGAAGACTTCCGCATTCTCCCCCAACTGAACCCCATTGCGTGGAGGCCCTCCCCCGAGTAGGACCCCTGCAAACACGTACCGTGGCGGTTCTCATCCTGGCACCAGTTCTCGAAGTACTCGAACAGCGGGTACAGCTGGTTGTCAGGGTTGCGCTGCAGGTGGCGGTAGATCGAGATGTAGCGCCAGTAGCCAATCTTCTCCGACAGGTAGGTAGCGTAGAAGATGAACTTGGGCTTGAAGAACGTGTACTTGCGGTTCTTAGTCAGGAAGCCCAGATCCAGCGCCAGGTTGAAGTCGGACATGGCCTTGTTGAGGAAGCCCGCGTGGCGAGCCTCATCACGCGACATGAGCGTGAAAATCTCAGCGACGCAGGGGTTGGTCGCCTTCAGGCGACGTCCCAGCTCCTTGTAGAGCAGGAAGCCCGAGAACTCGGCAGTGCACGAGCGCTCAAGGAACTCGATGAAGATTTTGCGCGTCGGGCCGGTGATCTTCTCGGCAGCAGCCTTGAAGCTCTGCAAGCCAACATCGGGACACGTCCCTCAGTCCAGCGGCCCCCCTCCCCCCTGACAATTCAGACCACCGTCTAGTCTGCTGTGGAGCCACTCGCAACTGGGCGCACCTCGTTGCGCACGAAGTGGCGCTGGTTGTAGTCCAGCTTGAACTCCGCCAGCATAGCGTCGAACTCCTCCATGTCCAGGTTCTTGTTCAGCTCAAGGCTGAACAGGCGCTCCATCTCATCGAAATCGGTGGTGTAGAAGCGCGGGGTCAGCAGGCTCTCCTCGGCAGCGACCTTGATGCCGTCGCGCATCGTCTTGAAGTCCACGCTCTGCTCAGTAGCAGCGCTGGCAGACACACGAACAGCGCTGCGGCTGGGGCGCACAGCGGCGACGCGGGCGCGAGTGGGCGCCTGCTTGCCGAAGGCGCCGGTCACGCGCTTGTTCAGCATGGTGGCCATTTTCGACAAGTGGTGCGGCTACCTATGTAATCAGCCTAGATGAAGGGGATCGATACCACCTTATGAGCTGCCGCTGCCGTGCCGGGCCGTGCGTGGCTTCGCGACGCTCCACACCGACATACGCCGTACAGCGAGGATCTGCTCTTTGCTGGCTCGCCCTGTTGAGGTCAACCGTCACTGCACTGGTAGTGCGGGTCTCCTGTACAAGTCAGTGGGATCAGTGGGGCCCATCCGGCCGCTGTTGGCCGTCAGCATGGCCCAAGTCGGTCGCGACGAAAGAGCTACCATGTCGGGAGAAGCCCGGGCTGATGAGCGTGTGAGTTTAGAATGCATATGATTAACAATGAGGATGCCTACGGGGACCGCACCGAACAAGGGGAACAGAGGGGGGACGTAAACTCCTCTCAGCAGCGTGGCTCCCCCAAATCCCGCACTTACCAGCCCCGCGGTGCATTGGTGGCGTGCACCCCTGCTGCCTTGGCCAGGCCGCATTCAACGGCTGGCGGAGGCACAGACCTGCCGGCGGCCCCATGGGTCTTTGTGCGTAGTCAAGTATCCCGGCTTGCGCTAGGCCCCTTCGAGGTTGGATGAGCAATACCTCCCTCCCTCCCCTGCTCAAATCGTCTTGGATACGGTTTGCGGACTCAGTCACTGCACGTTGTTGCCGGCGGGGTGTAGCCAGGCCCTTCGGGCTACAGTATGCGAGGCTCATGAACTTCCACCGTATTCCAGGCGTCCGCTCGTCCGCTGACCCGCATTGCCGTATACCACCCCGCCTGCCCTGTTCGGAACGTCGCGCCCTCCGGTTTGTATTACCGTTGAGTCGGACTCAATCATTGTAGCGTTTCAGGATATGCAAACACCTGCAAACATTCGCCATTCCTGGCCTCTAGGATATCCCGCTGGCCCCTTAGGGAGCTCAGGGGCGGGAGGGCCCGTCTGCTGCTCCCCCTCGCCCGCAATGCCTTGTAATGGACCGCCCCGCTGCAAACGTCGCACCTTTGGGTGCGTACGTCTGTGCGTCCCTTTTCCTGCTGTCTGTTGTTCTCTGACCCTGCCGGCATCGGAGGTCCGAGTCTGGGCAGAGCTGGCAAGGCTACCGACTACTCTAGGCAAGGCCACCGCATCAGTTTATTCTTAACCGAAACCGTTACAGGCGGGGACGCAAGCACCCAACATGCAAGCAGCCACACCGCCACCCCGGTCCTTCGGCCACTGAGTGTAGGTGTGCCTGCACCGTATGCATTGAATATACAGCGAAGCCTCCGCGACGGGGGCCAGGGTACTTCCGGGTTGGTTTTCGGGGTAGGTTCATCTCAAGCCGAGTGGGTTTGCGGGGCTCCTGCCGATTGTCCCCTCGGGTAATGGCGGGGCTCCCGCCGATTGTGCCCTCGGGTACTGGCTAAGTGACACAATTACTCGCCCGGCCCGTCACACCCGGCCATCATAGGGACCGCGTGATGCAACCCGGTGGGCGCCGTTCTGAACCTGCCACAACCCATAGGCCGCCGTAGGGCGTGGCGCTCTCGAGGCGCCCTGCTGCTCTCGAGCGGTACTTGAATAGCAATCAGAACACCACAGCATGCAGGGACAGCGATGCGAACTACATTCCACACGTGCGCCACCCCAGGTGCACGCAACAATGCACACCCACATCCATACCGGCAGATGGAGGGCATGCAGACGAGGAAATCGGGACACCCGTGCATGCGGCAGCCGCACAGGAGCGCGTCAGCTGGCCTGCAAAGGCGGTTGGGAGTCCCACAGGCCGACGCCAAACTACGTACGTACAAGACTCGACGGCCGCGGTCCGCCGTACAGAGCAAAGTCTGCTATGCTGTAGCGTGCAACCACAGTGCGCTTGCACGCGGTCCGGTCAAGGAGGGTCCCGCAACCCTGCAGTTCTAGCCTAATGCGCCTCGCAGGCATGGGCTTGCCCGGTTCCGATTGTGCGGGGCGCCGCCCACTATGCCTGCAGCGCCGATCCCCAGACGCCATGGCATATAAAATCCTAGCAGCGGCGTAGAGCAGGCGCTGCAAGCTCCCTACCGGGCCTCACCGCTCGATCCGCCCCTGGTCGGAATGAACCGTGACACCTCCATACTTGACTCGATGGTAAACTGTGGTACATGGTGGCCAATCCGTACTAGACATCTGGCAACATGCGTGTTGCGTCCTGCGTGTGCCGCGATACGAAGCCTCGCCGTCGCAATGCGACGCCGTCGCACTTGCACACAGCCGTCTCTGCCACTCACCCGTCCTGCCTGCTGCCCGCCTCGCCCGTGCAGCACTGGACGCAGCGACGGCGCCACCGCCGCCACAATGAGACGGGGCCCCTGACCCTGCCCCCTTACAGCAGCTCCCATTCCTCCAGCTGCTGCTTATGCGCCTGGCCGCCCGCAACGACGCTGTCCGGCTCCTCAAAGTCGTCGTCCAGCCGCGCATCGGCCCCTCGCGCCGCAGCGACATCGCCGGAGGCCAGCGTCATGAGCGGCGCGGCGCTGTGGCTCCGCGCCAGCTCGCCCAGCCGCAGCAGCAGGTCCTCCAGATCATCTGGAGAGGGGGGGAGGGGAGCTATTCAGTCCGTGGGCAAAAGCTGACTCACGACCGCCGAGCAGAGAACCGTTGACCCGTTCATACCAGAGCAACGAACTGGGGAAAGGGGAGGGACGTCAAGGCGGCAGCGACGGAGGCGACGCATTAGGCTCAGGATTGAGGTCTAATGGTGGCGTGAAGTTGCCCAGCCTCAACCGGAGAGGTGTTGGCAACCTCAGCTCACGGTCCGAATGACCTTCTGGGGTCAAATGCTGCGGTCGGCGGCTGAAGGGGAGGACGCGGGGCACGATCACAGGACAGGTGAGGTGGAAGCAAACGAGCGTTGAGCGCAGCAGAGAAGAGGGCAGCGGCGGCACCGCAGAAGCCAAGGGGGGTTGAGGACGTCACGGGTGAGGCACCCCAGGGTGCGGCCCGATGCGCCTGGTACGCCCGCGGCGATGATGAACGGCAGAGGCCAACAGCAAGCGGCCTCCTGGATTACGGGTGGATGACCGCGTCCACGGCACAGCGTGTCGAGGGCCGACCCGCTCGTTGCGGGCAGCGGAGGGTTCGCACCGCCCTCTCCCGACTGACCCTTGGGCACAGCGCACCCCGTCCTCCGCACCAAGCGAGTCGCCACTCTCTCGGCATGGTCTTGCTGTGCATAGCCCGTTGCAAGCATGCTCGGTGATGCCCATCGTAAGGGTATGCTGGAGCGCAGAGATGGATGTACTCGCATGCAGACTTCCAAGGCCATCTGTCATTCCCACCCGCAAATCTGCGCTCCTACATCCCTCGCGCATGCGGAGTGCATCGGAAGCAGGCGCAAGCGGCCACCCTCTGTACTTTCCTGTCCCGGCAAGTCAGGAAAAGACACGGAAAGTGCACACTCACATCAGTCGTGGCCAGCAGATTGTCCCAGAACGTCCCTCCTGACCTCGTGTCACGCCTCGTCGCTGCCGTCCTCGGCAGCACTCCAGTGCAGAGACACCCCTCGCATCGCGCCCTCCCTGCCACCTGTCCACCTCCGCGCGTGCGCACCTGGGCCCGTGACCAGGAAGCCAATCGCCATGGACGGGTCCAGAGACGCCGCCGGTAGCAGCCGCACCACCTCACAAAAGTAGCTCGCCAGTGCCGTCGCCTGAAGCTGGGACCCCGCCGTACCCGCCGCTTGCGGCGGCAGTGCCGTTGCCGACGCCGGTGCCGCTGTGCTCTGCCCCGGCGCGGCGGCGTCTGCCGCGGCCGCGTCCGGGGCTGGTGTCCCCGCCGGTGGCCGCACCGCTAGCTGCGCCTCGTGCGGGTCCAGGTAGAGGAACGAGCTGTCCTGCACGCCGCACAGGAAGAGCGAGGCACTGGGGCGGCCGCCCACGATGCCGACGCTCTGCGGCCAGGACAGCACCTGCTGCAGCTGAGGCACGTACAGCGGGTTGACCTGGTGCGGGGGTGGGCCGGGGGCCGCGCGGGAAAGGGGGGGAGCTTCTTGCTCACCTTGGAGAGGCGATTGGCTGCAAAGGTGGGATGTGAGGTTGTGAGATGTGATAGCGCATGAAGGTTCATCCCCTCTCGCTGATCACGCCAGCAGGTAAAGAAGCAGAGGCGCTCCGCGCACGTGTCCAGACAAAGAGCCCTGGCTCGCGGCGACAGCATGCCGCGGCAACCGTGGCGGGCGTGCTGTTACT
Organism: Gonium pectorale; assembly: GCA_001584585.1. Lineage (NCBI taxonomy): Eukaryota > Viridiplantae > Chlorophyta > Chlorophyceae > Chlamydomonadales > Volvocaceae > Gonium > Gonium pectorale. The sequence continues at coordinate 4,205,969 of LSYV01000003.1, forward strand.
GCAGAGCCGGCTGCTCACGAAGCCACAAGCAGCCACAGGTGTGCCGGCAGCTGCTCCGGCACTGGCTCCGGCGGAGGTGATGCCTCTTTACGTGCGGAGAGTTGTATGCGTCTCATCAGCCATCACCCGGTGCTTTCCAGTACCAATCCCCGGTAGTCCGTTGGCCCCCCATCGCTGCCCTGGCCGCGAGATCCCGGACAGCGTCGCCCACCGCACCTTGTCCATGCCCAGCGTCAGCGGCACCAGCAGCAGGAGCGGCGCGAAGGCAGAGGGCCGTCCGGAGGTTGAGGGCTCCTCCACTGCCCCCCGTAGCGCTGCCTGCTGCCCGCCGCCCTCCTCCGCCTGCCGCCCAGACGTCCCAGGCGTGCAGGCAGCGCCCGCCACGGACTCGCCGGCGTCGCCGTTTGCCGTTGCACGCTCATGGTCGTTGACCATGGGGGCCGGCCCCCGCCCCTGTAGCGGCCCCGGTGCCTCGGAACCCGCGTGGCTGCTGGCTGAGGTACCGTCCACAGACCCCGCCCCGTGCGCAGCGGGGGCCTGCTCTGACCTTTCGCTATCAACGGGCGGTGGCCCGCTGTACGGGCCAAGCCCGCCTCCTCCTCCTGCTCCAGCCGTGCCCCCGCCGCCTACACAGCCCGCTGCGGAGGTACGGCACTGACTCGTGCCCTGCGAATCGCTGCTACCAGCGCCTTCCGCTGATGCGTTGCCCTGGCTCCGCTCCTGCCCCTGCTCCGACGCCGCGCAGCACGCCTCCTGCTGCCCTTGCTGCTGCGCGCTGGAGCAGTCCTTGGCAGTCCCTCCCATTGAGAGCTCCCCCACTGCCTCTGGCCCTGCGGCAGCGGCGGCCTGCGCCCGGAGGCTCGACACGTCAAGCTCGGGCGCGCCCCCGCCTGCCCCGCAGGCCACGTGCAGGCGCAGTCCCATGGGTCGCTGCTGGCCCAAGCGGGCGAACAGCGCCTCCAGGCCCTTACATAGCATCCAGGGGCCCACCCAGCGACCAGCGACGATACTGCGGACGTCAGCCGTTCCCCCAGGCAATGCGGAAGGTAGGGACAAGCGGGCGAACGTCATTACGGCGTGGGCCACAGAGCGGCCAGCTCTTTTCGTGAAGATGCGGGACTTCAAAAACCACATGCATTGCATGATTTGCGTGACAAGTGAGTGTTGCTGCGCTTACCCCGCGGATACCCCCGCCGAACAGATGCTGTGTATGGACAGCGGCGCGTCGGGGTGGTCCAGGAACAGCTCCACCACTGGCTGCACCGCGCTCACGCTGCCGGGCTGCCGACTCCAGCATCGGCCCACAGCAATCCGGATGAGTGCCTGCGAGCGAATAATGCGCATGCTTGGGGCGGGTCGCATAGGCACAGCTCCTCACACAAAGGCAGGCAGCCATCGCGCTCCAAGGACCCACCTCGGCGAGCAGCATTTGCCCGCTGCGGATTGTGCATCCCCAGCCAACATCGCTTTTGAGCATGGACGGCCCTGCCGCGCGAAAAGGGTTGCTCATGTGCGGAAGACGCGGAAGAACCCTAACGGGTGTTGCTCACCGAGCGACGGGAAGTCTTTGCGATATGTTAGCCAGAGTCGTGACCTAAAATCTGATAGTAGAGCCTCCAAGGACTGCGATGAGACCATAGTCAGAGCGAGGAAACAGGGAAAAGGATTTCGCTTGTCGCGACCGACCTCTGCATCCAGGGTCTCCGCTTCCCCGTTGCAGCCTCCATATGATTTGCCAAGAAGACACACCGGCTGCTGGGAAAGGTTCGTCGTGCCCTGCTCGGATGTGTTTCACCATGTTCTGTTGCCATTTCCAGCGCCCGCGTGATCAATCACCACCAACCTGCATCATGTCCGCTAGTTTCCGTAGACTGAGCGCCTGGCTCATGGTAAAGGCTAGCTGCGAAAGCTTGAGGTAAAAGGATTGCCCCGCTGTGAGCGCCTGCGTGTCTGAGCCGTAGCTCATGCTGATTTTACCAATTATCGCAGGATTGCAACTTAGAGGCTTGTACTGGGCATCAGTCTCCCATCGGTCAAGGGTAGCACACAGCCAGGGCCCAGTGCGCGATGAGCTACGCTACTGAGAATTTCTGCCTACTGGTGCTAAAAGCAGGAAGATTCTAGTGTGCGTTTGAAAAAGTTTGCACGGCGTTCCTGTGCGCAACCGCTGCTGGGTGCTTTCAAGGGCACCAGTGAGAAATTCTCAGTAGCTACAGCGTGAACCAATAACGTGACAATTACTTAGCGTCACCACAACGGTTAACGTGTTTGGCGCCCTTGCGGCCGCTTAGCGGCCGCTCACGCTGGCAGCGTGCTGTAGATCGATCGCCTTGACTAGATAGCTTAGCCTGCCATGGACGACTGGGGTGGTGGTAGGAGTGGCGGATACCGCGGCCGGGGCTCGCGCGGGGGCTTCGGTGGCGGTGGTGGCCGCTACAACGATCAGTACTACAGTGGTGGAAGAGGCGGCGGCAGAGGTGGTGGTGGCTATTATGACGACCGCGGGGGTGCTGGCGGATACTACGATGCGCCCGGCCCCAGCCGTGGCGGGGGCCGCGGGGGTGGCCGCGGTGGCGGCTACAACGAAGGCTACCAGGGTGCTGGCTACCAAGGAGGTGGCTACCAGGGAGGCGGATACGAGGGCGGTGGCTACCAGGGAGGCGGATACCGGGGAGGCGGAGGCGGGCGGTTCAACGATGGTGGATCTCGCCGCGGCTTCCGCGGAGGCCGGTCCTGGCACAACCCCGGTAGGTCAGCAATCTGAGGGCACAGCACTCTGGGCCGCATCCCGCGGCGCCACACGGTGCAGCAACTTCCCCGAGCAGCGCAGCGCCATGGCCCCGCCGGCCCACTGCATGGCTGACAGCTGCCCGTGGCTCCCGCCGCGCAGGGCAAAAGCGGCAACAGCAGTACAACGCGAATCCGCCGCCGAACCTCTCCTTGCTAAAGACCATCCAGGCGCATACTGGGGCCGTCACGTGCCTGGCGTACGACCAGGCCACCAACGCGGTGAGGAATGTGCCGATGCCTGGGGAATTGCCCCCCCCCCAAAACCGATAACCCTATGACCCGGGGGGCCGGGTCAAACACCTTAAAGGTCTGGTCACGGTATTCCCTACGGGCGGGGTCTGCGGGGAGCTTAGAAGCGGGGCGGTTATGCGCTGGTGCTCTCCTTCACTCGTGGCTTCCCTTCATCGAGGTACTTGACCACCAGCTGTGCTCCTTCCTCCCCGCCCGCCGTCTACCCCGCTTCCGCAGCTGTTCACTGGGTCGAAAGACGGCAAAGTAAAGCAGTGGGACTGCAGCACCGGACAGGTGGGCAGAGCCGCACGCGGCTCGCGGGACGAAAGTACGGGGGCTGTTTGGCGCCGCGGCCCAGAGCGCGCTACTGGCAGGGCTGCAGGTCCGGTCGTATAGTAGGACCCAGCACCGGACAGGTATCACGTTGGGGCACGAAGGCGGGAGCCGGAGGCACCCGCTCGCGCATGCCGTGACACGGCGTGCTCTGCACCTGTCTGGGGCCGCACCCGCGACGCGTCGGGTCGAGTGTTGCTGTATTCGTATGGTGCCGCGTGGTATCGTGCCCGTGCCCGTGCCGCGTATTTCAATGTGGCTTTGGGGGCAATCAGCGCCGACAACGCTGGCAGGGGAGGCTGGCGGCGGCCCGCTGGCCGGCTCTGAGTCCGGTACTGGCATCTGAACGGAAGTGGAGGGGCATCCAGCCGAGCACGCGGCCGGCGCCGCGTGGGTTGCTGCCGGTCGATGCCGGGCGGCCGTGGTCCCCATCTGCCTCCCGCAGTGGGGCAGTGGGCGGCTGGCGGCTGGATAACAGCTGCCCGCGCGCACCGGCGCCAGCACCAAACTCCGCATCGGGTACCCGCAGAGCCTCCCGGGCGGGTGTGCTCGGGCTGTTGTGTCCCGCACCCCCCTCCACCCTTGATGCTGCTGCAGCCGTCCTCCGCCCCGCCGCCGCGGCGGTACGGTCCGTACTTGCCGCGCATCATCGCCCGCCTCCCTTACCGTTTGTGCAACACCCATCCTCCGGGCTCGTGTCCCGCTGTGTCCAGACGCGTCAAAGCCAATACATCCGACATTTGCCCATCCTGCAATGATCCCGTCCCCGACCGCTGCCGTTGCCCCCGCCACAGACGGTGTACGAGGAGAGCCTCGGGGGGCAGGTGGACACCATCCTGTACATGCAGGGTTTTATGTTTGTGGCGTACGTCAAGGGGTCGGACCCGCGCAACCAGGAGGGCATCATCAACTTCTACAACACCACCGCCGGCAAGACGCAGATGATCCCGGGGCACCGAGTGAGCAGGCGGAGGGGCGGGCGAGGGAGGGGGCGGGCGGGCCAGTCGTGGGGTGTGGAGGACAGGTGTGGGGGGCCCGTGCGGGGGCGGTTCTCGGTGGGCGGAAGCCAGTTTTGTGGCATGTTTTATGAGCGGTGGATGTGTGCGACGCCCCCGTGTTAACGCCGCATGACCATCGTGGCCCCGTTCTTCACCTCCCCCATTGTCCGAAACGCGTCCCCACCCCCACCCCCTGGCAGGGCCACATCAACCAGCTGCTCGCCGCCAACAGCTTCTTGTTCAGCGGCGGCCAGGACGCCAGCATACGGGTGTGGGGCATGGAGGGAGAGGCGTTCGTGTGCAAGGTGCGTCGCAAGCACGTCGGGGCACAGCGTCGGGCACGGCTTGCCAGCGCCCTCGTGGGGCCGCTGGGCGCAAGGGCGAGCAAGACGGCGCACAGGCGTGCAGAGCCCGGGGCGGAGGCGCTGGGGCGTTAGCGCCGCCACCACGTAGATGGGCATGAGCTCTTACCACGAAGCTTGGCGCGTCATGGCGCCCCATGCGCACTCGCCCCGCCCGGTGCAACCCAGCTCCGGCCAGCATCTCCGCTGCACCTCCCCTTGACGCATCATAGCGCTCCTTCCCCTACAAGAGACCCTTCACATGGACGCCAGTGCGTTCGCGTCAACCGTTCACTCCTGAAAACCCCCTACACCCCCGCAGTGCAAACCGGCTGACCGACGCGCTGCTTGCAGCCGACTGGGTACACCGTTTGTATCGCCAGCACGCCGGGCCGAGTGGCCTACCCGCAGCTCCCTGCGTGCCGTGCCGGGTATTACCCCACCACCACCTCCCCACCTCTGCCCCCGGCCCCACAAGCGAAGAAGCGTCGCCGCCCGGCAAACAACCCCCGCCTCGGCGCCTGCCCCTCCACCGATTCTGCATAACACGAGCTTACGACCCGTTTCTCGTCTTCGCCACCGCCCCTCCGACGCCCGCAGAACATCCTCGACAAGGACAAGGGCGGCCACACGCACTCGATCTATTGCATCGAGATGGTCAACGGGTTCCTGGTGTCGGGAGACTCGTCGGGGTGCTTGAAGGTGCGGCGACGGGGCCGAGCGGCAGCAGGGAGGCGGTCATTGGGGGCTCGGTACACAACGCGAAGCTCCGAATCACAACGCGCACGGAACACGATGCGGCGGTCCTGAGGCGGTACCTGTAACTGGCGTGCATGTGCATGTGCATACTGGATGGAAGTCAGCGCGGAGGAGTTGCTTGCAGGGGCGGAACACGGATGCAGGGGAGGGGCGCAGGGGAGGGGTGCTGAACTGTTGATGGCTTGGCCAAGTGTGGTGGGGAGCGCCGTCCCACTGCGGTGCAGTGAGGTGCCTGCAGCGGCCTGCGGATCCCGGGTCATGCGTCGCGGGTGGCCTGTTGGGGTGCCCCTGAAGGAGCGGCGAAGGGCGCCCATGGGCGGCAGGCGACGCATGGAACGGACATGGCCCGTCCTCAGCCGCCGCTGAACCGCGTTGCGCCCTGTGCCCCATGCCGCCACCCGGCGCGTCCTGGTGCTGCTCCCCAGCCTCTCCCAGCCGCTCGATGCGCCTATTCTGCTGTACCGCAGCGGCATACTGCGGGCAGGGGCGGCCGTCGCGCTGGCCTCCTTCAGCCAGCCCCGCTGTCGCACTGAGGATAGCACCCTTCTTTGTGCCCCCAGACAACAATGTCTGTAGCACCGCATCCGCCCCATGTCTCCGCTCCGGTCCTCGTTCTTCCCACCCGCGCCGCTCTGCCCATCTTGACCCCCCGCCGCCCGGCTTCTCCACTGGGGACGCCTTCCAGCCCTCCGACCCACCCAACCCCACCCGCCGCATGCAGATTTGGGACAGCGCCTCCGGGACGTGCACACAGACGCTCCCCGCCGCCCACACCAACATCATCTCGTCCATTATGCAGTACGGGGTAAGTATGGCACATGCGGCGGGGTGTCCGCGCTGGCAGCGGTTACCGTGCTGGTCTTCAGCAGGTTGCCGTACTGGGCGTCTTCGTCAACTCCCTGCCTCACTTCCACCTCCGTCTCCTCTCCGCGCCTACCCTACCCTACACGCAGAACAACATCCTGACCGGCTCCGCGGACGGCAGCATGAAGGTGTGGGAGCTCTGCACGCCGCCCATGCCGGGGGCGGTGGTCAAGCCGGAGCCCATCGACCGCTACTTCGGGGACGACCAAGGCGGGCGCGGAGGGGGGCGGTACCGGCAGGTGAAGGGGGAGGGGAGGGGAGGGGACGGGTCGGGCGGCTCTCGGCGCCGGGGGCCGGCCCGGCACAACTCACGCGAGCCCCACCACCAGCGTGCCCCGCCATCGCGCCACGAGCCGTCTGCCCAAGACAAGATTGTGCAGAAGGCCCCTCACCACCGCTACCACCCAGCGTGGCAGCGCCGCCAACGCGTCGCCCGCTGTTCCAAACGCCCTGTTCACGCTGCACCGCCCGCCTTCGCCGCTCTGTCCGTCGTTTCTCCCCGCGGCTTCCCCTCTTGTGCGGCCTCCCCTATCTTGCGGCTTGCCCCGCCTGCGCGCTCCGCAGAGCAACGCCGCCAACGCCATCCTCACCATGGAGGGCACCCCGGACGCCAAGGGGGAGTCCATCCTGGCCATCGCCTCGCTGTTCGATGGGGTGGGCATCTTCAACGTCGACCAGAACATGGCGCTGCTGGGCTCGCTGCCGCAGGTGGGCGGCGCCGGGGTCGGTCGGATGGGAGCAGCAGGGGCCGGGTGCGCGGGTGGGGGAGGAGAGGGGGCAGCGAGCATGGTGAACGGGTCGCAACGCGTGACGCCGCACCGCAATACGGGTCGGCGCTGGGGGGTAGAGGCGGCGGGCAGTAGCAGGAGCGGCAACAGGTTGCCAACGGGTGGACGAGCAGCAGGTGCGGCCAGCCTAGCCATGGGCGGAACCGGCAGCGCGCTGGTGGCTTACTTATGGATGTTGACGCGGTGCGGCTGGGGCGACAGCAACATCTCGGTGGCCGGTCAGACTCTTCAGTATGGCCATGTCTCCATGCGCAGCAACCTTGCGGTTCTGAGCACTGCGTCACTCGACAGTAACTTTACGGTGACCGGACAGACTCTCCTGGGCAGCGACGTCTCCATGCACCGGACTCCCCTCTGCTACCCTCGGACTCCCCTTGAGGCGCCTTTCGGATTCTCTGCCCGCGCCGGCACCGCCCCGCCAGCCTTATTCCCGATTCCCCTTCCCCGCTGCTGCTGAACCCCGGGCCGGCCTCCTCCCTCGCCCTCCTCCCCCTGCCGGGCAGGTGGAGGTGTGCCGCGCCATCACCAGCATCCCCGGTGCCGCCATCATCGCGGGGGACGACAAGGGCCAGGTGCACATCTTCTCGTGGACGGCGTGAGCGGGCCGCCGCACGCGGCGCTGAACGTGCGGCGGGCGGCTGGGGCGTGGCTGCCCTGGCAACAGGCCGGCGGCTGGGGTCCAGAGCGACTGCCGTTGGCGGCGTCAAGGCTAGAAGGCCCGCCCTCCACTCAGATGGCGGGCTGGGGGAGGGAGCGGGGCTGGCCGGTGGCTGACCGTACACGGCCGGGGCGACTGCCGGCTTTGGGCCGAGGCCCTTGGGCGTTGGGGCGCCTGTGTCGCGGCGGGTTTGGGCCCGATGACGCTGTGGGTTGGACTGGGTGGGGGGGCGGGGGAATCGCGTCCGCCCCGGTGGCGCGGCGCGGTGCGGTGCGATGCGGGGATGCAGAGGAGAGGGCGGCTGCACCTGCGCCTGCCTGGCAGTTGCTGAGCCGCGGGTTGGGGTCGATGCGGGCGTGAGAGTTGGGAAGCGCAGGATTTGGGTTCCGCGGTGCGCCGGTCCGGCGGCGGTGCGCTGCGCCTGAACTCGACAGCGTGATTGAGCTGTGTGAAGGGGCAAGTAGGGAGCGGTTGGAACAGGCTCTGCGTGGCAAAGACTCTGCGCCATCTTCGTAGGGTGCTGCTGGGGTGGACTGTAATGTGCGGGGTGGGGCGGGACGCCTGGCCGCATTGGCCAGGCCGCCTCGACTCCTGCGCTGCTGGTTGCTTGTGATTGGGGGCCGGCGTGTCAATGGCCCCATGCTGGGTGCGTCCGCTGTGACGCTGTCGGACGTGCAAAGGCGCATTACAGATACGGGCAAACCGACATTTTTTCGACAGGCTGCCACGTGTCTATGTAATCGCCCCGCGTCTGTGTGACCCCTGAGGGACGCCGGTTTGCGCCGTGAGAGTCTTTCGCGTCTCGCGTGGCGGGTCTGGCCGCGCAGGGCTTGTAGACGAGCCACATATGTTACAAGCCGCTCGGACAATGCGTCCGCAAGAACGCGAAACCGGAGCAGTAATGAAAACAAGGGGACAAGGGGAGGTGCTCACAGGCGCCAGACCGCTGCCAGCGAAGGCGGCGCATCAACGCGATGCGCCGGCGCCCCGTGCAGCCAGCCAGGCGGGGCAGCACACAGGCCGCCTCGCACCACCACAGCAATGGGCCGGTTGGCGGCCGTTCAGGGCTCGCCTTACCGCACCTTATTAAAACCACGACCGTCAGCACGACCACACTCATGCACACATGCATGCAACCAAAAACACAGTTCTTTCCGAGAGGGCAGCGCGACAGCGGTACAAGGTCGATCTCATGCACTTGCAGCGGCCGCATCGAGTCGGCGCCCGCCCGCCCGCCTATGCAAAATGCGTCTGGGCGTGGGCCCCCGCGAGGCGGCCCACGCGGCGGACGGCCCGCCTTGCCTCGCCTCGGCAATGTTCATGAAACCGAATGAAGTCAAGAGAGCATGCGCAGGAGGCTTTTCCTACCACGAGAACACGTTCATATCGATGACAATGCCACCAATTCAACCACACACGCACATGCACCGCGGACCCTGAAGGCCCCACCCCACATGAGGCAACAGGCGCGCATCAACCCAGCGGCCCGTAGCCCCTTCCGCCCTGCCGTCGCTGCCGCCGCCGCCACCGCCGACACGCACACGCCGGGCGGGGGAGACCTCGTCGGCAGGCGGCTGCTTACAGCACCCCGCACACGCTGGTGTGCTGCATAAGAGTACGGCGGGGCCCTTTTCAATCCGTACCGAATCCCAGCGGCCCATCCCCACCTGCCCATCCGCATCAGTCAATGCTCCCGCGTCCGCCCTAGGCAGCGCAACTAGCGGCACTCCGCGGCAATGCTGTCGACCGCCCAGCTCACAGCACCGCGGGGGGGGGGGGCCTTGCCTTGCCCCTCGGCTCCTGCCAATCCCACGGCAGCGGCGCCAGGTTCGGGCACCGACCAGGGGCCACAAACCGGCCGCAGCTGCCGTTCAGTGCCATCCTTGTTCCCTCGCATCACCCATGGAAACCGATATGTCGGCCCAATGGCCAACGGTTACGTGGCCATTTGGCTTTCCCTGCCGCCCGTCACCCCGCCCTGGCGCGGTCGACATGGCTGGAAGGCCCCCACCTTATCGAATACGACCCTCATCCATGCCCCCTTCCACCAAAGCCCGCGGCCACACACGCACCGCAACATCCCCTCACTGGTCCATGCCCGACTGAGGCCAAGCCGCCGGTTAGCCCCCGACCGGCCAGCCCCTCCCCGCAGCGCCAGTCCCCTGGCCAACGCTCTCCCCTTGCAAGTGTGCGGAATGTGCCCCAACGGCCCCCCTTCCGCGTTGCCCTCCCTCGTTTCCTCGCCAGTCCCTGAGCACGCGGCCCTCCACCCACCATTGGTGCTCAAGAAGACACCTTTGTCCCATCAAACAATGTGGCTGCAAGCCAGGGGCTAATGAAAGACACGGCAAAGCGCGTGGTACTTCGAATCCGACAGAACAGCTGGCGGCGCGGCGGCAAATGACAGTGCAAGTCGCAACACACGCCCCTCCTAGGACACAATTGGTTTCTGCAAGTACGCGGGGCAAGCCTCAGGCCAGAAGTCCCGAGTCCCCGAACCGACTCCCGACCGCCTTATTGAACGAGCAATTAACAAACATGCCTACCAATGTGACGCGCACGAGCAAGGGTGGTGCTAGGGGTTCCTGCCTGACGCAGCCAGTGCTCACGAAAACAGTATTATACGTAATCCTCCAAAGGCAGCTCAGCTCTCTCCGTGCCCATTAGTTCCGCTGCCAGTCGCAGCCGCCGCCCGCGTGTAGACAGTCAAACCGCAGATGCTACCCAAACCGCATACCCAAGCACGGCAACCCGCGTGCCAATGCACAAAGGCCCTGCGCCCGGCCGCGGTCGGCGAAGCGGGCTTCACAACGGTCGCGGGCAATGGACTCGCAAGCGCCGCAGCGGCCCCTCCCCCGCCAAACCCGTGCCCTGTAACTGCCCCGGCACGGCGTTGTTAACAGGACGCCGGGGTAGCAACGGACTCATCCATCCACCCCCGCATCAAACACACATCGGTGGGTCACCCCAGAGAGAATTCTGGGCCGCATCGGGGGCTACGGTGGTGGTCGCCGCCGAACTAACATGCAGAGACATCGCCCCTTCGACTGCCTCGGGAGCTGGGTCCTACACCGACGCCATCACTTTCG